>RAPC01000065.1:0-220372 GCA_009806235.1 Neurospora sp. CHS-2018c | reverse complement strand
TTAGACTTTTCAATCTTCGATATCTTTACCAATATACATCCCTTCCGTACCTACTACGTACCATTCTACTCCACTTTGAGTGCTCTATTCAACCATATCGACCGTACCTTCGTACCGTATCCACTCGTCGATATTTAACCTCCAACAGTATAGTAGTTAACTTCGGCGTAATTACGAAGTTGGGTAGTAATTTTACGGCGGAGTTTAATTTTCCACTAGGAATTAGGGATATTATAATAACTAATTAGACGAATGAAAGCTATTTTGAAGTCGCGGAAGCGGTTTGAGTAATATATTATTAAGTTTTTATATTTTTTATAAGCCTTTTCGTCGGTATTGAAATTATAGTAATTTAATTATAAGTAATTTATAAGGTCTTCGACGGTGTTAAGGCGTAATTTGCCGGCGTTAAGACGAATAAAAGGGTAGAGATTTTTTAATATTTATTTAGAAAACCTGGAGATAATTTTTCTAAAGGTAGCTTCGTTATTAGCGAAGTAATTGGTATTCGTACGAAGACGGTTGGTTATTTAGAAATACTATATATTGAATTCGAGTTTGTTATCCTCGCTATTAGAAAAGGTAGGGATATTTACCTTAGTTATTTTACTTCGATAACGACCTCCTTCGAAAGAGACGGCATTGAACGGAGTATTACTTTTCTTACGACGGGAATATTTATTGTTATTACGAGGGGTACGACGCGGGTTGCGAAGGGGATTATAGTCGTTATTATTATTATTATTAATAGGATTATTATTTCTATTATTATTAGGGTCGCTACTACCGGCTCCGAAGTAGTATAAGGTAGGCTTAGAGGGGGTATATCGATCTTTATTACAGCGGCTATTATTAAAGGTTTTAGAAGGTCGATAATTAGAAGTTTTATAACGAATAATATTAATTATAAGGATAAAATTGGGAGAATATTCAATAAATTCGATAAAGGTAATTTTCTCTTTAGGTTTAGACTTAATTAATTTAATAGCCTTAAGTTTAATAACGGCTAGCTCCTTCGTATCTATATTAGCGACGTTTAATAATCGGTTTAAATTATCGATTTAAATTTATAAATATAAAACCTTAAAGTTGTATTAATTATAGATCGTTTTAAAGTCTTCGATATAATTTTTCTTAATACTTTTTACTTAATTGCGGGTATAAACCTTTATAACTAGTATCGATATTTCGTAAACTTTAGTAATTATATCGATTACATTATTAGCTTTCTTACTTTACTTATTATATTTATAACGGAAATTATTATTCTTAACCTAAAGGTTATAGACCTTCTTACCTAAATCGTCTTTATCCGCATTAGCCGCCGCTAATTACTATTCTAAATCGATTAACCGGTTAGTCAATTCTAATTTGTCGTCGCTAACGCTTAAACGGTTATTAATATTAGCCTAATATTTTTTAATTTTCTAAGCGAAATATATAACCTATTTATCTATTTTAATAATAGTCTTATAAGTATAGCAAAGCGCGTATACTACGTCTTTAACAATACTAATAAAGGCCTCCAATGCGTAAATTCTAGTATTAATTTCTCCCTATATAGTATCGGGATCTTAATTGACTAGAGTTAGAAATTCCTAGAAGGTTAGAAGACTATTCTAATTTCGGATGGCTAATGAAAATTGGCCTTATTAGGTAATAGGGTAAAAGTTAATAATGCGGTTTCCTTTATTATTTTTATTATTATTACTAATAAAATTAGTATAGTTAGTACTATTTATAATAATTTCGTTTACTTTTAATACGTAGTAGCGTACTTCTACTAACGGGTAAAGGTTATCTATATAGAGGGCAAGGTTTCCGGCTAAATTTTATTGTAGTTATTAATTATTATCGGTTAAGTAAGTAATTGAGGGGGATAGGGATTTAGCCGATAAGTCGACTATCCTATTATTAAATTCCTTAGCGTCGATAGAAATACGGCGTATTTAGGAATTATAAACTATAATATTATCGCGACAAATATCGGAAATATAGTCGAGACTACTATAGTTTAAACGAATATAATAATAGGCGACTTTATTATCGGCGTATTATTTATAAAGGGGTACGTATTTATATACTATATTAGGACTAGACTTTATAATTCTATTATTACTTATATTAAAGTTTAGAAGCGAATTAACCTTAAGGGTAAATTTTATACTTTATTTAAATCGTATAGCGAATTCTAAGGGAGTTTCCTTTAAGGCGTCGAAGAGGAATAGTTCTCCTTTAAGTTATTTATTAAAAGTATAACGCTTTTTAGAAGGGGTAAAGGTATCAACTAATTCTTCGAACGATTTATCGTTATCCTCGTCCTCTTAATTAGAATTACCCTCAACGTCGTCCAATTATTTAAACGAAGACTTATCGTTATAGTAATAGTTATTATTATTATAATTAGCAGTATAGGGTTATTCGGTTTATTATTTATTATCGAGGACGAGAAGATGGCCTAAAGGTATATCCTTAGCGGGATTAATTATAATAGTTAATTTTCATTGTAATTAATAGGGTAATCGGGTTTAAGTTCGCAATATCGGTAAAGCGATAAAGTTCGGGGTTTAGAAGTCGACGAGGCGACTTGTCGGGTTCCGGGTTTAAGTTGGGATATTATAATACCTTCTTAAACGGATATAGATAAACTTTAATTAAGTATTACGATGTACTAGCTTATGTAGTTCCGTATTGCGTAGTTGGGTATAAATGAAATAAATAATTAAAATTAAAGAAGGAAAGAGTGAGAGGTTGAAATCTAGGCCCTGGAGTTGTACCCTTATATAGGATGGGACTAGATTCTACCAGCCTCGACCGCCTTCTTTATCTAATCTAACAATACACGTAAAAGTCGCGGTACCAATTGAATAGCCGCGACGAATTAATTAACTGGTCGTACATCTCTAAGTTTTGGCCTAGCCAACTAGAGGGCGTGCATCCCTAAGGATATAGGTCTCGTAATAGGACGAATAGGGTTCGTAGTGCCTATACCAAGGTCGCGGGATCCCAGTCGTCACAGGAAGTACTTATAGAGGCGTAGTCCTTAAAGATCTCCTCCGATGAATTTACTATACTACTTTAAAAATATAATAAGACGGCTCTAGTATTAGAAATCCCAAACTTCGTCAGTAGTCGAATCGACTTCGAAGATGCTTAAACGCTCGATATCCCCGGCTCCCTTCTTAAATTTAAATAATCCCCTTAAGAAGGAGAAACCGACCGGTTATTTCTAAAACCTTAGCTAGAAATTTCTAATACCCCCGCGGAAAGGATATTTATTAACTTCCTCTTTAATAATTATTCTATTCTTTTAGATTTACTATTACTAGACCGACTACTACTAGCCTCCTTCTTCGCCGGCTTCTATTTAGATCCCTATATTAAAAACGAAATATATAAAGGCTTCGAGCCTTAGAAGGCCGCCTTTAATACCGGTAGACTTTACTAGCCTATAACTACGTTTAATAGTAAGTCCGTTACGAAAGCGGAATTATAACGATTTATTCGTAATAATAAGATTATTACTAAAGAGGAAGTTGAATCCCTAATCTATATAGATAAGGTCTAGTCTATTTATAGGTATTATTTCCCCTTAATATTTAAGAATTATAAATCTCTTAACTATTACATCCTTAGAGACCTCTTTAAACGAATAGAATAAACCTATTTCGATAGCTATAAAGAAATAAGGATTTGGCTAGAAGTCGATAGAAATGAACTGCGCTCTCGAAGCAAATAGATCTTCGATTATATATAGGTATACGTATATAAGTTTTTTAAAAACGGTAAATTTAATAAAGTTAAAATATATTTCGTTATATATAGAAATTAATAAGTAAAGAAAGTAGGGTAGAAAACGTATACCTCTACCTTTATTAACCACTTATTTCGTATTCTTATCGCTATAGCCGTTCAATTTAATTTCGAATTTATTTAATATAATACTATTAATACTTTCGTCAACGCCTATATAGATAAAGATATTTATATATGTATACCGCTAGAGTATAAAATCCCCGGTAAGGTCTTTAAAGTACTTAAAGCGTTATACGGGTTATAGAGATCCCTACTCCTCTAGTAACGAAAGTTCGTAAGTATTTTTAAAATTATAAGTTTCGAATTAGTCCTTAAAGAGCTATATATCCTCATTAACAACGGCGTCCTCGTTTTTTATTATATTAATAATATTATTTTCGTATATTACCTTAATAAGGCTACCGCTATAGAAGGATATATAGACAATTTTAATTAGTAATACTATATAATTAGAAGAGATGAATTATAATAATTCCTAGGTATTGAAGTTATTCGAAATTATTAAGTAAGAAAGATTTAATTATTTTAATACTCGTACCTATAGAAGATCTATTACTTTATAGGTATTAAACGTATTACTTCAATCCTTATATCTAATATTGAATTCGTCCCTTTTAAAAGTAAAGCGTTACTATATTTAATATACCTCTATTAAATTAAAGTAGGCTCGATACTATATACCGCCGTTATTATACAACTAGATATTGCCTTTACTATAAGCCGTCTCTCTAAATATAATTATAACCCTAGTCTAAATTATTATAAGGTTATAGATAAAGTGCTTTACTACTTCTACGCTACCGCGGATATAGTTCTATACTATAGAGGAAATTAAATTCTCTATATTATTTCAAATTTATCGTTTGCAAATAATTCTATAGATTATAAGAACTCTTAGGGATTTACAATATAACTCTTTAGAGGATTAATTTATTAAAGTACTACTAAATAAATAATAATAATTACCTCTATAACCGAAGTAGAGTTTATCGCGTTTATTAATATAGTTAAAGAGGCCCTCTTTATAATAAGATTTATTACCGGTCTTATAATAAGGCTAGTCGATCCTATCCTTATTCTAGAGTATAATAATAAGTAAATTATTAAAATTCTAATGGTAAAAACTATAAAGCTAATAACAAAACTTAAATATATAGATATCTATAAATATTGGATAAGATAGGAAGTATTCGTTAAAAGGATTAAGATTAAATATTTAGAGACGGCTAAAATGTTTATAAACGGTTTAACGAAAGTATTAGACTTCTAAAAGTACGTGGAGTTTAGGAAGCTGGTCGGTATAGAATTAGTAAAAGATAGAGAGTCGAAAAGACGGGAGAATATAATATTATATATCGAAATAAATAAGATTAATGAGGAGATAAACCCTGGGATGGTTATATAATATTGTGAATGGCTTTATTTCTGGCCAGTTTGGGCAGTTTCGTCGCTGTAAGACTTCAATTGGGGAGGTATGTTAATTTAGGGGTGTAGATCTAGCCAATAAGAAGAGGGCTCTCAAAGAGGACTAGCCTCCTAACTATCCAGATCTGGGTACAGGCCTCCCTAATACTCTGGAGCCCCCAACTCTGGTTCTACAGCACTCTTACACAGAATTAACAGATTTTACCCACTTTTGATTGAACTGTGCTTTCTGACAGGTGGGGATCGGGTTCGGTATTCTTGCCGCGCAACAGTTGAAACAGCCGTAACGGGCCGAAGAAACGAAACAAACAAGCGGGGGGCTACCTAGTATCAAGCGCTGTAGGCTTTCACCCATTGTTCTTCCTTGACAATCTCGTAAAAGCGTCTTTCCTCATTGCGGGAATTGGCAAGGGGAGAAAAGGTCAAGAAGGGGAGGGACGGGAGGAGGGGCAATGGAAACATGCAGGAGACATCACGGCGAAGGGGGGAAGGATGGATGATGGGGAACCTTCCCTTGGCAATAAGGGAAATTCTTATCAGATCCTTTTCTGTCGGACGATCTTTGCGGCATTTTGTCAACAAACGGGAAGGGGTTACTTACATATGTATATAAGCGACATGTGCCTGAACGCTCTTGTAGCTCCCGCCTGTAGGTACGGCGTGTAGTTCAGCAGTCCTGTGTGTAATCCGGTATAGTACACTACCGAGGGGCCAACACAACGAATGCCAACAGCCGAAGCAGGAAGCGATCAGTTCATGTCCTGCAAGTGCATCCATTGCATCCTTCCCCGTCCCTTTGCAACTCTGCTTCGACTCACCGTTGCATTTTGAGTTATCAGATGGAACTAACGACGCAGCCTCTCCACCTTCCATGCCTCTTCCCTTCCTTTTCCCCCTGTCGATTCTTCCACGACCCCAATTTTCTGAAAAATTCTTCGTCCGAAGTCCCACTTGCGACTCCAGTTCCGTCTCCAGTCGGGTTCTGTCTCCATCCATCCTCTCTTCAACGCTGGATGCCACGATGCCATCCGCCATCAGCCGAGGACTGGGTTACAACTTGGAGCGAAACACGCCGTTGCCCTCTCCACCTCCAGCTTCATCAGTCCGGGATTCAGGACCTTGAGCATGGTCACCCACACCTTTCATCAACACTCTGCGACTCCAGCTCGAGATGGAGTACCATGAAGGGGACCCCGAAGTCATTGGAGGCTGGCCCTCCTCACCTTCCCAAGGCTGTGCCAGAAAAGATCTTATCAGATTGATTAGATCAAGATCAAGGCAGCAGGCAGCACCGCAATCGGGCAATATCACCGAGTTCGTCGACGATCCGTCACCTCCGCAGTCAGGCCGTGTTCCAAAGTGGGAACTGAGCAGCTCCCCTCATCCCCACTGTGGCCGGTGACTGACCACCACCAGCTGGAGTCTGGGAAAACGAAGACGAGTTCTGGGCCTACGAAGCTTCCAGGGCAGCTTGGCTGAGGTGTCCCGGTTTTCTGCTGGTTGCATCCCATCATACGTAAACCTGCCTGCTCTGTTTTGTTGGTGTGCTGCCAAATACCCTTGAATCCCATCCCGCCTCGTCCTGAAGTCGTCAGTGGCCAGCCAGTCCGTCATTGTACAGTATTATCGAGTGATTAAACAAGTCCATCTTCATTGCTTGTGTCCCTTTACCTTACCCTTTGCTTTTCTTTTGCCTCCTACTCTCCTCTCCAACTGGACTCTTTCAAACGGGCCAATAATATCTCATCTCACAATACACAACATGTCTTCACCAGCATTGGTACCAACAACCGTCGAGGAGGGAGCCGTTCTCCCTCAGACTCAAAGACCATCTCTCCTTCACGGCCCAACAGATCCTCCTCTGGTCGACCTCACGCTGGGAGAGTTGCTCAACCTCCAATGTCTGCATCACGGCACACAAGAAGCTCTCGTCATTCCATGGACTGGCGCAAGATGGACATACAACGAGCTCAACCACCAAAGTCAGCTCATGGCACGCGCTATGCTGGGACTGGGAATTCGTGTGGGTGATAGGGTGGGCATCATGGCTGGAAACTGCGAACAGTATGCTTCCCTCTTCTTTGCCGCCACGAGGATAGGCGCCATCCTCGTTATTCTCAACAACACTTATACCCCTACCGAAGCTCAGTATGCTTTGGAGTTCTCAGGTATGCTCTTCCGCCCACCAGCCATTGTGCATGCCCGTTACCGATCCTAGTCAAGCTCACACTTTCCAGACTGCAAGGTTCTCTTCACCACCAAGAAGATCGGTCGCCTTGACCAAGGACCCCTGCTCGCCGAGCTCAAGATGAAGTCCAAGGCTCCCAAAGTAGTAATCATCAGGGGAGATAGCGAGGGTTACCAGACCTATGATCAGTTGCTTTCTCAGGGGTTCAAGGTCAGCGTAGAACGTCTACATCACATGGAGAGGAAGGTCCTCCCTCACCTGGTCTGCAACCTCCAGTTCACCAGTGGTACGACTGGCCTGCCCAAGGCGGCTATGCTCACGCATCAGTAAGTCCATCTCCTGCACTCGTTAAACCTGTCCCTCCGGCTGACCTTGTATTAGCAACATTGTCAACAACTCGCGCTTCATCGGTGACCGCATGAAGCTCGGCCCCGACGACGTTCTGTGCTGCCCACCTCCTCTTTTCCACTGCTTCGGTCTTGTCCTTGGCCTCATGTCCGTCATGACCCACGGCGGCAAGATCGTCTACCCAGCCGAAGTGTTTGACGCCCCCGCTACACTCAAAGCCATTATCGAAGAACGTTGCACCGCCGTCCATGGTGTCCCCGCCATGTTCGACAGCATCCTCTCCCTCCCCGAAGCAAAGGATCTCAAGGCTGCCGATCTGCGTCTAAGGACGGGTATTATCGCCGGTGCCCCCGTGCCGCGCTACCTGATGGAATTGCTCGTTTCGAAGCTCGGAATGACTGAGTTCACGTCAAGTTATGGACTGACTGAAGCGTCCCCGACCTGCTTCAACGCGCATACCGATGACCCGATCGACGTAAGGCTGACCACCGTCGGCACCCTGATGCCCCACGCCCACGCCAAAATCGTGGATAGAGATGGTCAGATCGTGCCTACTGGCACCAAGGGAGAGCTTTGCATTGGTGGCTACCAGCTGCAAGCGGGATACTGGAACAACTCGGAGAAGACGAACGAGGTGATGATGAGGGATGAATCCGGCATGTTGTGGTTGCACACCGGCGACGAGGCCGTCTTCAACGAGCAGGGATACTGCTCCATTACCGGACGATTCAAGGATATCATCATCAGAGGTATGTTTCATCACCACTTTCGGCCAACCCAACACGTCTCCTCCCATGCTAACCTAGACGGTAACACAGGTGGCGAAAACATCTACCCCCTCGAGATCGAGGAGCGTCTCGTAGCTCACCCAGCCGTTTCCATGGCCGTTGTCGTTGGCCTCAAAGACCAGCACTACGGTGAAGTTGTCGGTGCCTTCCTCGGACTCGAGAATGGTCATCAGCCAATGAGCACGGAGGAGGTGCGCGAGTGGTGCAGGCGGAAGCTGGGCAAGCACAAGGCTCCCACGCACGTCTTCTATCTCGGCCTGGATGGCGTGCCTAGCACGGTTCCATTGACGGGAAGTGGAAAGGTGCGCAAGTTTGAGATGGCGCAGTTGGGCAATAAGCTACTGGAGGAGATGCGCAAGACTTCCAAGCTTTGAAGGAAGGAAATGGATGAAAAGAAAAGTGCGCTTTGTTAATTTCTTGGGGCGTGTTTGGTTCAAACCAGCGATGGGAATTGGCGATGGGAGAGGGTACAAAGCAAAATATGCAGTAAATCTACAGGTCTCTAACAAGGATAAAGTACCAATCCTCGAGCATCTTTCGTTTCTTCTTCCTTTACACATCGATGACAGGAGTTTACTACCCTTCAATCGTAGGGTAGAAACGAACCCCTGTCAGTAGGAGAAACAATAGCCTCATTGGGAAGGAAAAAGCAAAATTATGCGCCAAGATGCACAATTTTGCTTATTCAAAGAGAGTGGAGAAAAAAGATACCTGCCAAGCTCGAGGTGCAGCAAAATTCACGGACGAAACTCGGAACACACTGCCAATACATATCGATAGGAAAAGACAGGGATAATTTGTATGGCGCCACTGAACTACATCGCTCGAACCAAACACGCCCTTGGGTATGCGCGAGTATGGCAGCGAGGGGAAAATGGCATGTTCATATTGTGTTTCTTTTGTACGGTAGATAAAAGTAATAATGGGAATGGGGAATGGAAGGAAGGAAGGAAGTACTTGTTTGTGTCCTCAGTCCGACTGTCAAGATCGAAGTCGAAAGAAGTGCGGATAGCAAAATGATGAAATACGCGACAAATCTAACTATGAAAGGTGAAAATGTCGTCTCGGGTCAATGCAAGGGAAGGAAAATGGCGAGAAAAAGCTTACCCCTGGGGTGTCGAGAAACAAAAACAAAAGAATTCGCAGAGGAAATGAAATGCAAAAAGAATAATAATGGCAAAAATTGGTAAGACAAAGGGAAAAAGACAAAAAAAGAAATAACCTTTGCGCCAGCCGCGAATCGAACGCGGGGCCCATCGATGGCAACGATGGATTTTACCACTAAACCACTGGCGCTGTGATTTGATTGGTAGGGATGCTCTGAATTTGTGCCTATAAGTCAACTTAATTGACTCGACACTTCTTACTTACCACCAAAAGTAGCTTCGTCCCGGGTAATCTTATGGTAGCTATAGGTCATGTAGGCATAGTAGCCAGATCCCGTGTCTGAATGTCCGTTGGTACAACTTTGGGGCCTTCCCCCGCATCTCGTTGCCGGCGTTCGGGATCTCGGGGTCGGATCTTTCACCAGACGCCAAACTGTGTGTTGATGTTGGCGATGTAATCGATTGACTCTGAAATTAACACACGATTCATCCCAAGCCAAAGAAACTTAGATTTCTAAATATTGAACGATACTCTACAACCTAACTCAAAGAAATGTGGGAATCATCTTGCCCAAACACCAAACCCCAGTTCGCTCCCCGCTCTCACAACGATGTCTACCCCTTCATTCACCCGATGAAGTTCAGAGGCGCTCTCCTGGACAAGGTGGCTATCATCACTGGTAAGAGATTCCTCATGTGTTGCAATGAAACTTTCTTAAGAGCTGTGTGCTAATACTACAAACGGCTCTGCCGGGGCTATGGGTCAGGCTCTCGCCGAGTCCTTCGCTGTCGCTGGTGCCAAACTCGTCCTGACTTACAACAACACCCCACCACCGACGACACTCAAGGAGAGATGCATCAATCTGGGAGCTAGTGATGTTATCTTCATCAAGTGTAATGTTGCTGAGCTCAAGGGCTGTGAGGGTCTGGTTAAACAGGCGAGTGTCACTTTTCCTGACCTTTGTTCGATTTGATTCTGGAGAAACGTGTGGAAGGTTGGGGCTAACGAACAACCCTCCTACTGTCTTAGACTATTGAGGCCCACGGAAAGGTAGACATCTTAATCAACAATGCTGGTGCGAATAGCCTGGGACTTGTACGTTCCCTTCTCCCTTCTCAGGACGGCAACCCCAGCCTGCAGCTCGCGAACATAACTCCAAGGGGCAACTAACACTGTCCTGGCACTTTTGCTTGGTAGTTTGACACTCAGCCTCCCGAAGCCTTCATCCACGAGCTGGCCGTAAACCTTCACGGTCCTTACTATCTCATGCGTCTTCTCCTCCCCCACTTCAAGTCTCAGCGCAGCGGTTGTGTCCTCAACATTGCCTCGCGAGCCGGCACCGTCGCCATCCCGTACAGCACCGGCTACTGTGCCAGCAAGGCGGCGCTGATCAACCTCACTGCCTGCATGCAAAAGGAGATCGACGTCGAGGGGTTGGATGATGTACACTTGTACTCGGTGCATCCGGGCGGGATTAAGTCTGCTATGACTCTTTCTAGTCAGCCCCTTTCTCTCTCTTTTCCCTGGCAGACTTCCTTCATCATCCGCCACATTATTCAAAACACTCATCTTGTTCCTATCACTGACACATGCCCAAACAAGCAGAATACTCCCCCTCCTCAATCTCCACCCTCCCCTCCGCCACTCAATCCGCTTTCACCAACTCCTTCAACACCCTCTACAACGATTCGCCCTACCTCAACGGCATGACCTGCGTCGCGCTGGCCAACGGGCTCGCCAAGAACGTCCTGCGAGGCAAGTACGTCGATGTTGGCCAGGACCTGGAGGACATACTTACCCAGGCTGAGGCGATCAAGCGGGATGAGAATCTGTATTCATTGCATACCACTTTTTTGAGTGGGTTGGGGAATGGGGTGACTGGAACAGGCGCTGGAACCGGCACCGGGAATACGGAAACGAAGGGAAAGAACGGTGTTGCGACCGGTGAAGAAGGGAAGGAGATGGAGGGAAGGCAAGATGTGTTTGAGTTTCCTGGGTTTTGATGTGCGGCAGTGAGTATTGTCACAGGTTCTGGTGACATGCACTTTATTAACTCGATAGATCATTGTCCTTTTGTCGCTCCTCTTGTCTTCCTTGGGACATCCGCGTGTGATGATAGTTGGAGGCTGGGAAAGGAGCGCATGTGGTGGGTGATGTACCTGTAGCAAAGGAAGAACATGCGGGAGGTGTTCGTTCATTCACCATTGTTTTCTCTTCTTCATTTTTCCCCCCAAGAAAAGCATGTAAACAACTTCCACAGTGAGCTTAATTAATATCATGACTTTCGAAACTCTTTCGAGGGAGAAGAAAAACATCCTTCAGGAAACTTCCGCTGTGCAGTAAGTAGTTCATCTACTGTATGTATCGTCCTATTAGCTCGTGTGGTGTGCAAAGTACCTATAACAGTGGTATTTCTAAAGATAAAAACATCATCCAATGAAAAGCGCCAGTGGTTTAGTGGTAAAATCCATCGTTGCCATCGATGGGCCCCGCGTTCGATTCGCGGCTGGCGCAACTTCATATTTTTTGCAGGTTTTCTCGTCGCATCTAGTCACCGACTTTTTTTTGTGCACTTCACTCAGGTATTGAATTTTGACAACATGAATGACTATTCCGCTCCGAAGAGCAGGCTTGGCCGTCTGGCGCAGGTTTCTTCTATCTGGACTCTCACTCAACACATGTACATGTACAGGGCAGTTTCGCTAAACAGTTCAACAACGTCGAACAGAGCAACTCTACCATTCTGAGCATCATTAATGCAAGTAACCCCGAAAACCCGATCGTAGGAAGTTGATCTGATGCAAATGCTACGCTGGTCTGAAAGGATATTTCATCCTTCAACCTCCTTCTCGGTTGCCCATTTCCCACGCTTGGCTGGACTGCTGCTGAGCACGCAAAGAAGCAAAGTTTTATACCTTTCCTCCACCCGTCTGCTAAACCACCCACCTAATTCAGAGCTCGTAACAATCAATCACACTTGCACAGAACACCTAACATGTCCCCCTGAACAGCGGACAGTAAAGCTCAAGAATACGTTCGGTGTCATTCATCGCTTCGTTTCATGAGTGCACTCCATCACTCCACCAGTGGTATCTATCCATATCCATCATCATGCCCCATACCGTAGTATCCCGTACCATAACACGCCACGCCATGCTATGCTGTGACTCCTTCCTACTCCGTATCATAAAAAAGCAAATTATGGTAGGCTAGCTCATCAACCCAGCTCAGCCTACCCAACTCAGGTACTTGGACAATGAGAGATTGCTCTCTCTACTCTCACTCGTATCTTGAAAATGCTCATTCCCTCGTACAGAACCCACTCGATCGCGTCAAAACTCCATAAATATACGCTCCCTTAATCAACAAGACTCTCGCAAACCCATGCTGAGACATAAAAACAAGTGACAACCCGCTCGCTCGTCCCATTCACGAAGCACTCCTCCCCCTCCTCTTGGGCGCCGGCGTCCCATTAACACTCATCCCCAGCCCCGCAGCAACTCTGCTCGCCCGTCTAGCAGCAGCAGTAACGACCGTCTTGCTGGTCGCGGCAGGCTCGGCTCTGGTTTTGGTGACTTTGTGAGGGGTGGAGGTTGTCGTCGACGACGCGGGGGATAGCCTCGGCCTGCCGGGACCACGATGGGGGGCAGGGGCAGGCGGAGGCGGGGCGGCGGGAACCGTAGTCTTCGGCTTCGTGGTGGCCGTCGTCTTGATAGGTGTCGGAACAAGTGACTTGCCGGAGCGGGTGGCGCGCTTGGGTGGGGCGGTGACCTTGGAGATCAAGGTGGTGGGTTTTGGTGCCGGTGCTGGTAGTACTTTCGTTGTCGGGGTAGGGGCGGGAGCGGAAATGGGCGGGGCGGCAGCAGTCCGCCTCGTTGTTGAGGTCGGGGGCGGAGGGGCGACCTTCTTGGGCTTGGGGATGGAGGGTTTAGAGATGGCCTCCGGAGCTGAATCGGTCCTGCTCTTAACCTGGCTCTTTGATTTGAGCACCCTGGGAGTAGTAACCTTCTTGGAGCTTACTACTGGCTCATCAGCAAGCTCGTCGATATCGTCATCAAGAGCGGCATCTGCCTTGAGGACATCGGCGAGGAGGGAGCTGGAAAGAGCCCGGGTTTTGGAGTTAACGGGCGCCGATGCTTCATCATCCTGGAACCTAGCCAGAGTTTCTGCCCACCGAACCCCCTTGTTCTTATTTTTCTTCTCAGTCTCTGTCGCTTTGTGGTTGTCAGCGGAACTAGAGCTGTAGACGTATTCCTTCCCTTGCTTCTTCATCTTCTCCATCTTCTTGAGCACGATCTGCGGGAACAAGGCGCTGCCCTTGTTTTTCCGAGTATTGTATCTCGTGACGGCTGCCACATCCTTCTGCTCGTTACGCACTCTAACCGTATCCATCATCTCCATCCCGGGCATGCGCACTGGAATGGTGGACTTGGCGATCGAGTTGGCGGACGGTGCCGACTTGAGGTTGATAAGGGTCTTACGTTGGCGCGAAGACCGGCGAGGAGCACCTTCCGAATCGTCACCCTCAGCAGGAGGTGGGGAGCTCTCAACCAACGCCTTCCGACGCTTCACCATCCGGGTGACAGGACTCTCTCCAGCCGTCTTGGGGGACTCCTCCTTGCTGGGCTCATTGCCCAGCTCGTCAAGCTTACGCTTTTTAGTTGGACTAGGGCTGTTAGGGCTCTTCTCGCTAAGGGGCGTCCTCTTGGGAGGAGTTTCAGATTCCTCAGCGGGGGAGTCAGAATCAGCCTTGGGTGGGTTTCTGTTTTCGAGTTCAGCTGCAGCGGCTGCTTTGGCACTCTTATCGGCGGCGACTTTGCTGATGAACTTCCGGATCATATCCGTCTCGGATTCTTCGTGCAGGGACCGCAAAGACAGAGTATCGTTTTCGACACGGAGGGGCTGCTCGGCAATCAAAGACACGTCGTCCTCGTCATCGCTCATCAATGAGTCCTCCGCCTCAACTTGTTCCACAACCTCGATTTCGTCGCCGCTGTTTGCGTCGTCGGAGTCGCCAGGAGACGAAGTCGAGCTTTCTGGGGAATCCTCCAGGGTATCGCTGACGTCTTCTGACTCAATAGGCGCGGCTTCTATGAGATCGCTCTCCTCTTCGGGAGTTGAGTCACGGATCTGAGAGGTGCTGGAATCCTCAAGCGCATCTACGCAGGGGGTTGATACTTCGTCAATAGTAGGTAGCTCAGCAGACATTGAATGGTCAGCAGAGTCTTCTTGTTCCATGACTGATGATGCGTCGGAGGTCTCATCCTCTTTATCCTCAGCAGGCGGAACAGCAAGCTCGTTGGCATCCTTGTCCGTTGGGACAAAGGACTCAACAAAGGAGGCTGACGAATCAGTCTCTCCATTGTCTCCCACACCACCACTCTGGGGCGACGAATGAGACTCGACCATGACATCTTCCGTCGCAGCAACGTGGTTTTCGGGCAATGTAAGGGCATCCTCGGAGGTGGTTTCACCCTCGGGTGAGGATTGCTCCTCAGGACCCAAAGCCGGTTCGGGACTTGGCAGCCCAGTATCCTCTTCCTGTCCATTGTTGCAGGGGCTGTTATGCTCAATTGGGTGAGCAGAAACATCAATCTTGCCCTTTATCGGGCTTTCACCTGTCTCTGGCTCCTCTTTGTGCTCTTCAGTCTTCATAAGGCCCACGGAGGAGTTGGACCGGATTTTGGATGCCGATCCAGGGGTGGCCGGCGTATATTCAGCTGTTTCTTCCGGAGTGCTGTCTTTTACGTCAGGAGCGGGAGAGACCGGCGCCTCGAAGTTCGAGGTCACGGGTGTGGCTGGACGGGGAGATTCGGTCTCAACAGTGATGGTCTCTTGGTCAGCAACCATCGGTGAAGGGTTTGCTTGTTGGATGGGACTCGAAGGGGCGACTGTGTTCTCAGACGGCTGGTTGATATTGCCATCGTCACCGACAGCAGAGCACGAGACGTCAATGTTCGTGACTTCATGCGTTACATCGAGAGGAGATGCCGGAATAGAGGCCACCTCCTCAACAGTCTCATCTTGAGTGGTGCTCTCTAGGTGAGAGGAGACAACAAGCGAGGCGCTCATCCCAAGTGTTTCGGGCGTTGCCTGACGAACAGGCGCCGGGCTATATGCCATGTTCTGGGAAACTTCATCGGAAACCTTGTCATCATGATCGGCAACGATAGCAGGCGAGGCGTCATTGCCGTCGCTCTCTGGGGTAGTTTCACGGGCTGCTTCAATCTCTGAAGGCATCTCTTCAGGCTTTTCACCAGTCGCAATGATTTCCTGTTGAGAGGTAGCGGGAGACGACGCTTCGATAGCAGATTTCTCAGTAGTTGGTGCTGAAGGTGCCTCGATGAGTAGTTCATGCGCCGCAGAGTAGCGGCGATGAGAAGTAGCAGACGGCTGCGCGCCGAAACCGAACCTCTCAGGCGTTGCTCGCCGGATAGGTGTCGGGCTAGAAGGCGCCTCACTGGGCAGCTCTTGTAAAGAAGTGTGCTCCTGGTGAATGGCAGCGGGAGAGGATGCGCCAACACCAGGCGCTCCAAGATTTACTCGACCAGACGGCGTTGGGCTCGAAGGCTTCATTGGCGACGATCTTGTAGGCAGGTTGTGATGTTTGACAGGAGTGAATGCCTCCAGAACGGAATCTTCCTCGAGAATGGTCGATAATCCTTCGGGATGCAAGGGCTCAAAGCCATCATTAGGCTCGGTTTCTGTGTTCGTTGGTTCCTCAACAATGAGTGGTGCGGGCGACTCTTTCCGGTCGGATTGTTGGTCAGGAGAGATAGGCTCAGGGCTAGGGTCCCTTGAAGCCTGTGCAAGGGCCAAGTTTGCATCGTTCTCGCTGTTTGTCACATCCCCGGCGCTATCGATAGCCGCCACTGAAGGACTTGCAGGCGCAGATTCAACCGGCTCGACGGGTTGAGAAACACCGCCAACGGCCTTTGAAGGCGACGCAGCTGTAGGTTCCTCGATAGGTATTTGCGCACTTCGAGTTGGGGTTGGGGTTTGTGCCCACGGTTGGGGATCTTTCCTCCGATGACCGAAAATATCCAGGTTCGTCCCGACGTCAACCTCCAATGTCCGCGGAGGCGCAGGTGGCACCGGCTCTTGCTCAACGGTTTGCTCCTGGGCGTCTTCCGTGTTCTCCCGCGCAGCAGCGTCTTCGGAGCCAATACAGGAGGGGTCCACCGAATTCCGGCGACTGGTGATGGTGGCATCCGCAACGGCTTGGACTGCCAAGCTGAAGCTATGGCGCCGTTCTGGGGCGTCCCGCTCAAACTCTTTGAGAAGCCTAGTGATGAAGCTGGGGCGAGCATCACTTCTCCTTGCCGATAGTAACGAAATGCGTCTCCTGTTCTCATGTTCCGGAACTGACGGTGTCTCTGGGATGGGCTGGTCGAAGAGTAGAGGCGACAGGTGAAGGAGATGCGCAGGGGTAACCTCGCTGTCGGATTCGGATACGCTTGCTGGTCGGATGGGCGTAGACTTGAGAGGTGTGGACTTGAGGGGGGTTTGCGCTGATAGACTGGACCTCGACGGTTTGAGGATAACTTTTGTAGGAGTGGCAGTGACCCTGAACTTTCGTAGTGGCGACTCGGCGACCTTTCTTGGGGACGATAACTTGGTGGGCGACCGCTTGACTGGCGATAGGATGCGGGACTGTGGCGGTTTAATAGGCGAAAAGTCCATTTTGCTGGGCGATTCCTCTGATGGGATGAGTGACAGGCGGCTGCTAGCACGACGTGTCGATCGTCTCATCAATTGCTTGCCCTGGATGTGATGCGCCGGTTCGACCGTCTCTGGTTCTGCTGGGACGTTGAGCTCAATGTATGGCTGCATTTCCGCCAGCATGCGTGTAGGGTTCGTCAGTCGCTGGAGGGGCCAGCGCGAATTGTGTCGCTTTCTGGGGACGTAGTTGAGGCGGTCATCGGGATAGGTGGCGCGTCGGGCTAGGATCTTCGCAACGAGGAGAGGATCGGGTGCTTCCCTGGCCAAATAGCTTGCTGCTGCCGAAAGGTAGGCTCTTGCCTCGGCCAGGTCAGGGGTTCCGTCGTGGGCGGCATAGTATCTCTCGTCGACATTGTAGTTGGCAAAGGTCGGTACGTATCGTTCGCTGCGCGCGCGTTTTCGCTGTCCTCGGCCTCGACTGTCGAGCTCTACGAAGGCGGGGTCGACGGGTGGAGGAATAACCAGGCCACCAACGCGCTTCCAGATTTGGCGCGGGCCGCAGCGGCGGAGAGCAATAACGGGGACGCGCTCCCATGCTTTGGGAGAGGCGATATGCGGAGGTGCTAGGAAGTCGGCTGCGAGAAATGGTCGCCTGCAACAAGACAGATGCACGGTAAGTCATCATCTCCATGCGAAAAGTAGAAGTCTCGTATGCGGCGAATGGACAGCAGAGGCAGACATACTCTTTGGAAAATGTGAAGATAGGGGTCTCGTGGAGAATGGCAGCGTTCAAGGCGCCACCCGTAAAGTCCACCATTGTCGCAATTGGTGTCCCCGTCATGCGGCGACGTCTCTGTGTGTTATGTGTTGGTGTATAGTGTGTAGTGTATTGTGTTTAGCTAGTAGGTATGCAGGATAACCGTAGTTGTCGCGTTGCTGGGACAGGAGGCGGCAGTGGCTGCGATGAGTCCCGATGTAAACAAAGGTCGCTCGCTTTGGGGGAAAAAAGGGAAAAAAGTGATTTGCGAAAACAGCAAGCAAATACGCGCCGAAAGCTATGCTCTGCCAACAATGCAATGGGTATTCGTCGTAAGTCGTCGTGGGTACCGAAATGGACCTGGAAAGAAGGTGTCGCGAGTGTTTTGCACAAAGTGGAAGGCCGGGGGGGCGGAAAGTCGAGAAGCAACAAATCGCGAAGACACGGGAAGATTGAATGGGTTGTGAGTGACAATCCCTCCAATCCCTCCTCAACCAAAAAGATGGGGTCGCCCAGAAACATTGTTTACATGCTCATCCATTAGCCAATCATCTTGCACTAAATCTGAAGCTACCGGACTGCCAAGAAGGAATGCTCCACCTGGTTTTTACCCCACGCGGCCTGACGCCTAGGTCTGCCGCGAGAAAGCCAGAACTGCAGTGACTGCCTCGACTTTGTGCCTGCCTGATGCCGCTCTGTCACTTGCAACCCACCTTATCTCCACGTGATCCCGAAATCTTTCGTCCCCAGCGGGGACCCTGCGCGACGAACGGAAAGCCGGCCGGGCGCGCACGGCACCCGCAGCGAGTGAGCTCCAGACAGGTACGGAACACGGAAGTGGAAATCCCCCGGTTATTCGAGCACCGTAACGGACACCCCCCGCCGCGACCCGATTGTCTCCCGGTCATTGCCCCGTGTCATCTCCGTCCTCCTCCGACAACCTCAGCACAACCACCGTCAAAATGCCCAACAAGCCCATCCGTCTGCCGCCGCTGAAGCAGCTGCGCGTTCGCCAGGCCAACAAGGCCGAGGAGAACCCTTGCATCGCCGTCATGTCTTCGGTTCTGGGTATGCGCCTTCCTCTATCTATCTGTCTAATCTGTCTACCACTTCGGCTTGCTTCCAAAGCTCCCTTCTAGCCACGCAACGCAACTAACTGACTCCCGAAAAACAGCTTGCTGGGCTTCCGCCGGTTACAACTCGGCCGGTTGCGCCACGGTCGAGAACGCCCTGCGCGCGTGCATGGACGCGCCCAAGCCTGCGCCCAAGCCCAACAACACCATCAACTACCACTTGTCTCGCTTCCAGGAGAGACTTACGCAGGGCAAGAGCAAGAAATAAGCGACGTTCGTTTACTCGACTTCCTTTGTGACGAAGATGATGAAGAAGTCGACGACGAGGACGACTAGGGCGACGAGACGAGGAAGACGACGACAATCTACGAAGATGCTGGGGGGATCTTATCCAAACCGATAATCATCCTTCGCTTCCAATGACCGACTACAACTATGCATGCGACATAAACACCATGGTGAAGACGGAAGTAGGAAGGAAGTCAGAAGAGTTGTAGTGGGAGAGGTGACCGGGAAAAATTGAACAGGATTGGTTTCCGAACACAACGAGACAAGACCAGTTTGCGCCCTGGTGTGATACCCCGATGGAAGGAAGCAAGAGATGGAGATGGAGGAGCACGAGGAGGAGAAGCATAGGCAGACAAAAGGAGGACCCCACCAAACATCAGCTCAACTCCGGACAACAAAAGGCGAGTGGAACAGCTCTGTATGGGATCTTTCTTGTCTGTTACGACCTGGCTTGCCTACGATGTGCCGGCCGTCTTCAAAAGGCAGTTCGGATTTTGGATGGCCAGCCAGTCAGGGTTGCTGCTGTACAATATTGTGGCAATATGGAAGGAAAGCATTTGGGAGGAGTGAGGCTTATGCTTATATGGCGTTTCAGTATATACACTTGATTTTAGAGGCTTGTAACAATACTACATACATACTATAACACGCCATGATGGTTTATAAAAAATGATCCCTACGATTGTCCCTTCTTGGGCAAAATCATGAACCAGCCCAAACCGATCGATGGATCAGTTTGAAACGGTAAGAGCATCCTGATCATCAGATTTCCCCCAGCCAAAGCATCATACTCGACCAAAGGGGACTGTTTTAGAAATAACCTTGAGGATGATTCCTTGGATGAAATGTTTCGATAAGGATGTGAGAGAAGGTCGTGACCAATGTCTTTTGATCCAAGATAATTATGTCCGGAACGGCAATACTTCAGTGAAACTATGATCCATGGATCCGTTTGCGGACGAAGTGTACACATTGCTGGATTAATGTACATATTCTGGAACATCCTGGGAAACATTTTCACAGGTGTGCGGGTAAAAGTATCTTATCTAACTGCTCTTCTTCACATTAACCGACGTTATAAAAGTACCTAAGTTACTCTGCTCTGCTCTAAACTCTATAAAGACTGGGATAAAAAGACAAACAAACAACAAAAATGCGCAATTGGGTATTCATATCTGACTATAAAGATCAACCAAAAAAAAAGACAACCACTTCACTGCCGTCGACCACTTCCCTCTTCCTTCTTTCCTTCTTCCTCCATTCCGTCCTTATATCTATCCCCTCGGCCCGCTCGCTTCCTTCTTCCTCCTCCTCACTCCATGACCACCAAATTATCAAACCCATCCCGCTTGCGTTCAACCAACCACTCTTTCGACATCTGCCTTGACTTCCCCTTGATCCTCCAACAGAGCTCCCTCCAACCGCAATTCCTCCACACGTAAACAAGACGGAGGCAAGGAAACCCTAGAGTGGGCATTTCCTCGTCCCCTCCCGTTACATCCATCGCATGGCATCCCATCTCATCGTACTTAACCCGACTCGACAAAACTAATACTCAAAGACCGACAAGGTATATAACAACAACAAACATTCCCTCACATAATCAGAAATGATAAGCAAACGATAACAGGAAAAGGGAAAATGAAAAGAGGGAAGGGAGGTAGACCCGTGATAATAATGACAAAAGAAAATCCAAGAAAATGCCCGTGTCTATAGCCGACACCAAAAAGGACTCTTTGTGTGCGTGTGTGTGTGTGCTCTTGTGAGAGAGAGAGATAAGAGATGATAACCAAAGGAAATGGTGTGTGTATAGGTGTCTGTGAGGATTCCTTCTTTCCAAGAAGGGTACGATGATGATGGTGATTATATGAGTCCGCCTTTGTCTATGTCCGGAAAACCCATGCCTGCCATGCCTTTGCTGCCGATTTTCCTCCCAAGTCGACAAGATGATAAGTGAAAAGAAGGTACCCAAAAGATGAGAAGAAAAAAGATACTTTTTGTCGAGTCGAGTTGCCGTACGAATGAGGGACAGTTGATAAGAGGGACAGAATTTGATGGATGTGAGAGGAGTGAAGAGCCAGGCTGTTGCTGCCGCCATCTTTGCAATATGAGTGCTGTCCAAGTTTATTCCAAAAAAAAAAAGAGGAGACCAAAGCAAGCGGGGGTATTCGGAACTACTGTGTTTTCTTTGTGAGCACGCATTGCCGTCATTTTGCCCTGCTCACTCCAACAGTTCCCCTTCGCAGTACAGGTCGATTTCCCCGGCGCTATCTGGGTTGCGTAGCCCCTCACGCCAATCCGAGATGGCGATTTGAATGTCATCGTCGCTCTCGATCATGACGAAGTCGCCATCCTCATCCCGGTACCGTAACCTCAGGTTACCCCCACCGATACTGCTACTGGTGAACCGCGATAACTTATTGTCAATGCGGTCGATGAGCTTTTCATACGTGATGTCGTAGAGCACAACCAAGGTGATGTAGTTACCGCTATCGCAGTGAACCTTCACCTTCAGTTGCGTAGGGAGCATGCCGTCTTCAGTGGGTGAGAGTGGGTTCTGTCCGGAGATTATCGGCGCGGTAGCAAGAGATGGGGTGATGTTTCGCGTTCCATCAACCGGGGCAAGGGGCGCCATACCCGGTGGTGGCGGGCCAGATGGCGGAGGGAAGCCGGTGACACTGCCTGGTGTGCCCTGGCGGATAGGCTGTGGAGGGAACTGGTTCAACTGGCCTCCATAGTTCTTCCGTTCTCTACCAGGGGAACTTGTCTGGGTCCGTAGAGGGAGGTCGTTTGCTGGGCTGCCGGTATTGCTCCTGGGAATGTTGGAATCGTGGCGCGCATGGGTTAGATGGGCGGGAATGCCTGGCACCGCAGGTACCCCTGTCTGGTTATTGCGCGCAGCGGCCTGGCCGGCAATGTCCGGTGTACTATAACTCCGACTGCGTGCCTGCTGAAACTGGCTGTTATCCCCCCGGGGCATGACGGGCATCGAGGGTCCTCGTGGGTTCCTCCCGTTTGCGGTAGGCAACCCGCCGTCTCGCGATGGCGCCCTTGGCATGGCAGGGGCTGTGTAGCGGTTGCTATCCTCCTGCCATCCTTGGGGGGTACCGGTCTTGGGGAAAGGATAGCCGGCTCCAGCACCGGCGAAGATGCCGCTCGCTGTGCTCGTCCGACTTGAAGCGGGCGACTCGGCTACGGGAGAGAAGTAAGACTCGCCTGCTCGAACAGCGGGTGATGGCTGAAGGCCCACATTGAGAGGCGCGGGTGCCTGTGGAAGAGGGAATCGTGGAGGTGGTGCCCGAGCCATACCTGCTAGACTTTCGCCGGTGGCGGACCGCTGCCGTAGACTTGTGCTCGATCCGTTCCGTGGCATTGTGCCTGGCATAGCAACGGTCGGGGTGGCCCCCCCGGGAGGTGGCGCATTATAGATGTCCTCGTCCTCTTCCTCCTCCTTATAGGGATTCTCCAGTCCGTTGCCTTGCGAGGCGAGCCATGCAAAGTTTGGCGGAGCTTGGTCAGGAGCAACTGGGGCTTGAGTGTTTTGCTTTCGCTGTTCATCCAGACCGGCAGCCCATTTCTTCATCATCTCTTCGGTCTGGAACTTGATCATGAAATTCTCCACACCCGGATCACCCTTCCACCATATTTGTACGGTATACGAAGCTGCACAGTCAGCACCTGTTGTGTTCCGCCGAGAATTCCAACTGTGTCGCTTACCAGGCTTGGAAATGGCTACTACATCGGTGACATTGGTCATGAAGATGCGGCCCTTGAGTTGTAGTTTGGCAAATTTATTCCGCACCTTTGGTACGGATGATCGCGTCTTGTCCTTCTTCTCCTTGGCTTTAGTAGTGGATATTTCCTTGCAACAGAGCAAGATATTCTCAAAAAGATAGATCTCATACTGCTGAGGAAGGTTAGCGGTCCATTATCAGCTCAGAGATTGTGCCGCAAAGGAGGAACGCATGCGCCAGGGGAGATACGTACGTCCTTCTCTTGTTCACTCTTGCCCGTGATAACAGTGTATACTCCGTGTAGGAGCAGACTTCCAAAATTGTCCACCTTATGGCTCTTCCAGTCGTCTACTCGGTGAATAAGGTCCTGCAAAGCCTCCTCGAGGATGTTCTTATCAACGGCCGAATTGGCTTTCATTAGCACCCGTTCAGCAGCAGCGATGCCGGCAGCTAGATCTTCCTTGGTGTGCTCGTCCTCGCTCTTCTTAAGCAAATCCTTTATTTAAAGTTAGTATGCGCATTGGTACCAGTCAAAGGACAAGCATCCATACCTTGAGCAAAAGCGGGTACTTGACCAGTCTCTGCATAGGCTTTAGGAGGAAACCATCAAGAGTATTAAAATCACATGCGACCGGATGGCCAGCCTCTTGGATCTTGTCAAACACCTGCGTCGCAACCTGGGCTGCCTTTCTCTGGTTCGCAATGAAGGGCTGGTAAATGCCAAAGTTCTCTTCGGCTGCGACGAACATGCTTCCCCATTCCTGCCTGGCCTGTGGCATCGAATTTGTTGTTTCTACCCTGATGAGGAACTTTCGTTGATGATCCAAGATGGAGTTGATATTAAGGAATATGTCGTGGATGAATTCGCCAGGTATAACGCTCCTGTGTTCCAACGTCCTCTTTAGGTCGTGGAGGTTCTCGAGATCCTGTACGTATTTGCGCTCCGTGTCTACCAATTCTCGGACAATGTAATCGCGATGGGTCATCTTAGAACCCGGTTGCGTGATATCATCTTCGGGGTATGGTAGGGTTTGGAGCAAAAGGCCCCGTTTTTCGGCAAGATCGAGCACATAGTTGATAACAGAAGTCACCTGGTTTCCAACATGTGCTCGTCAGCATATACTGTTCCATCAAGTGTGCAAGTAGAAAGGGGGGCGCCATGAGACTCGCTCACCTTGACAAAACCGGTGGTGTCCTCCCCTGTAAGGTCGGCGACGATAAAGCATTCGGTAACGGGGGGGTCGAGGTCGCTCAAGCAGGCCTTGACGAATTCCATGATGGCGCGTTTGGACCGTCGCGCTTCTGTCTCGTTCGGCCTCTCGTCGACGTGCAACGGTTTCTCGGGTTGGAGCGCATTGTAGATGGTGAGCAGGGGCAGGCCGGTGCGCAGGAGCTTCCAGAGGGCCTCGACGGGGCCATCATCCCCATTCTCCTGCTCGTGCTGCAGTTGTTCTAGATAGCCCTCGAAGCCGGGAACCTGGGCGAGGCGTTGTTTGAGCGCCAGACATATCTGGTACAGCGATCGCGAAGCGTCGGCTCTCTGGTTGATGATGTTTGTGGTGGCGACGACCTGGCCGTTCACGGGGGTAACGGCGGTGGCGGACGAATTGAGCGAGTTGAGCGAAGTTGTGGAATTGAAGGCCGTCGAGCCCGAAAGCTGGCTCGCCCGCGCGGCGTTGGACAGGCTCATGTTGTTCAATCTGGCGACGCCGTCGGTCGACGCTTGAAATACAGGGGCGGTGTTCGTTCGTAGAAGAGCAGCATGGGCCATAGTATACTTAGGTCTCCATTCGCAAAGGGTGGGTGGAGACTCGTGCTTGGTGCCGCGAGGCGCGGGGGGGAGCCGGGAGGGGGGTGGGTGTTGAGGCTCGAGGGGGTTGAACGTTTAACGTAACGGCTTCGGGCGCCGGCGGGCTGTGACTGCTACTGCTGCGTGTGTTGTGTGTGACAGACGACGGGAGACACTGACTGACAGTGATGGGCGGGACTGACGGGGTCGGGGTTGCCGTGCTGCGAGATGCGTCCTGCTACTCGTGCTGTGTGCTGCAAATGACTGCGCCGGGCGATTGATTTGCAACTTGCGAGGCCGGGGGCGCGCTAAGTCGAGAACAGCAGAAGCCTCAATCAACGCGAGTGGAGAGCGAAGATTAGGGAGGAGATGGCTTGGATGCCGGGTATCGCTGATATCAGCAACGGCGCTTGCTTGGCTACCTTGCTACCGATAGAAATGTCCGACAAAGCGTGGAGAGATGAATGGTTCACTGGTGGCGTTCGTTATTAGGAACCGGGTCGATTGCTGGTTTGCAGAAGGAAGAATCACAAAGTTGAAGTCGTCAAAGAATGAGTGGGAGAAGAATAATCCGAAAGATGGTCCCGTCCTTGTCAATGATAGGGACTTGGAACTGGAACTGGAGTGAGTGGGTTCACTTGTATTGAATGACACAACCGGATCGGGGTCACTATCGTTATCGCGGTCTTTGGCGTCGATCTCGGGGTCTGTTTTTGCGCCTCCTTTGCGATGAAATATGTCGTCGCTATATTTCGATTGAGTCCGTGGTCTGTGTGTGGTCTGTGATATCGCGACACGGCGCCCTCGTGTTGTTTCTCGCTGGTTCTCCTGAGGGGAAGTTTGGTTGTTTCCGTGTCGCTTACTCGCCCCCGAGTCCGAGCCGTTGAGAAAATTGTTAAGGCAAGTACTACAAGTACCGGGAGGGAGACGGCAGATGGGTTATGTACTAGGTTAGGTAAGAAACAAAAAAGACGTCCCGTCCTTTCAGCCCCGGAAGGCTACCTTAAAAGAAACCAGAAATTGGGTATCTGGTCAGAGCCCCCGCAAATCTGATCACAAGCATTGACGGGTTTGATATCTTCCTTCTGTCTAATACGCCGTTACCTGGCCGTGCCAAACAGAGGCTAGGGACTCGTGGCAAGTGACTGGCCCGGAAGAAGGTTCTGGTTGGTCGACGGGCAAGAGTACAAGACACAGCCAGTCGTCCAGTCAACGTGCAAGTCAGCCCAGGCACACTTCAGGGTAGGGGGTTTGGACTTTGGCCCTGTGGGTTTCGGGCTCGTAGTCTCGCGTGTCTGGCGTGTTTGGCGTGGTCGGCTGCCTTTTTCTCTGGATACCTCATAGGTCTAGTATAAGGAGGTGGGAGCCCGGTGGCCTATTGGGGGTGCGGGATTGACGAGGGCGGGCGGCAGGGCGGCGGCTGATGTGTGAGAAGGCCTTTTTCTCTTGCGGTGATGGCTTGAAGCCGCCAGCTTTCTCGAGTCTCAGGAGGATCATGTACCTCGACTGGATCGATGGATCTTTGCATTGCTGCATCGCTGCATCGCATCACGGCATGGCTCCATAAAAAACAATCACCGGATCATCATGACTCTTCACCAAAGCGCCAAATGGAATTAGGCTTTTGAAAGTTTGTTTATGCAACGTTCTAGTGAGCGTTTAACTATCTTCAGGATCTCGGTGATCGTTGCCCATGTTCGCCCGCAACTCCACCCAGAGAGATAGGGACTCTCGAACTGAACATGTACATATAGACGCTCTGTCAAATCCACCACTCACACCCACACTACATGAGAAAATACGTGCGTACGGGTCGAAAGTGTAACGAGATCGGGTTTCGTCACGGATGCAAGGGCGGGAGTCAATTCTCGATGATGTGTGGATGATCCAGCCCGACTGTTAAATGTGTGCGCATAAATGTATCAATCTGCAAGGTGAAGCCGTGGGACGATCTTTTGTCCATTTAGGGTACCTCCTACTACGTCTACGATAGCATGACATTCTGTCATTCCCAAACAAAATCCGTAATAACGATAGTAACTTTTGTTTAAACATCTGAATTCCTCAGGTTAACTAACCACAATGATGAAGAAGAAATGAAAGCGGATGGAATTATTAGCATGGTCGTTGTCAAACTTAACCGCTCGGAGTTCGGATGGAAAAAAAAAGTTCGTATGCGACAAGATCGAACAGTTCGTCAAGTTACCTCTCTCTCTTTTATCGGATGTCGTCTCAACAAAAAAGCAGTAAAAGAAAAAGAAAAGAAAAAAAAAGGGTCGTGAGGCTCTCTTACAACGCAAGTCCAAACTCAGGCTTCGGCTCGTTTCGACTCGCTCCACAAATTGGGCATTAATCAAATCAGGGTCCAAGTGTCCCCTTGCAACGAAAAGGGAAACGTGCATAGTCAGTAACAGATTTGGTAAGAATTATGCCGCATTTTTGTTGGTGACTTTACACATCCCATTTTCGGAGCCACCAGGAAAGAAGGAAGTTTCAAGCTTTCAAGGGATCCACCTCCTCGACCTAAAATGACACTAGTCTTCTTTCGGCTGCACTGTCCGGTAACAGTGGGGAACCCCGGAAAGCTTGATGGTGTTTTGACTTTTGAACATGCCGGGCGACCATGGATTTCCCAAATGCGAGGACGGAAATTAAAAGAGTCCACAACGGTCAACAGATTTCCAAATTTCGTCATGGCCGCATGGCTTCACAGTCATGCTGATCCAGATTCACGGTTTTCATGGATTGACGGAATCATCATGATCCCAAAAACCGTAATCTCCACATTTGGGTTGGGATACCCGGACCTGGATATGTACATAGAGATAGGTATCAGTCTGCAGCCTGTTAACCTCGTTTCCCACGTGGCTGCCATTTGTTTCTTCCTGTTCCATCCTCAGGGTCAAAGAACGTTCGTTCGTTCGTTCGTTCCTTCGTGAAGCGAGGCACTAGGAAAGGGGGGGTGAGGGGGTCTGCTTTAACGCTCATCTCCGAGTGCCGAATTGGTTCGTACGAGCGGACAAGTTCTTCATGGGATTTGCTACTGGCTCGAAGTAATGTCCAAACGGAAAGCTCTCTATTCCAAAACTAAAGTCTCGGTTTATCTCTAGCAAAAGGCAGAATCTAGTCTATACCCAAACCCTTCTCAGTACCACTCATTCCCCTTCGTACATCACTTCGTCGTTGTCGTCGTCGTCCAATTTGTTACGTATCATCATTAGCCTCCTCCTCCTCCTACCCATCATATCACATCCAACTTCCTCCTCACAACCGGAAATAATCCAACTCCACGTTCCTCGCCTGCTTCGCAGCACTCGTCGTAGCCGCATAACCACACCCAAGACCAGCACCCTCAACCTCCTCAATCCTCCTCTTACCCCCATTCCCATGACCTCCCATGCTGCCCAACAAATCACACAAGCTGACGCCATGCGCTGCTGATCCACCGCTTGGACCCTCTCCCTTCCCGCTGCCATCTTTGCCACCAGTGCTCCCTCGATTTTCCTTTTCACTATCGTTATCATTGACGACAACAACATCATCATGCTCATGATCATAATTCCGATCTTCAATATCCACTTCCCTAAACAAAGACAAATCAAAGTTGATGCCGGCCGCCGACACCAGCGCGTCGATGATGGCCGACTTGTTGAATCGAGGAAAGAGGTCTGGGTGGTCATGCTTGGTTAGACGGGCGTCTCGTTTGTAAGGGAGTGGATTTGGAGGTTGCTGATGTTGCTGTTGCTGACGGTGGTGGGGAATGATTGGTTGGAACCTGGCCAAGTTGTGGTGTTGGGTTGTCGCCGTCGGCGTGGGTGTTGGTATCAGGGCGGCGTTGGTGTTTGTCATGGTTGTGAGGGCGGCGGGGTTGATGGTTTTATTGGTACTCGAGGTTGCGGCGATGGAGGGTAACGGCTCGGCAAGCCATTCTTCGATGATGTTGCTGTCTGAATGCTCTTCCTGAGCTGGAGCCGGGGCGGAGACCGATGAGACTTTGGGATCCTGGGCAGCTTCAGAAGAGGCCTTGCCCTGATCATCCTTTGGCGCTCCCGAATCGGTGGCGGTCTTGTTGACGTCAGTGCCCGAAGCAGCAGGCTTATCTGCAGTCTCTTCTGCGGTGTCACTGCCCTCCTTGTGACCATGGGAAAAGACAGTTGGTGTGCTAGTAGCTCTAGACACAGAGTCTTTTTCGGCATCCTCTTTATTCGACCCCTCAGCTCCTTGTTGCTCCTCATTTGGCTCCTCCATTACCGTATCAAGCGCCGTGGACACCAAAAAGTCAAAATCAAAAAGCGCATTGTCGTCAGTGTACGCATCCGGAATCGGTGTCATGTTATTATCCTTAGCCTGCGCGCCTTGGCCAAGCCCTTCACCAAAATCTCTAGGAGAAGTCAATGGCGGTGTGGGATACGACGAGGTGCCACCGAAACCACCAAAATTGAAAAGTGAAGGAGTAAGACAGCCACCAAAGTCGGATGCTCTTCGGCTCGGGCCGCTGCACCTCTGTCTTTTTGAAGGAGGTTGTTCGTGTTCCCCAAACAAATCATTCTCCGGTTGTTGCCGACCAGAGAACTGCGAGTAGCCATGCGTGTCTCCTCCACCACTGCTGGGAGGCGTGCCACGGGTAGCCCAGTCGGGAGCGCCAAAGCTCAGACCGACAATGGGAGTACTGTAGCTCCTCTGATGGGTATGGTAAAGGAACGGAGGAGGCGCCGATGCAGTCACTTCTGGCGACGTCTTCGACTGAGCGTGAACACCGCTTACGCCAGTGACAACCTCATTGCGGATGTCTACCAACATCGACTTCAGCAGGCGGTACATCCTCGCTGCCGGTTGGTAGATATAGCACAGGTCGTAAATCGCCGCCGACAAAACCTGCAGGTATCGCAGGTTGCTCTGCTGGTCAAGCTCGGTGGTCCGGTTCGCGAGGGCTGCCATCAGAGCGATCGCCGACGTGCCCGCCTGCTGGATGGCGAAGATGGGCAGTCTCCTACCGTCGAACCGGAGGCGGTGGTGCCAGAAGATACGGGCGACGCGAATGGCATGCTGGGTACACATCCGGCGAGCAATGGCAACCCTATGGTGATGGCTGATGCCCGGGAGCGACCCGGTGGACTGACCATATGACATGGTAGGATTTGATCCGTCCTCATTGCCGTACATTGCCCAAGGCCTGTGGAGCAGAACCATGCAAGTATGGAATTGTTGATGCAACATAAAGAAGCCAACGGGTGCTGCTTGAATGTTGGCGGGTGTCCAAGCCAAAAAGTCCGGTAAACGGCGATACCACGCTTGCAGTTTTCTGTCCAGTGCAAACAATCGCTGGTATGCTTCCTCTCCTGCCTTGTTGTTTGCAAACAACAACTCGGCGTATTCATGTTGGTTCTGCAGCTCCAGGATCTTGGCCGCTATGCTCATGAGCTCGAGAAGATGTTGGTGAAGGGAAATTTCCGGTGACTGGGACGTCACCATATCAAAAGGGGTGGTCGGTGATGCAGTCGGCATGGCTGTGCCCTTTCTCGGCTTGAGCCCCAGCTCTATGCCAATGTCGCGATGCCGAATACTTGGGGAACGACCAAGTAAAAGTGCCCAGTATCTGTCGAACAAGACACAGGCCGTCATGACCCGCCGACGTAGCGGTTCCTCGGCCCTGAGAACCTCGCTGTCGTTGACTGGCACGTTTACGTGTAGTCCGATGTCGATAGCCAGTCGGTTCGCCATACCAGAATACATCCAGCCGGTTGAGTCTCTGCCAGCGCCAAATTCAAGGTCTGCGAGGATGAGGAGTGCCTGGATGCTCGGTATCCCACCTGGCCTCTCTAGCTCGGCATCCAGCATGGACTTTGACTCCCGGTGGAACGTGCTTTCCCAATTCCCAAGTATCAACCTCTTCACGTCCTCTCTGCTTCGCTCAGCAAACCGGTACCCGGCAGCAAGCATCGTAATATGAAGGAATCCCGAGTAATGCCTTGGGTTCTGGCTCTTTCGGCCTGTTTCGAACATTTCACGGTCCACGACTTGAACCGCGGGGTTGTAATGGCCCCAGAAGCAGCTCATAAGGTGGTCATGGGTGGATGAGCCAAGAATTTTGATGACACGCTCGACACGGCTTGCGTGATCTATTGTCCCTGGTGTACTGGGCTGCGAGGTGTTTTGGGCGTGAACGTGACTGCTCGCCGTAGAGCCAAAGTACTGCAACCTCCCTGACATGACAGAGAACCTGCTCTTTACCCCCAAGAACTCGCGTACATCGCCATTCCATTGGGACGCAAACTCTGGAAAAAGTGTAGAATCTGTGCTTTGAGCTTCGGGTCTTTGCTTATCGTCGTCGGTGGGATTCGTCTGTACTTCTTCCGCGTTGAATTTCGGTGGCGAGGGGGTATCTGTGACCATGGAAGAATTGGCCTGATTCGGGCCAGGAGTCTCAAAGTCTTCGCGGAACCGAACATCGTGTTGTTCGTGTTCCTGCATTTCTTTGGCTTCTTGTCTCGTCTTTGGAGGATGGACGGCTGGAGGAGGCGCGACGCCTCGTTCTCTCAGCATCTCCTCCAGGAGAGTGATTCGGTTGGATAGGGACGACATGTATGCTTTGGATATAGGCCTCTTGAAGTGTCAGAAATGTCAGATTGTGGTACGGTGTTGGTCCTGGTACACACCTTCGCCTCTCGTCATCGTTTCTTATGATACACTCTGCTCCAGTCTTCTTACACTGTGTGCACCCGGACTCTCCTTCGGGCACTACACAACGTATCCGCCTTTCCCGGCAGGAAGCGCAGGCAACTGAGGCCCGGTGACGTACTTGTTGTTTGCTCGAGGACCTTGGGGTATGTGATATAAAGTCAGGACTTGAGGATTCGCTAACTCCCGCGGAGGGAGATCTGTCGTTTCGACGCAGGGTGGACATGGGGAGCGTGTACGTTAAGGTGCGGGAGCGGGAGGAAGATCAAAGACGAGTAGGAGTGAAGCGGCTGGAAAGGAAGACTGGGTCGGTGAAGTGTCTGGTTACCGCCGTACAGGTATGATGAGTTGTCAAGAAGATGAAAGCTGTGAAATCTCGTCGAGTGGCTGGAGGACACGAACAACGTTTACTGGCAGTCATGAAGAACAGCGTCATCCATGGTCCAGTTAACAATGATCAGCCCCTGCCACGATTTGCTGCCATGCCCGTTAGCAAGAGCCGTGACCAAGAGAGACGAACTTGGGCCCTTGGCTTCTCCGCATCTCAGGCTGGGTGTGGGCAAGAAATGCCCCCCTTATCCACTCGGTCCACGATCTGACTTCACCGAAAGAGACCCACCTGGATAGTTGATGGAGTTCTCGAAGCCATTGGATTGCCCCCTTAGGCACTAGCGCTTCCAATAGGCACCGCAAAGACTCCGCCCAGCTGGAGAAAATACGCCTCTTGGCTTCCTCTTATCCAACTTTTTGCGCGTCGAAACGCGGGGGAGAATCCGGGGAGAGCGGAGAGGTCCACTGTGAATCTCTTTTTTCCCCTTTTAGTGTGGTTGGGATGGCGATCTTGTTGGCTCCCAGTCCTGCCCCTTATTTCCAATCTTCCCTGCGAGTTCTCTTAACTCTTATGGATATGACATGGTGACTTTCAGTGTCGAATTAGGGGCTGTCAGCGCGGGACGTCCTTCGACACTGAGTGAGTTCGGGATTCGGGTTTATTTTCGAAGAGACGGCACCTATCAGCTTGTCCAACAAGATCCTTTGCCGGATGAAGAAGTATGCGGCTCGCTGAATGTGCCGAGGACCATCAGTTAACCCGGTGGAGCACATTGTAACCGTTTAAAAACCGACCAACAATGGCACGCTAATGCTGGACACGTTTGGAGAGGCCGGGGTGGGTTGGTGTGACAATGTAACGTTAGCCAGGATCTTCCACACGCTGGCTGAGCCAACCAGAAGCCGTCGAGAAGTGTTGACGTCCCCAACCCGATCCTGACCCCCATTTTCCCCACGATACGGGCTGGCACTAAAGGAAGACATCGGGTCAAGCGAAGGCCAGGAGACCCATGAAGAGTGACTATCTTACACTACCCTCTGCGGAGGCGGAGTTGCTCAGGGACACTCTAACTTGAGCAGTCGAAGCCAAGCGGAGCCGGACTGCAAACGTAGCCATATCAAGTAGTTAAAGCCGATGGCTATGGAGCTGCTGAGCTGAGAGGCAACTGGAACGTTGCAATTCGTCAAAGCCATTGTCAATGTGGTACAAGTACGCAATGGTTATGACTGATTACGGAGCAGTCTAGGCATCTGGTGACTGTGACCAATTTCATAGGAGGCGGATGAAACGATACGAACCTCCAAAGTTTTGTTTTGGTTCGCTCGGATAGTCGAGAGTAGTCCAGGGGAGCCGCAAGGATCGCCATGTGCCGTACCTGCAACTACGTTCTCGTGCAGCACTCACCATTCTCTCGGAGGCGCCGCTCGGCAAAGCACCCAAGCACTCTTTGCCCAAGAACGAAGCTACCCCACCCGCTCTCTCATCCGAGGCCCGCTATGTATGATACCCGGCCTGCCGGCTTCGATCGTGGGTTTGTGGGGAGCTAGGGCGCGGAATTGGGGAAGAGAAGGCGTCAATTTCTTGACGGCGACAAGCTACCCCGCATGAAAAGGTCGACGCTCTCCCCTGTCTATCTCGGTCCCCAGTTGTGTGTCCGCAGTAGTCATCCATGGCTGGGTGCGAAGACGGTTTCTTTTGGGAGGGAAAGTATCGAGGGCTATACTGAACAGTTGTAGGATAGATTGGTATCAGGATAAAACCAAAAAAACGGCACGGGTATCTAGCACCGTGGTGCCAGCAAGGCCGTCGAGTCCTGCAGGGGCTTGACAGAATATGTGGTCCAAGACAATGAACGCTAAATAAAAGGTAAGCCTCCTATCAACGCTATCATGCGTCCAACGGTCAGTTATTCTCGCTTCCGTCTCGGTATATGACATTGTCATGAGCAATTTCAGGGCCAATTAAAGTCAAACTTGATACTGAAGAGAAGTGGAACAACAAAGGGAATTGATTGAACGCCAACAATGCTAGGGAAGGCCAACGTTACCACGCCAGAGATAACATGTATCGATGATTCTCGAAGCCAAAAGAGAACTCGAATATCTTATGCTGTTGTGCTTGGGCTCTCAGAGTGAGGTGTCAGTTCGGTGAGGGCTGTTGTGTCTTTGGGTTCTAACGAAAGAGGCTTCTTGCCCTCAATAACTGGTGACGCAAGATCAGTTAGTTGGTGGCTTGAGGGGGGCGAATTCCGGCATTGGGCCACTTACGCCTTTGCCAGAGCTCATAAGAGCAGACGAGGATGATGGGTGTCCCGATCATGACGGTTGTCCATGTTCTCTGGTAGGCCTTGTACTCGGGACTGTTCGGGTCAACCCGCTTGGGTTGCTCGGATTGTGCGGGTTGCTCGCCTGTGGCCTTGAAGTTGCCGGACTTCCCGGCTGGTTTCTTGCCCGTGGCGTAGCTCTGTCTAGAGATTCTTGGTATTCCAGGCACGGGTGAGGTATGGGTATTCCGTAGCAGAAGGCGGCTGCGCTGGGCCAGTGAAGAGGGCGTGAAGGCGTTCATTCTCGTCGAAAGGAACATGTTGGAGTCTTGTCGGGTCTCGATAGCTAGCGATGCTTGTGTTCGATGTTGTTTTCCTATAGGAGGCAAGCCAAACGAGAGCACAGTCAGCCAACCAAGAATAACCATTGCTGCATCGCTTGTGAAGCGATTGAACTGCAGAAGTAGCTGAACGAAATAGTAAATACGTACCTTCAAGAACAAGGGCCGGACTCTCGAAAGTCTGGGGTAGTTCAAGGAACCCTTGTGTCTGCCCCGGATTCGTGATGGAGAAAGTCGAGTCAGGGCCTTGCAGTCTCATGATCCATCAAAATGGGAATGGGAATGGGCCTGTTGGCGCACGGTTGCCCTTGATTATCGTCGGTGCAATTCAGCCCGAGTGTGACCCTAACCCTGGCACCATTTCTTGGCACTCGTCCCCATAATGGAACCCTCCATTGAAAAGAACTACTCCACCAGCATCCGCAACACCCGGACCCAACACCTACCCGTGGAGATAGGGTGGCTTTCTGACCCATCCCCACTCTCCTACAGAGAGTGGGGCACGAAATCGCCGGACAGCTCAAAACCCCCGGACAGAACAGTTTTGTATAGTAATCCCTAGGAAAAGTGTTAGTGTAATATTTAAGGAGATGTAATACTACGACCTTTGGAGCTATAAAGCCAAAAATAAAGAATAATATTCTTAAAAGGTAAAAGAAGATAATTTGTAACTTTAGGAAGATTTGGATAAGGTTTGACTGAGATGCAGCGAAATTATATATATTTTCTAAATTTATTGTATAAGTCGGATCTCGATGGAACTGCATCTCTCAGTGCGTTTTTTCCTATTTTCGTCGATAAAGCTATAAGAACTCTATATTTCTAAATGAAAATATCTAAAGAGCTTTCTTATACTAATAGAAATCTATCTTTAAAATTTTGTTTTATTTGCCCTTATTTTCGCTGTATTATAGGCGTTTTGTCTTTGCACTAACACTTTTGCTCGCAATTGCCATACAAAACTGTTGTCCGGCGGTTTTGAGCTGTCCGGCGATTTCGTGCTCCACTCTCTGTAGGAGAGTGGGGATGGGTCAGAAAGCCACCCTATCTCTACGGGTAGGGAATAAAAGCTTGACATTCCAGACGCACAACCATATCCCCTTGTGGTGTAGTTGGATATCACGTTCGGCTGTAATTGTATGATTGTATACCGAAAGGTCACCGGCTCGATTCCGGTCGAGGGGAAATTTCTTTTTTTGCTTTCTTTCTCTTCCCTTGTTCATCTTGCTTCCCCCTTGTCTTCCTTCTTCGTCTTTCACCAACTTAGCATTGCCCTCTTTACCCGTACTCTGAAGCATTTTCTTGAACAGTGAGCGCCTTCGTGAACAACACACACAAAGAACACGATTGTTATGTACGAGCCATTGTTCATTCTGACCTGCCTGTCTTGCAGACACCATTATTGTCCTTGATCAACGATAATCCCAGAGTCCAGACATGGAATCTATAAAGCTCGATGCCGTGTCTCACAGTTTGACTTCCCGCCTTGTTGATGCCTCAAACGCACGCTTTCTATCATCTCACATACCCGGTTACCTCATTATCATCGAACGCAAGCCATTTACCCTTTGTCCGACTCTTCTACACTAACAAGATGCCCAACGCGATCATTAACGGCCGCAGAGCAGCTGGTTACAGCTCCGCAAAGCAATGTCAACCCCAAACCGAGAACAGCGAATTCTCTCGTCAAGGTGCGTCTCACCGCAAGGTTGCCAACATAGGCGACGTGCTCGATGACCGCTACAGAGTTCTACACAAGATCACCCACAACAGCAAATCCGTTTCATACCTCTGCCGGGACTTGGAAGACGACAAGTGGCGCCGCGTCACCGTTGCCCGCTCGCATCAGTTCAGCACTGCTATGGACGAGTTTGAAAAGGGAGCCGAAGCGAGGCGTCGACTTGGCGAGAAAGAAGCGGAGCGCCAGGGCTTCTGTCTCAAAGTCTTCTCGGTTGCAGGGCCCCACGGCGTCTATATAAGTCTTGTTTACCCTATGGAGAGTCATGAGGTAGATTTGCGCTTTTGTGCACCTTACGACGAGGCTTATTTCTTGGATCAGCTCAGACAGTGGGAGAGCCTGGAGTAGATGCTATGGACGGGTTTGAGAGTGCGCTCATGTTGGGCTTCATGAGGTCCATTAATGCTACCAGTGAGTCCGACATATTTTGCTATTTAGGACGCCCAGTGGCGATCAGCAATACCTAACTGCGTACATGTTTGGCGATGATAATAGAGATTATAGCAGTTTGATGAGTTTTGTCCCCCCTTCGAGTTGAAAATGCAAGTACTATGATTAATTTTCCCTCTGTGCTGGAACGCCCTCTTCTCTTTTCGAATGTTGCCTCTTATTTCCTTCGCAACTTTTCCCTTCCCCTTGATATGTCATCAGTCCCCTTCTCTTGGGCATCCAGTGACCAGTCCCAATACGTCGAACCCCCGTATTTAATGCCTTCCGGTTAACTTAAGGCTTTCCACAACCTCCATACCTCAATCCCTCCCCAGTCCTCGGCACCACCACCTCCTTCAAGTGCCTCTCCCTCGCCTTAAACTGCAGACCCTTCAACAAGCCATAAACAACCTTAAGCGTCGGCGTCGCCACTCCAGCCCTCTCCGCCTCCCTGAGCGGTTCACCCACGAGATTCTCAAACTCGATAAACTTCCCCTTCTCCACATCCTGCAACATGCTCGGCTTAAAGAACGTATCATACCCGTCCGCCGCGATCATCATCTCGATCAGCTCCTCCTCCAGCTCCACGCCCGCCGCCGCCTTGGCCGTCGCCCGGATCTCCCGCATCAGGGGGCGGATCAGCTCGTCGATGACGTGCTCGGTGAAGCGCATGCGCGACGTGTCCATGCCCAGGATGGCGGCCACGCCGTTGTACGAGGCGTTGTACAGCAGCTTGCGCCAGCGGGAGTAAGGGACGTCGGGCTCGTAGGTGCAGTCGACGGTGGGGCCGCAGGCGGTGTAGGCGTCGACGAGGCGGCGGGCGGCGGCGACAGCGTTGGATTTCTGGTCTGGGGTTGCGGCGGGGTTGTTAAAAACGCCGATGAAGGTGCGATCGTGGTTGTGGTGGTTGATAGTGCCCGGCGGGGACTCGATGGCGCCGGTGAAGGTGATGCCGGAGAGGATGGGGTTGGTGGGGAAGGCGGAGAGGAAGGGGCGCTCGATGTTGAGACCGTTTTGGATGAGGACGATGGCGGTATGGCCGGGCGTTATGGCAGGGGCGATGAGATCAGGAATACTCGGCGGGATGTCGGGTATGTTCTTGGTGGTTACGATGACGTAGTCGTAAGGGGCTCTCCATGACTCCTTGTTGACGGATGGGATACTGTCAAGAACTTCACGAATGTGAGCTTACGGAGCTTGAAGAAGACTCATCAGATTCAGAACTCACTTGAAGTTGGGCGCCAGTCCTTGATTTCGCCGTGGTCGACCGAGTGAATGGTAAAACCATTCTCGAAAACAGCTTCAAAGTTGGACCGCAGAACCGCGGCTACCTCGGCTTTGCCTCCTTTCTCGAGGGCATAGGCAACTATGGTACCGATGCCTCCCGAGCCCACGAGGAGCACTTGAAGCTTCTCATCTGCGTCAATAGAACCCATTTCGTAGTATGTGTCGTCTTCCCGTGCTTGACTTGGGTCGTATAGGTATGGGTTTTTTTCTCTCTCTTGGAGGTTGAAGGTCTGAAAGCAGGATATTTGGGGAAGCAAGTCTAGCTGCCTTTGAGTACTTTCAAGAAGGACTGGAATCCAAGATGATGGGCCGAAGGGCTCGTGCTCAGCAGCCAGCGAGCTGCCAGTGTAAGGTCACAACTTACACATCGATGCTCCAACAAGTGAAGGGAGTTTAATCTGATGTTCGATCACCGCCTGAGCGATATCGGTCGACGATAACGATTCACCGGGAAGGAGTGTTTCGCAAGTGTCCTGAGGCAAGACGACAGTCCTACCAAGCCCAAGCCAGAGAGCTGGGACAAGATCCCATGATATTAAGCAAGTTCATCCGCTCAAATACTGCCCAACCGCTCGCCGTTTGCCGTTGGAACCAGGGTGATTCACTCATTGCTTTCAGGCGTGCCACGGGATGGTATTGATAATGTGGGGGTCAATAGATGCGGTTGGACTTTCCGAAACAAAAGGTTGAGAGGCTCAAAAACGGGAGTTTGCAGAATCGGTGGGGGTTGGCTGATAAGGATGGGCAGATCCAGACAATGTTACACGGCCAGATGTGGATGTTGTTGTTGGTTTTAGAGTTGTTATATTGACATGTATTTTGCTTTGTTTTGTCGGGTTGTTTGTCCTTGTGCAATTTATCTGCCGTTGCGTATCTTGCTGAGGGTCGACCAACGTCAAAAGGTACGCATTCTTTGTGCTTGACCTCTTACGCGGTAGGTAACAAAGAAACCACTTCTGCAGAACATAACAACTGACACGTCAATACATGAGGAACGGGCGCAGAATTTCTGGAAAGGTTGACTGAGACAGTTATGCCTCTCACACTCCTGCAATGATATCACAAATGAACCATGACAGGAACTCCTGCTGTATCGACAATTCTCACAAAGCAGCTGGGGGGTCTTGCGAATGCTGAGTATCCTGCACGATCCAAGGTTGTCGATGAAAGCAGATCAAACATAAAAGCACGTATTGTCCCGATATGAAGTCTGTCATCAGATCTTGACTGGACCCGACAGCGCACAGGAACCACAGAGCAAAGAGCCCTCTCCGACCAACAAAGCCAGCCCATCAAGTTTCAAAGTGAAGCAAGCTTTCGAGCCCCCAGGCAAGCCCGAATTCAAAATACCAATTTTTGCAATTGGCTTCGTCCTTCGACCATGTTCCCTCCCGGAGTCAGATATCGTGGAAAACATACAGAAAGTTTTCCCGCCCTCTGAAGCCGCCATATACGGCCGATGCTACTTCCCCGGTCCCCAGCCAAGTCGAACATACAGAACGCTCGGCCATGTTCCGGACTTCGCGCCCGACTGACTTGTCGTTGTCGGCTTCCGGAACCCCCTCCCGACTACGGAACTCGGACATACGGTTGACACCGATGGTAAGGTGCTGTCACTTCACTATCGGCTGTTTTTCGCACAGCCATCTCCCCAACCAAGAAGCCGGACAAGATGGCATTCTCATGAAGATGTAAAGCGCTTTGCGATTTGCAACAAGAGGCTGTTTGACCCTTTCCTGAACATTTATGAGAAGATGGAGGTCAGCGTAGGACTGGGGAGATTGGAGGAGGGGAGGGGAATTGGGAATTGGGAGAGTTTCTTGGAGGCGTTGGGGTTGACGAAGGAGCCACTGGAGAGAGAGCAGAGCAACAGGGGGGAACAAGGCTTGGTGAATGGTGAGCAGGAAATGTGCGATAGCGATCTAGTAAGCTCGGTGGAGGTGATGTCTTTGTACGAAAGGTGGGGATTGAGGGGATGACGGATACGGGTGAGGCACTGCCTTGGCCATGGAAGCTACCTTCTACCTGTCTATATACACTAAGAACGGTGCTCATTTTCGGAAGGCAGTGAAGCTAGAAATACAGGAAGGAGTTATTTCCACTCCTAACAGAATACACAAATCGTGCCTACCTCAAACTTATAAACAAAAACCAAGTTCGCTTCGAGCACTCCACTCCACCTGCCCAATCCAAGGGAATTTGAGGTAGATAAACGCTTCAAGAGCGCCCACCATTTCCCCCCTTCCCCAGTCCTCCCAAAGCCAAAAAGAAAAAAAAGCAAAGGCGAAAAATCAGTTCACATTCGCAGGCAACGAAAAAACAAGAAGCGAAAAAAAATGAAGGCGTTGGAAACGCCGGGAATTGAGCCCGACGTGGGGGTCGAACCCACAACCTTGAGATTAAGAGTCTCACGCTCTACCGATTGAGCTAGCCGGGCAGCTGAATGAGCTGCCATGATTGGTTGATGAGTTGCACCAGAACTTGCACTTATATAGTTGGAATTCCTTTAGTCGATCAACATCTTCCCTTTGACTTTACGCAGTGCATCTCCCGCCGCCCATCCTGTCCGTCAGTCACTCGATTTTCACCCTGGATATCGAGCGACCATGATACAAAAAGGAAGCTTGCAAATCAAAACAAAAACTCCACCTCCTCCCACTGCACATACTCATCGAACAATGCTGTGCCTTCCAAGCTCTTGATCATATGCTCCCTTTCTCTTTCTCTCTCCCTCTCTCTCCTCCCCCTTTCCCTTTCCATATCCCTTCCCCTATCCCATGTTCTAGCCCCACCATCTACTCCCCCTCCTTCCCGTATGCGCCTCCCATACAACCTAGCAAGGTGATAATGCGCACACCTACTCACCACTTTAGCAGCTTTGTTTACCCACGATGACGACGACGAATCATTCCTAAGTAACACCTTGAGGGAGACGCTGGGAACCGGAAATTCGCCGCTTTTGTTGTTGCTATTGCTGCCGCTGCTTAGGGTTTGCGGGTTGGGATGAGGAGGAGGATGAGGATGAGGATGAGGAGGTTGTAACGAAGATGTATTGGTCGATGAAAACAATGTCTCGGTCGTGGTGATAACTGATGAGAGGTATGACTCCGCTTGGGCGTCTTTGCCGTGGGAGAGCAGCCAAATGGCGGATTCTAGGCGGGATGTGGCTTCTTGGAGGAGCTTTTTGGAAAGGTTTTGTTGTTGTTGGTCTTCTTGTTGTTGTGCTGGTGGTGCTGGTGGTGGTTGGTGGTGGTTTATTGATGGGTAAGCCGAGGGGTTTGGGTTGGGGTTGAATACTCCTTGTCCCGGAACCAAAACCTCGCCAACCGGTCTAGTCCTGAGGTTGGCGTTGGCGGTGGCTATTGATAATGATGATGATAATGATGATGATAATGATGATGATGGAAATGGAATATGATGGTTCAGTATAGGTCTCCCGTCTATCGTTTCTCTGAGAAGCAGAAACGACTCAAAAGGTACCTGGGACACCCCCAAATCTTTGACAGTCTGCTCCAGCACCGTATTCAGAAACCGCTCGGCGGATTCTTTAAAGTCTTGGCTGCTGCTGTCCAACATGAGCCGCCTGGATGCGGATGCGGATGCGTCTGAGTGGTGGTGACTCGGCTGACTGTTGCTGCGGCTTCTGCTGTTCACGTTCACGTTTGGTGGGTGAGACAAGAGGTAGTAATCGGCATCATACCCGGCAGCTGACACGAAACCCTCCTGTTCGGCGGCGGCGGCGGCGGCGGCGGCTCGACCACCACCATTGGCGACACCATTGCAACTAAAAGACGGGCGTCGGTAAACTCCTCCCCCCATCTCTCCGGGCCGACCACCATCAGCAAATCCACCCGGAAATACCGGCGGAGGGTGCGGTGCCGAGCAGGTATTGTGTGTTTCCTCGAGCAGTACCCTAGCAATCGAGACAAGAGGGTAAGCCACGGGCAGTTGAGCCACGTCCGTACACAGCCCAAAGGCATGAATGAAGTTAATAAAGTAGTAAAACTTGGCCCCGATCACGCTCTGGACCATGGGCTCCAGCATGGCGAACGACCTGTTGATGGTGCGGAAACGACGGACGATATCTCGGGCGGCTATGCTGACGTTGGGGCTACCGGCAGCACCGGACAGCTGCACCAAGATGTCACGGTAGAATGCGGCTTTGTAGCGGATCGTCATCAGCCACTCTAAGGCGTGCGAGTATCCTAGCCAGTATTGTGTTGTGCCCCAGGTCTTGTCGTTGTCTTCGTAGAGGAGAGTTTCGTAGATTCGAGTCAGGAACTTTTGGAAGGAATGGACGGTGACGGAGTGTCCGAGGGAGGGCAGAGTTGCGGAGTGATTTGGGTTGGCTGGCGGTCGAAGGGCTTGCGTTGGAGAACAAGGTTGTGTATACGCGGGATACGGTGTTGAGCTAGTAGTTCGGGGATCCATACCGGCCATGATGGAAGCTGATGACGCGGTCATCGGTCTTGTGAATGGCGGTACATTGTGAGTGTAATGATCCGATCCGGCTGATGAAGAAGAGAGTGAGGGAGTGCTAGCCGATAGTTCATGTTGGTAATGTTGATGATGTTCTGAGATAGGAGACGGAGTTCGGCATGTTATCTCCCTTGCTACTGCCGGACTGCGGGACCGATCGGTCTCTAGCAACCGGGCGATGTCCAATCCTTTCCGCTTGACGTAGCTGTTGACTCGGTCCCAGTCGATCTCGCGACCCCGTATCTTGTAAGTTGTTGGCTTCCCGAGCTTCTCCCTCTCCCGTCTCAACCGGAAGAGCTCAACAACTTCCGACTCCTTGAAGTTCTTATCCAGTCCCCAGGCCTTGATCCGTGTTTTGTACATCCGTTGTCTGTGGATTGCGTCAGCCTTCATAATCCACATAAGCTGAGTGAGCGCGGGAGCTGATATGTTTTCTTACGTCGCCCGGAATCCATGGCGCTCTTCCATGATCCTCATCACTTCCTTCAACGACAGGTTTTGACCCTGGTAAAGCTCCTGGATTCTCCCTCGCTGTTCCTCCCACTCGTCACCTCCTGCCCATCCTGGCGGGTGCTGTTGTTGAGCGTGTCTCATGCCTTCCATAGTGTCCGCAACATATCCTTTCTCTGATTCCTTGACGAACGCGGAAGTTGAGTCCTTCGTCTCAAAGATGCTTTAGGCGCTTATTCGTATAGGCTCGAAATTATTGCCCCGAAATGCACCAGTAGTAGACGGTCCAGCACAGTCAATGTCTGATTTGCAGGTTATGCTTGAGTGAACCCGGGGATTGTGTTGCGGTTTTGGTTGAAGCGAATTTGTCATCTGTTGTTTCGAGTGAGTATGGATGTCAGGAGGACGAGCACAATACTTGGATCCAGCTTCCCAAGCCTGTCTGCACAACCGATGTGGGAAACCCAGTGGTGTCTACCGTGGCTCGCCATGAGGACGCTACCTGATGTTCCAAGATGACTAATTCAATGTGTGGCACTTTTGAAGCAAGGGAAAACAGAGGCCCCTTATGTCCATGACACGTGGTACTGGGCCACAGTCTGGGGAACTGGAGCAGAAGTCATGTTGTTGAAAGGGCACCGCGGCGCATATCTGCCATAAAATCGGAGAGAAGGTTCGACAGATCATGCTTGATAACCAACATCAACGGTCAGTGAGAGATACTATTTGCTAAGTTGGGCGGGGAGATCACGAAAGGGGAAGTATCTAACCCACGGCAAAAGGGCACGGCATTGGTCCAAGCAAAGCCGGGTTACACGTCGGACAAGCTCCATATCAGAAGTCCCTCGCATCAGCCCGCGCCGTCATCACCGAGACCTTTTTCTTAAAAAGTATTGTGCAGCCGCCATCACTTTTGTTATGCAGAAGGACCGCACTGTTAGTTGATCTCTTGCCCGTCCGAGAATGCCGTCGTGCATCCAACCGGCGCTTGTGATGAATAACCTTGATGTGTCTCATAGCAGACTGGCAGATTCGCATCCTTCCTTAGCAGGCTGCAATATGGTTTGGAATCATGTCCGTCTTTGTCGCATTGTGTTTCTCCACCTATACGGCCATGCGTTGTATTCGCTTGGTGTAATTGTCAGAAATATGTTTGAAAAGTGGTAGTCTAGATAAAGTTGCTTACCATGCAGGTAATGGAATGGGGATTGCCAAGGTTGATCAATCCACATGGGCCATAATCCATCTTCGTCCCAAAAGTTTCCGAGCTATTACCCCTTTGGAGGTTGCAAGTTTGACTAAACTAGCGGATGCGTGACAGCAAGGCGTCTCATATGAGCTTTTTGTCCCGTGGGAATATGCAGAGTTGACAGCGACCCGCCGAGATCGCTGTCATAGAGAATGACAGACAGGACTGTGGAAGCGGGAGTATCAATGACAGATAACTCACACAAGGCTGCGGTTGTGTTTTTGATCCGTCATCTCAGGCATCAGATAACATCGATGACCAAGAGAACAACAGCCTGAACACCAAGCCCCGCACTGGTGCTTGGAGCGAATATGGAGGTCCGAGGAGGCAGAAATCCAGGGGATTGATGCGAACGGAAACTGGAGTTCGATAAGGTACTGTCAGGTGCGAGATATCAGCCTGGGCCATCCGAGAACGGGAAGGGGAGATCTACATGGTGGCGGAAGTTGATTATCCAACGAAGCAACCTCAACTTACTCGGACCTGGTAGTCGCTAGGAGCTAAACACGGGCTCGAGAGCAGGCAGGAGGCAACTATCGCAGGCCAAACTAGAGATAGCGTGCTAGGTTTGAGTGGAATATGATGGTATCGACTTATTCATAGGAATACTGGTATCGAAGGGAATGTCTCATAAGCCATGCACCACCATCCAAGCCGGTATCCAGATCACCAAACCGCTTAACACAAATTCCAAGAACAGCTGCGCTTATTCAAGACCTCCAGAAAAAAGAATTGTAATGTGCCATTACTCAGCAGGGGTCGAAGCCATTTCTGCCCACTTAAGAAGTGGCTTCGTGTCATGTTTCTCAGTTTTGTTCTCTTCGGTCATGGGTTTCTCGGGCCCCGAAACGCACTTGGGTAGAGTCGCTTCGAGACCCATCCAGTAGAGACAGCTTTGTATACGAGCTCATCCAACCGAAAGTCTTGCGAATCGCCGGGCCAACTATTCCACGTCGTCAACGCCATGATGCGCCAGAAACTCGGGTGGTACATCGTTCTCACTGTCCGTCGTCTTGCTGGATTCCAGACCTTGTCGCGAAGCGCGGAGACCCACTCCTCCCGGTTCATCTCGATCGTCGTTATCGATCCCGGAGACTAGCAAGTCTGGAGGGACTTCATTGTCGTCACTCTCGTCATGATCCGTGTGCTCCTCTTCACGCTCATGCGGTTCATCCTCGAGATCCACCAAATCCAGGTGATTACGGCCATAAGTATGAGCGTTGTCGTCACTGCCATGGCGGCCGACGTCTTCAACACCATGGTGTTCAGTGGCTGTTGGTCGATTACTGGTGGACCAAGCTCCAGTAGAATCCTGCAAGACAGTCGCCGCGGACCTCCCCAATCGCGGAGTACTGCCGCTACTCCCTTGATATTCCTTCTCATCTTCAACCTCATACCCCTGCTCCATCAGCATGCCTTGGATCATTTCTCTGGCTTGCTTAAACGCCTCCAACTCAGCACCTATCGCACATAACAGCAACTTCCACCCGTGCTCATCCGCAAGGTTGAACTTTTCGTCTAGCTCACCCATGACTTTCGTGATTTTGTCGAGCTGTGACGAATATAACTTGAGTGGGCTTGGTGCTTGATCATCGGCAACGGCCTTTCCCTTGCCCTTGCCGCTGTCATTGTTGAAGCCTCCAGGCTCAGCACGGCTGGCCTTTGCAATCTCTTTGCGCAGATCTTCCTCGTACGCTGTTACTAACCTGACAACCTCCCTCCAGACCTCGGCACCCTCCTCTAGTGCTGAACGTTCCTTGTTTACTTCCTCTTTGCGCCGCTCGAGAAGGGCAATCTCACTCTCCCACCAATCCTTCGCCATGTCGGGCGTCCGTCGCTCCGGTCGCAGGCGCATGAACTCCAGACCTACCAAGGCCTGTTGCTCCACCTCTTGATTACCCTCATTGTAACTCGGCCCTACCACAGCCTCAACATCCAAGGGCAGGACCCTCGGTTTGATCAAGACATCCTCCAGTTTGTCATCCACCTCTCTCAGGGCCCCTTTGTAACCACTGAGACCGGCCTCGCGACGATTCCTAACGTCTAGCCTCCGCCCATCAAGCCACCGTTTTCGCTTCCGCAAACCCACCAACCGCTCTTCTAGCTCGGCTATTTCCGCACGCACATTGGCGTACTCTTCGTCAAGCTCGCGCAGTTCACGGGCAAGCGGCTCCTCGTCATCGCCCTCCAAAGTGCGTAGTTCCCCCACAATCGCATCCCGTTGTGTTGAAAGCTTGCGTAACTCTGACAGCGCCTTTTTACGGACAAAGAGCGCAGAGTCGAGGTTCGCTTCCTCCTCGATCTTAAGGTCGGCGGCGAGTGCCATAGTCCTTGCTAAAGCGGCTCTGGCCCCGCGCAAATTCAGGGGTTTCTGGCGCGGTTGGCGAACGGGAATGATCTCTCCGGTTTCCGTTGTACGGGTGGGCAGCTCAAAGACGACATGTGACCGACGAGCAGTTGATGTGCTTCCGGCATCACTGATGTTGGAGCTTGATGATGGTGGTGGGGCAGCATCTGGATCGAGGTTCGCCATCAGCCCCGTGGCCTGGGCGTCGAGTATGTGTTGGAATTCTTTCTGGATCAACCGTTCGCGGTGCTGTAGGTTGCGCCAGAACGTGTCTTGCTCGAAGCGGACGTCATCCCGACCACGCGCTGTAGAGCCTCCCTTGTCAAATAAGACGCTGTTGATATTCTGGGCGATGGAAGACACTCCGAACTCGACTGGTGATGTTGGCGAAGAGTACCGATCCTTATCATCTCGCTGTAAGATTTGCGTCGAGAATATGGGTGGCGGCGGCCCGGCGAAAAGAAGACGAGATTTCTTGCTCTTAGATATTGACCCAGTCGTGCTTGCCTTGTCACTGAAGGCCGAGGATGATGGGGGCGGGGAAGTTCGTCGTTGGAAGGCTGGCTGATTGCGATTCTGCGGTATACGGTGGCTTAAAAAGGGGTCGTCAGGGCGAGGGGATAAATCGGCCAAGTCGTACTCGCTGGACTTCTTCCGGACGGAGCGGCTTGCTTGGTTAGACCACATATTGTATTCGTCTCGGGGTCGAGATAGTCGCGAGAAGGAGGGGTTGTTGAATGGAATTAAAACTAGTCGTGTTCATTCGCAAGGAGGTCGCTGTAGGCACAGAGATATATCATCAGCAACGGATGCATGGAAGAGGCACTGCGCACACAGAAAACATGGATGGATAAGTTTGTACCGATAAGGCATTATACTCTTACACGAGGGTCAGCCGGGCATACATCGAAGAAGGAAGGCAAGTGAAGCGTAGTAGGTGGTTTAGGGACAACTGGCAATAGACAACTCTCGACATACGCAAAACGAATATAGCAACGAACAACAAACGAGGTCGGTACGACTCGAATACAGCGGAGCGCAATGGTCCAACGAGTACGAACGCCAAAGTAAGAGGTTGCAAGATCAAAGACCAGTGGAGGTCTGGAGGATAGGACTGATGGCGGGGATGGTCGGATGCTTCTTTGATCTGATGATGCAGTGATAAGAGACTCAGATGACAGTCAAGTGCCTGCTGTTGTCAGGCACCACGGAGGGAAGTTTGTCACTGCAGTTCGGGAGGTGTCTGCGACCTGGGGAGCAGGTGGCATGTGCCCCACCTAAGGTACGTATTAGCTCCACAAAACCTGGCAGTGACGCCATTGGCCCCATTGGAGCTTACCGGCGGATCCACTTATCTGCTTGAAGCTCCGTTCGACTCAAGATGTGGTAGATGTTTCCATCTGTCCCAGTCCATTCAAAGACATATTCATATCTGTCCGGGTCTCACACCAGATAGATATGTAAAGGAGAGCTCATGTCAAATGTGACTAGATCGGCCATTGTCTCTTTGTGTCAAGGCAGCACCCGGGTTTCCATCTCCATCCATTCATCATCTCTGTCTGCTAACAGCTCAGTAAGCTGATCTGAAAACACCATGTTCCAAGCCTCATCCCAGGGTTTCTCAGTGAGACTATGGCTTCAGCGCAGGGGCGGATTCCTTTACCGAGAACAACTCCCATCATAACACATCTACAACTCTGTCAAAGGCATTGAATGACAATGAGATGGTTCAAAGCCCATCTAGCATGCCTATGCCCTGATATGTTACTTGTCACAAGTGCATTGTTTATGGGCTTGATGTATCTTGATTCTTATGATAGCTGGTCATAACTTCACTGCCATCATGGAACTATATATGGACTTATTCTTTCCTCCTTCAAGATGCTTTCCGTTCACAACATTAGCACTTCAAAAGCATACATACACCCTTCAAGACTTAACAGCCCAAAGCCATCAACTCGATTCCACCAACCATGCCCCCTCGCAAACAGAACGCTCGCAACGCTGGCAAAGCCGGACCAGGAAGACCCAAAAAGACTACCAAGAATGACAGTGACCTTCCAGTCCCAAGCCAAGCCATGAAAAACACTTTCTGCACACCTCCCGCCCCAGCCCCAACCCGCCCCTTCGCTCGCAACGACCTCCTCAAAAGCCTTCTCCCCCGCGCCGGCTACGACTACTCCATGTTCCACCTCGTCCACCCAGACGGAATCAACCACGAGAACTACCTCGCCATTGACCCCGAGCATGCCGATTGGCTCATCGCCGCTCTCTTCAAAAACAGCGGCGGCATGAACCCCTACGCCTACGGCTACGACCACCAACTGCTCCAAGTTGGTAACCGTACCGAGCCTCCTCCTTCCCGTAACCACTTGCATCTCGTCGTCGAAAACGGTCTGACGACCCTCTTCAACGCGCTACACGACGTTGCCACTGAGTTGGACCTCACCGAGTGTAAGCTCGTCGGCAACGACACCGACAAGGCCGGTGCCGGATACCTTAGCCCCTTTTGGGAGCAGGTAGTTACTGACCCCAAGTACTCGGGGGCCTGGTTCCATGTCGGCGTTCCTCAGGGGCAGGAGGGACAGGACAAGGCCACAAATGTCGGTAGTACCAAATGGAAAGTGCCCAAAAGTTGGACCGGGTACCTTCGCACCAACCCGCCCATGACCCGAGCCCGAGGCCGTGAAGCCACGGTCCCCTATCTCTGCTCCATGTCTCGGCCCAATCCCGAACAAGTGCATTACTTCCCCTCCGGAGCTCCTCCGGGTCCCGGATACAAGCCCGTCACGACCATAAACACCATTCCCAGCCTCTCCTCCCCGTCCACCAGTGAAGCTCACCATAAAGCTTGCTTAGCCCTACACTCTCTCACGGCGCTCATCCTCGACGCCCGCGAATATGTCATCGAGCGTCCCGGACGCTTCCCCTCCCGTAACCTTCCTTCCAGTGATCCGCTCGTCTTGGCTATTGACCAGTTCCGGAACTACCTTGAATCTGTCCCCGGTCTACAATTCGAGGAATCCATCCAGCAGGCCTTTTATTCCTACCATGCCACCGTGTTCCGGTTGGAGCTTCCCGTAGCGGCCGGACTGTTTGGCGGTAATGGGACCACCATGTTCCAGTTCAAGCCGGCCCATGTGTCGAGGGACACGGGGAAGGTCGTGGATGAATCGGTCATGGTGGCCAGTGTGAGCTCGGCGGGGTCGTCGGATGTGGAGGAGGACGGGGACGAGGAGGATGAAAACTTGTCATCGGATACGGAATCCGATTACGCTTGTAGTAGTTGTGCTGGGTCGGGTTCGGCCAAGAAGTTTAGGAGATGACCATGAAGGCGTCGCGTATGAGTGGGAGGAGTGGTAACAGGGCAGCCGTCTATCTTTTGTGCTGACCGACAAGTGTCGTTAGATATTAGTTTGGGATAGAGTTGCTTTTAGTATGATAATTTGAATGGTTTGGGTAATTCTTGTGATCCTGTGATACGTCAACGCGCACAACCACACAAAAGCAAGACTGAAACAAGGGATAAGGACACGAAATTGATCATGCATAGGAAGTCTATTGAATGGACCTAGAAATGTGTCCACCTGCAAAGCAATTTCTCCGCAAAACCCAACACCAATAGCCTTTACCGAGGCCTTGTAACCATCATAATCATGACACGAAAATAACCAGTGATTAAGCCAACTCATCTAATCTTCAAACTTTTCCCCTTTTTCCTGTGCCATTTAAGGCTGGCCAAGACCGAGGTGGTTGACATCGGCCTTAACGATACGGAAGGTGTTGGTGTTACCCATACCACCCTTCCAGCCCTGAACAACGACAACGGTCTCGCCCTCGTTGAGAACCTTGAGGGCAATGCCGTGGCTGAGACCCCACTTGATGCGACGATCAACATCCTCCTGCCAGTTGACCTTGCTAAAGTCGGGCTTGGACTCGGGGAAAAGGAAGGGGTATACACCACGGTAAAGATGGGTGTATCTCGAAGCAGAATCGTTCCTGGTGATCATGATAATGGGGCACACAGGGCGGTACTTGGAGATGAGACGAGCGGACTCGCCGGAGGTGGAGAGAACGAGGATGGCAGCGGCGTTAAGGTCGAGGGAGGCGCGGACAGAGGCCATGGCGCAAGACTCGGCAATGCGGACGGGGCGCTTGGCCAAGCTGCAAAGCTCCTCGAAGTGGCTGACGTAGGGGATGGTGTTCTCGGCCTTAAGGACGGCCTCGCTCATCTCACGGACGGCCTCGGTGGGGTAAGCACCCTTGGCGGTCTCACCAGAAAGCATGACGCAGTCAGCACCATCGGTAACAGCGTTACCGACATCGCTGATCTCGGCTCTGGTGGGTCTGGGGTTCTTGATCATGGACTCGAGCATCTGGGTAGCGCAGATGACGGGCTTGCCGGCAATGTTGCACATGGCAATGATCTTCTTCTGGGCAGCGAACACCTCGGCGGCGGGAATCTCAATACCCAAGTCACCACGGGCAACCATGACACCGTCGGTCTCGGCGAGAATCTCAGCAAAGTTGTTGAGACCCTGCCTGTTCTCGATCTTGGCGACGATCTGAATGTGCTTGCCCTCCTCGCCAAGGACCTCACGGATGTCCTTGATGTCCTGACCGCGACGGATAAACGCTATTACCAACTATTAGCAACTTATTCCACGTATCCAAGGGCTTCCCAGGGTAAACTCACAAGCAAAGACCATGTCGACCTTGTTCTTGACACCGAACCTGAGATCGGCCTTATCCTTCTCGGAAAGAGCAGGGAGATCGACATCGGTGTTGGGAAGGTTGACACCCTTGCGAGAGGAGATGAAGCCGTTGTTGCGGGCCTTGACCTTGATGGTCTTGTCATCGACAATCTCGAGAACCTCGAAAGCGAGGACACCATCGTCGACGTAGATGATACGGCCGGGAGCAATGACCTTGGTGATGTTCTCATAGTCGACGTACCTGCAATGATGTCAGCGGTGATCGGCCCCACCGGCGCATGCCCAGAAGCAGATCCATTCGAACTTACATGTTCTCAGTAGAGCACTCAGTCTTGTACTTCTCATCGGTGGTGATGTTGAGGATGGTACCGGCGGAGATGGGAAGATCCTCATCGTTCTTGGTGTTGCCGGTACGGATCTCAGGGCCCTTGGTGTCAAGGGCAATGGCAATAGGACGGCCAGGATGGACCTTCTCAGCCTCGCGAGCATTGTCAATGACGGACTCTTATGGATGGCTCAGTGTTAGCAGGTAAGCTGTGCAGGAGGACTTTTTGCAAAACGAGGCGCCAATGGTCTCGGAAAGCTAAGCGCGCAGAAGCTTGGCGGGCCTCACACCATCGGCGGGTTTTCAAAAGGCAACGCCAGATGTCAGAGGGGAGGATACGTACGGTGATACTCGTAGCTGCCGTGGGAGAAGTTCATGCGAACGACGTTGAGACCAGCATCGCGGAGCTTGTTGATGGCCTCGACCGAGTTGGTCTTGGGGCCAATGGTGCAGATGATGGAAGTGCGGCGGAACTCGCGAGCGGGCTGGAACTCAGTGTTGAGCTGAGCGAGCCACTGAATCTTGCCTCCGAGGCTGAGATGGTCAAGCGCAGTAGCGGCCATTGTGAAGGTTTGTGTGTGGTGTTGTTGAAGGGAATGGGAGATGTTGTCGAGGTGCAGATTGAAGAAGTGCGCGGGGTTGACGCGAAGCTTTGGGGTATAGGGAAATCTGCAAGATCGACAGCTTTAGCGTCAGTAAATAAGGTTTCAACCTAGACAAGCGCAATGCGCAAAAATGACAATTGCAGGACAGAGAGCGCAGTGCTGGTGCAGATGCGAGGGAGAATGGTAAAGAGGTGTTTGGAGGGAGGAAATTTTGTTGGGGGGTGGGGGGGGGGGGGGGGGGGGGGGGGGGGGGGGGCTGTTCTGTCCAGCTCAAATTACCCCACGTCTCGCAGCTGGAGTCCAGACTTTGGGAGGGGGAGCAAAATGATGATGACACAACATGGACCCCGTACGAAGCAAAGGAGATCCGAATCCGAATGACCCGCCTCCCCGTGGGTTCAGTTCTGTGGCACTTCCACTTTTCAATTGGAGGCAATGGAAGCAATCGGGGAACGGCCGTCACTGCTGTCAAACGTACCTAGAAACCGAAGCTGATGATTCAGTTGTTCAGATCTCGAGACGAAATCTGGAGCTGAAGCTTGGGGTGAATGAAGGAGGGGGAAATTGTTGAGGGAGGAAAAAAGTTTGGGGAGAAGGAGAGGAAGAGAGAGGACAGAAATCAGAAATCAACACCAACACCGGGAGGAAATGGACCTGGATCTTTTTTTTCTGCTTTCTCGTTTCGCCCAGGCTCGAACCAATCTTTGACGGGCTGTTGCGCGATAAAAACTGATAAGAGAAACGCCTGGCACCACTAGCACACCACGCCTGCACCACTGGTTCCCTTCCTTCCCCTCGTTTGGTCACTTTTGGTATCTCTCATCGACTCCTTCCCAGGGCGGAAGCGGCAGTGCGGCCCTCGAAACGTCGACGGAAGGTTGGATCCCCCTCTTCGCATCCGCTCTTGACGCCCCCGTGTCGGCGTCTTCGCGGAGGCAGCATTGGGGAGCTAGAGGAGCGCTGGGGATAGATTGGGAGCTCTGGAAGCTGCAACCTTGTCATTCCGCCATAGTTCCGCCGCGCAGTGGAGGACATCCCACCAAAGCCCACTAAAACGCCCTCCAAGCCGCCACTGGCCGCCCGGTGCCGCGTAGCTCATGCCTGCCTCTGCCCCTCGCCCCCACCCAAGGTCGCTGACCATGCCCCGCTTCCCCCCAAAAGGGAATGGTCAACCCAACCCTAAATTTGGCCGGACTGGCAGGGGGCGCAGACCATTGCCCGATCATCGCTCCGTTGGGCTCCACCGGTGATGGACGCTCTTGGACACAGCCAAAGAGAAGTCACGAGATTCCACACGTGACCATGCCAAGATGATTCCCTCGAGACTGAACTCCCTGGTCCCTGTCTCCTGACAATCCCTGGCCCGTCGGTGTTTCTTCTTCTCTTTCCAGCCTTCCAGCCCCGCTCCGCACGATCCTTATCCGCAGTGTCCCGGCGCCTAGAGGTACCTCAAAGGCCGCTTTCCCGCCTCCCTGTGATCGCCCCCGTTAACGTTGCCCACCGCTCGCCCGACGCCTTGCTGCAGGCACTCGAATCCTCCCCCCAAAGGCACCTCCCGAAACACCTTCCTGACCTGCAACACCGCTCCCGGGAATATCATCATCATCACCACCACCATCGACATCGACCCGCGACCCCGACGGCGCCGAATCCCGAACCGAGTTGTCGCATCGCATATCGCATCGCATCGCATCGCGTTTCCTCCCTTCTCGATCCTCTTTTGTGTCGCATCCAACAAAGCCACTGCTCAAGATGGTGGTGGGTACCCCGAAGTTTCTTGCGTCGTTAGCGTTGCTGTTCTTCATCCTCCGTCCGAATGTACAGAGATCCCCGGCCCCTTCTCCGGATTTTCCGATCTTGTCGTTATTCTCCATCGTCTTGCCCTCGAACTCGCCCGCTGCTGCTGCTGCGTCGTCGCTTGCTGTTCAACGGAGTTCTAAGAATCTCTTCTCCCAGCTCCTCGATTTGCTGACACTAGGCTTATGGTCAAAGCTCGGACGTTTGAGCCACTATGCCTTTGACGCTGTCCTGCGTAAGTTCTTTCTGAAGGCTGATCGATCGCGGTCGGTTCTCCTGGCCTGTCTTCGGTTTCCGCTGACTCGATGTGCGTTGCGTTTAACAGTTTCGGCATTCCTCGCTGGAATGAAGCGCTCGACCGGTCTGACGTGAGTTGCTTCCGATGCGCTCCCTGCCTTGCGTTGCGGACACCGCCCTTCCTCGCCTTCGCCCCCTATTCCGAACCCGAAATTAACGACCCGTCCATGCCTTCCGATGGCATTCTCGAGCGAAAGACTGACACTTGGTGATTATAGCTTCAAAACCGACAAGGTGGCTGGCGAAAACAAGGAAGTTGGAAAGTGGGTCGACAAGTATCTCGGCGTCGGCGAATGGGTGATGGACCAGTCTGTCGCCATTGCGGGATCCAGCGGCTGGTTCGACAGGACCCGATAAATGGCGGACGGTACAGAATGTTGCGAACCTTGGTTGCATCATGGTCGACATCGTCCTTTACAGGCGAGGAGTGAGGATCGAAATCATTGGCGTGCCGCTTCGGAATCGGTTCAGGTTATACTGAAGCTGGAGGAGAGGGTTGAGACGCCATGACAGGAGGATTGTCGTTTTCCACCACACGTATATACATCTCTTGGACAGAATGGCCAGTCGCTATGTTTGTCGAAGAGAGGAAGCTGAGAAAGGTCTTTCTGAGTCTGGCCAGTTTTGCCGGCTCAAGTGCTGATGGGCCTCCTCATATCCGGCAGTGGGTGCCAGTAGCCAGGCTGGGTAGGGAGGGGGGTGGATCTTTGGAGGATTGGGCGTTCGGGAGCGGTTCTGATGGCCGCGGGATGCATACCTTATTTCTTTGTTTTTGTGTGTCTTCCGATAGGGTTTCTGAATCAGGAACAGCCGCACTTTGATTCCCAGGGACCTTTCCAAGGGTTCTCGCAGCAGTTTTCGTGGCCCAGAAGTTGCGCGTGTTCGTTGTCTCCGCAAGTTGTTGGCTGTAGGGCTCAAAGTGCAGTTCGTGATCCCGTGGTTTCCCGACCCTTGTTCCGGAATCATAGCCGAGGCTATTCGCAGGGATGCAGCTCTGGGGCTGTTGTCCAGCCAGCCAGCCAGTAAACAGGGGGCCAGCCCGCCAGCCACGCCAGTGCGAATGGAGCTCTTGCACGATTCCAGGTTCAGGGCATCTGCACCACGAGTCAACTTCCCTTGTTGATGGATCACATGTGGAAGTCTATTTGGGATTTGAGAAATTCATTTTTGTTGTTGAGACCTTTTTCATCATGTACATACACGTCTGTGGTATAAACATCAACACTGAAACATCCGCCAGAACATATAGCCAAAAAGGCCCATTCACGATCATGACGACAAGCCGCCATCAACACTATCCTCAACTACTCCCCTAGAGGTTCTTGATCTCATACCTCGTCCGCAGCAACTCACCATATCGGATCAGTAAAAACGGCACTGGGATCAATGCCACGGCGATAAACGCCAACAGACTGTTTCCCCATCCCAGCCCGAGCGTGTCATACATCCGCAAGCCGAAGATGGGAAGGACCGCCCCAAAGACACTTCTCGCTACCGTGTTGGCCGCCAGGGCAGAGGCAGCGTAAATGGTGAACGTGTCAATCAAGGCCTATCACGATTCATCAGTCTCGTCCTTGATTTCCTCCGACAAACAGACGGGTAGACTCACCATGCTAATAGCCATGAAAATAACGATATTGCCGAATCCGATCAGACCGTGGCTCATAATCGGCACAATCCAATGGACATGGTACTGGGCCGTCCAGCCATAGATGAAGAAACCAACGGGCAGGAATATGGCGCCGACGGGGAGAACCTTAAGCCGATCCTCGGGAGTACATTGCCCCTTGCCGTCTGGGCCGGCTTTGGCCTTCATGATGCGGTTGCTGGCGACGCTGAAGAAAACGAGGCCGATGAGGGAACCGACGCCCATGCCGACGAAGACCAGGCCGACGATCTTGGTGCCTGTTTTTTTCACCCGTTGTTAGCACTCTGCAAAATACGAGGGAGTGATGTCAGCACATACCGAAATTATAAGTCTCCGGGTTAGTAAACACCCTCGAAATCGTGGTAAACATGAGGTACATGTACCCATACACGATAGCGATATAAATCGCAAAGATGATGCAAATCGGGCTAAACACCAGCATCTTCAGCGGCCGCACAATGCTGCGCTTGAAGTAATCCTTCGGGCTCAGTCCAATATCCAGCTTACTCCTGAGCATTTCATTGCCGGTCTCCTTGCGCAGCCTGTCGACTCTCCTCTGCAGCAGCACCGGCGCGTACGACTCCCTTCCAAAAACGAGCATGCACAGCGCCACCACGCCCGCCAGGATCGTCAGGACCCAAAACACCCAGCGCCAGCCCAGGTCCGAGTCGCTGATTACACCACCAATAATGGGCGCGATGATGGGGCCCAGCAAGACACCCATCGTCATCAGCGCCATCGCCGTCGCCCGCTTCTCCTGCGTGATCATGTCCGAGATGGTGCCGCCGCCATTAGTCACCGCGCAAGAACCAAAGATTCCCGAAAGAAAGCGGAACGCGATGAGCGCGTTAAAACTCGGCGCCTTAGCACAAGCAATCAAAAAGGCAATAAAACACACGTTGCACCCATGATAAACAATCAGCCTTCCATAAATCTCGCTCAGCGGCGCGATCACCAGCGGTCCCGCCGCGAAGCCAAGGATGTACACCGATACCACGAAGGAGGCCAGTTCTGGCGAAGAGTTGTGGAACTCTTTCATCACCGAGGGGACACCGGGAGCGAAGATGGAGGAGGCTAAGGGCGCGATGAAGGTTTGCGCGCTGATGAGGCCGACGTTGAGGATTTTTACCCACCGGGGCCAGTTGAAAGGGTTCTCGGGGTCGTTTTCTGACCACCAGATTATGTTGGCTTCGTCTTCTTCTGAGGAAGTGACAGCGCCTGATGAGTCCCCTTCTTGCGGGCTGTGTGAAGAGGAAGATTTGCCGGCTGCTTCCTTTTCTATATCGTGATGATGGTCATGATAACTGGTATGGCTGGCATGACTCCGTGCTCGGGCGAGAGAGTTGCGGCGGATGGCCTCTTTGCGACGCTTCTCGCCTTGTTCGTCGAGTACGTAGCCGATGTCGGATGGGATGTCGGCGTCGTGACCCTCGTCGATGGCTTGTTCTATCGATTTTTGTCTTTGGAGGGCGAGCCGGTCTGCTTCCGGTGTAGGGGAACGGTGGTTATTGTGGTGCTCATTGCTGACTGGAGCCGCTTGCCCCGGGAGTTGAGATCCCGTCATATCGGATGTGATATGCTCAGTAAGCGCAGCGCGGGCCGTTCCTTGAGACGATTGTCAGCCATTGTCGCTGGTGAAGTTGGAAGGGATGACATCTGCTGTGTCTTTTTGCTGGGATGAGGAGTAGGGCCATGATTTTTATGAATTAAAGTAACCCCGTCGACTTGAACTACGATCATGATCATACCAGCCAGGGAAGGATGGTGGATCCTGGAGTGAGTGGAGGCCAAGCCTTATTTCCAGCGGGCCTCTCCCACGTTTTTCGATGAAAATCAGTGGAACCTGCCATGATCTTTCACGGGACTTGGAACGGATATAAAACAACTCCACACATACCTTGATGGTTGAATATCCTGACGCCGAATACCTCTCGCTATAGAATGCCGTCGTCAAGGTTGCCAGTGACGGGAATGAGATGCCCTGGCACGCGTAAAGGTATAGGACTACGACTTGTAGTGTAGAGCACGAAGTAAAGATACAGCATGCGCAAAGGAAGGCCCAGTCACAAACAAGAGAGCAAAGGGAAAACACACAGTCGGCAACTCGGCAAGGGGAAAGAAACGTTTTAGAGGAAAAGGAAGAAAGATGTTCATGTAGGTAAGGTATGTATGGGTAAACATTTCCTTAACCGCCGCTAATCTCATAACGTACAAGAGGAGTGACTGCGAATGGAGCCTTGTAGGGACTGTGATTCCGTGGGGCCGAAAGAGTCCATTCCGTCACTCGGTCGCACATCACGAACGCAACGCTTATTCTCCCGTCAGTTTCTGGGGTTCGGGCGGGTGAGAGCGGGCAGTCCAGACGTCCATAGCGTCACTTTCTGTTCTTCTAAGCTGCTCTGTTCCCAACAAGTGCGAGGTCGCAATTCCCGGAAAGGAAAGGCGCCAAATGAGGGCGGCAGGGAAATAAATCGGACGTTGTGAGGTTGTATGGTTGTTGTGCTCATGGCGTGCATAAAAGCGTGCACAAAACTGTTTTCCATGGCTGTTCGGAAGAGCACCCTACCGGCAAGATGTCGATCCGGGGATAGAGTACCTTTCTCCAATTCCGTTCTCAATGACCCAATCATCACCCTCACCAGACCCTTCACAATTTCCAGATTTGTCAGAAAGCTGAACACCACCACCAGCAAGCATCATCTACGTATGTAGGGCGGACAGCGGCACGATGCCGACCCCCGAAGACCCCGGCATAACTAACCAGCACTACATATTGAATGAGTGGCTGATGGGCCGGGGTGGGATGGCGTTGACAACCTTCGTCGGATGCACAAAGCCGCCCGCCGCTGACCCAACACAAGCTTTTTCTCCCTCTCCCGCTCCCGCCAAACACGGAAGGTGATAGGATACCGGCAACTTCTTGGCAACGGTCCAATAAGAAACATGAACCAATCTTTGGGAAGGGTGAAAGAGGAGGGCTCAAAAGGTTGTATGTATGTAACGGAAAGCTTACAGTCACATTCCACATATGTTCACACCCGATGCTTCACCAGAGACCGGAGCCATGGAATTCGGGATTGGCGCCGCGTGCTCGCAGTTTGTGAATGGAGGTAAGCGCTCTTATCTCCGGGTATAGCGACACTCCTTGAACCAAACTCGTTGTGCAAGCCATACTCCCAGGTAAGCCTCTAATGGCGACCTCGCCATTTCCATACCATTCCTAATTTTCTCGCACATCAATGATGAGCCCATGAGCACGTCCTACCTGAGCTGTACATACCATCAACCTCTCGACTGGATATTGCCTCCCAAATCGACAAACATCATTTCGAGCATCACCACCCCGTCCGTACCCACGTGCGGCCCCTCCCCACGGGGTTCCCGTCGCCATGGCCTCCCAGAGCCTCGTGTGTGCGGGTTGTTCCATGTTGCATCTCATGATGCTTCCTCTTGAATGCTGTACCACCCCGGCACTTCCTTCTGGGAAACATTCTTCCAATAAATCTTACGTGCTTGTCATACAGCTTCAATCCGAGATTCATTGGCAAGGCTGGCAGCGGCAGCCAACCGAGTACGGCGTTATGTCGTTGATGTTTGGTATTGAGGGGTACATGATAGGTACTACTTGTGATGCATGCTAACCGCCTCGCGGGAACCCTGACGACGTTTTCACTTCATCTCAAGAATACCTAAGGACTACCGACCAAGAGAGTCGAAGCAGACAAGTTAGGTAAGTGAGGAAACTCTTGTCGAAAAAATAAGAGTGTCTGCCATCTGGGTGTAAGCTTGGGGGCTTGGAGCAATTGTAACAAGGCTGTCAAGATGTTGTTTCAGGATGCCCAGCAAACACTCAACCACGAAGAAGGTAAATACAACCACATGGCTTTTGTTTTAGCTGTCAAACATTCACGGTGTTAGCGACATTCGAAAAAATCCTCACGGAGTTCCCTTTTAAGGTTTCTGTTCGACAAGGCCGAGACGAAGTTACTCCATATCCTGGATAGCATCTGTTTGATGTGCAGAGAGATGAGACGGCGCCTTTCCATCTTGAGCTTCAGGAGCTCCATGAACCCTAACCCCGAGCGAGAGCTAGTTGTTGCATCATGATGATCATGTCCGACCGTCAAAGGGGCTCTCGGGGCTTTATGTTGGGGACGATTCGCCTTTGTAAGATGATTGGGCAATTGCCAAAAGCTCCATTGCAATGGGCCATGTGATAGCTTTGAAGGGTGGCCACGTACTTACTGGCGGATCTCGCCTTGTTAAACCCTTCAAAGACTTACCTAGACAAAATTCAAACTTATTTAACCATTTCTCTGACCGGGCATATCGACCAACTTACCTTTCATCACTTGTTCTCCGGGACACTACTCAGCCACCGACACAATGGCGTTCACCCAGTTCGTCCGTCTCCCCCCAGAACTCCAAGACCTCGTCTGGGACCACGCAGCCGCACTCTCCCCATGCCTTCACTTCCTCCAGAAGCTCCCAGACACCAGCTGGATAGACTGGGACATGCATCTCGTTCCGGACCGGCACCAATCCGCAGACCTCAACTTGCGAAACCTTTCACTCGCCTGCCAGGACGCTCGCTCGGCCGTGATCCGACACATCCGGGCCATCGAGCATAAGACACTTGTGCCCATGCCCAGATATGGTAGCCCGCCTGCGTCAATAACCAATTTGACCCTCGACCTGACCACCGATCTCATCTGCTTCGGAGGAGCGGACGCCGGACCGAAGGAGACCATGGCGGCGGTGGACTGGGCCGATTTCGAACACATTGTGTTTACGGGCGCCCGCCGGTTCGCGGTGAGATACTTCCGACCGGGATGGAACGTGTGGGGGAATTCGACGGATGACGACCCCAACGGCGACGAAGGTGTCGGGTTGAGCCTGGAGGAACTGCAGGCGATGTGGAGGCATGAGTGTGTGCACTGGACGCATGTCGGAGTCGCGGGGGGTCCGGGGCCTGACGGGCCTAACGGCGACGAGGAAGGGAGGATGGATCTGGAGATCCATTATCCCGATGCCGACCCGCCCTTTTGTGCGCGGTGTGTGGCTAATGTGATGACGAGGTTTGAGAGGTTGGAAGAGTTTTGGCTTATTGTTGATCCAGACTGCTTGGACATGTTGGGTGCGGCGGTGGATAGGAACGGTGGTGGAGAGGATAGACATAAAGAAGTGATGGCTGAGGAGGGGAAAGGGACTGAGACGATGGATAACACAGAGATGTCGGCCACTGGACCAACAAAGCAACGGGCCTTCCACTCGTACAGCCGAACGTATTTCAGCCTGGATGACCATGATGTGCGAAGTGAGCTGAGAGGCCCTATGAGGGCTTTGCAGGCCATCAGAGACAACTTAGTTCGTCTCCCATCCCATGCTCCGTCTGCTTCCAAGATGATGTGAAGAACAAGCCGCTAATATTCTCCCAGGAAGTAGCATGGATGCTGTCCACTTCTAGGCCGGAGTGGATGAACCATGTTCGGTATGGGCTGCTGTCATGGCGAGATGACCGGAAGGCAAAGTGAAGAGGATCACTTCCATGGTACCGGTTGTAGCCTCGTGCTGAGATGTCCGGACGATATCATGGTCCCGTCGTCGTCGAATCCGTTCTCTGGGACCGTATATCTCGTCCGGTTTTTTGAGGCTTGAAACCGCTGGTCTTTAGAAAGTGGGAATAAAGAAGCAAAGATTGGCATTTCCTGATGCTAGGAATTTTGCCCGTCCTCCGGTCGCTGCTCGATGCCATGTGATTGTGAGAAGAACTTGTCGTCACGGTGCATTGCAGCGCATCTCGGCGTATCTGAGCCCCGGTGGAAGTGCGGGACGGACCCCCGAAACTGCTTGAATTAATCGATAATCCATGACCAAATGGGAATCAGATTTGCTGAGGGTATCGTGACATATGTCGGCGACTGCCCGTTGAACTGAAATCGAGGAGATTGAGGAGATGGGGAAGGAGTCCGGGAGAAAAAAGTGCCGACGTCTCGGGAGCGTCTCACAACCCCGGTCCTGGTGGTTTGATGTCATCGAAAGCGGCTAGTGAGGCGCTAACAGTGGCTTACAGGGCTTTCAGGGGTCTGTAAACCCATCATAGCGCTGTCCCTACCCCTAAATGGGCATGCCCTGACGCCGAAGCGAGAAACATCCGAACCAAAATCCAACCTCGACTTTCTCACCACCACTCCCGTCCTCCATCCTCATCCATCGAGGTCACCATCCCTGCGACCTCATGGCATCCAATACGAACGCCAAATTTTAAGCTTATTCACAATGCCTGCACGTTGACAGACTGATACCACCTCTGTCCCTGCGCTAACAAAAAGAAACACCAGGATCAGGATCCGGACCTTCATCGACCACCACCTTTGCTCTGATGAACCTCACTCCCATCATCGGGAACATGCCCGACTCTACCCCCGGGCGCCAGCTCTTACAACGGCTCACTATCAAGCCTCGGTAAACTTCAAGGCTAGCTGTCCCAGAAAGACTTCTCCTTGAAACTTCCCGAATGCTACCTTTCAATATGGTAAGGAAGTGAACAGTGAGCAGTGAGCAATGTCTCCGAGTGTTTGTGGTTCTCATGTTCTTCCTTGCCATGAACATGGGAGCATCATCGCTTGCGTCCCAAGATCCACAAGATTCAGCCAGCATCTGGCCTAGACCGCCGGCAAGATCTGCCAAGGTGCAGGTGAATCTCAGCATGGACCTGGAGTTCACCAGGCTGATGAGATGGTGTTCTGTTTACCGCCCATGGAGTTCCCCTTGCCTTACCACAAACTCTTGACACAGGGACAGCAATGTCTTGTCTGAGATGGGACGACACCAACAATCCCCCCTTTCCCCAGTACATGATCTGTTGTGTGCCTGTATGATCGCCATTAGGGGCAACCCATCAGATGAACTCTGACCCTGGGACCAGATCGCTCGGATGTCGTATTTGTTTCTATATAACTTGACTGTCCTCCCGTAAACATCACCGCTTTCTCTTTCCTTCTCATCATTCAGCTTCACTCTCTTCTTTCGGGTCTTCGGTCTCTACAGTTCTGGCAACTATTTCGTTCTTCTCACTCTTTCAGCAGTACTACTACTCTTTCACTTGACTTCTTTCCAAACCGCTCGGCCGGTCTTCGCTTCTTCCATATCCAGCATTCTTGCATCCTCTAAACTATCAACCAGCTTTATCACCCGTCAGATCAGAAAAAGCTTGATCATCATGTACTCCAAACTTGCCCTTGCCGCTCTCCTTCTGGCCACTGCCGAAGCTCGCTTCGGACAGGAGCAGTCTGTTGCCAACGTCATCTCCTCTCTGAGCAACTTTGGCAGCCCTGGTGTTGCTCCTACCCTTGCCGGCGCCACTCCTGGTGTTCTTCTCGCCGGTGCCAACGCCTGTGACAAGGTCAGTACATATAAAAGCTTGCCTATACCCTTCCTTACTGACAGATATCTAGCTTACCCTTGCCGACCGAATTGTTTCGGAACTCGGCAATGACAAGGCCGTCATTGACGCAGCCAAGAAGCTGGTTGCTGCTGAAAAGAACTTCAACCCCTTCGTTGTCTCTATTCCTTCCATCTGCTCCGACCCAGCTCTCCCGGCCACCAAGGAGCTCAGAGGCATCGTTCCCCTTGTTGACCCCGATGTGGCTGGCGCTGATGTCCAGAATGCCAACTCCGCCAAGTCTCTCACCTCTCCGTTCACCAACGACGGATTGAGTGTTGCGGATATCGTGAAAGCCAATGGCTTCACCAACTTCACTGCCCAGAGCCCCAGCGGCTCTACCACCACGCCTGCTGCTGGTAACAACAACGGAAACAACAACAGCAACGGCAACAATGGAAATAACGGCAACACTGGTGCTGTTACCTCCGCCGTCACTTCCGCTGCTCCTGCTGCCACCAGCGCCGCGTCCAAGGTCAAGTGCAGTAAGGTCAGGACTCTGACCACCATCGTCCAGCCCGCCGCTACGTCCGCTGCTGCTAATGTTGGTAACGGTAACAACAACAACAATAACGGCAATGGTAACGCCAACACCGGCAACACCGGCAACAACGGCGTCCAAAAGTCCACCCTCGCCGGCGCCGACTTTGGCCTCTGCGTGCCCACCATGAGTTTCGTCGGCGGCCGGGCCAACCGCAAGGCCACCGAGTTCACCTTCCAGGCCAAGGACGCGCTCGTCGCCAAGGGCCAGCAGGAGGCGCTCAACCCCAACATCATCACCAACCGCATCTGTGACCAGCTGACCAACGTCTGCCAGGCCAACGCGGCGGCCAAGACGGCGTGCTTGGATGCCAAGGCCCAGATCCAGGCTCTTGGAACGAGGGACGCGACTACCGCGCAGAAGTGGAATGAGCTTTTGGGGTTTGCTGGGACTGATGTTTCTCAGTAAGTGAGTGGGATGGTGTATACGGCTATATGGGGTCGGGGGATGAGATTAGGTGGGAGATGTCAAGAGGGTGGGATGGTTGTGAGGATGTAGTATAGGGATTCGCCTGAATGCATGTTAATATTTTGGACCTGAACTCTGACTGTTGCGTCGCCTTTCCGTCGTGCACTCGCGATTGCTCTGTTTTCCAAGTCGTCCAGCCCTGTAGCCGCTCAACGGGAATGCGATTTCTAGACTCCTTGATAGTCAGATCTTCCACCTATCGGAATCCTACCTAACGGTTTCACCTTTCATGTCTGACGGCCATGGTGTCAGACGTAGACCAACAGAATACTACCAGGTTTATGACCCCTTGATGGTGTCGAGACTACACATGTAGCATAGTCTGTATCAGACGGAAGAAGATACGGGCAGCAGTGTCTGATGCAACCTCGGCGTTGCACCGTCGTATCCCTTCGGAAGCTTCCGGTGGGGTAAGCAGCATATTTTAAGTTGCCTTCTAACGGAAGGAGAGGAGAGGTTGTGTCTCAAGTTTGGAAAGAGTGCATGAGCTTCTTTATCTTCGGCAAGTGATTGCGATGGGATAAACTCTTAATTCGGTGAGGCAAAGGACCTTTTAGTACCTTGATACCAAGCAAATGACAGCATCCAAGAAGATCTTCGGGGTTCCGGTAAGTCGAGCCCGTTATAAGCGGGTATTCTCTCAGTAAATCCACGGTATCCACACCAAAGGCGCAGCAAAACACCAAGTGGCACGGGCCATGATACTTCCTCCCGTCCCGACCAGGATTCCTCCTGGGACAACACTCACTGAAAGACTTTGGTGAAAGTCGGGCTTGAAGTATACCGTAGATTTAACGGGCCAACACAGTAGATTTAACAGCCGGGGCCCGCGGTAAGTCGGGGTTGGAAACCCGGAAATAGTTCCGGAGCATGGAATTGGACCTGACACCATGTATGGAATACTGTTCGGAGACTTCTTTTTCTTCTACACATGGCATCCCTGGTTAAATCCATTAACTCCAGCATGATCGTGGGTTCGGAATCCACAGTACGCAAGATGAATTGGTAATCGACGATCCCGAGTCTCCATGGTGTGAGTGTTGAATGGGTTACAACCGCCCCCTCTTGCCTTCGCTCGTCCCGCCCCGCGACCTGGAGATCGAACGCTTGCCTTCGATGACGCTATTGGAATTCCACATGCTTAGTGTTTTCCTGGGCTATGTATATTATAAATCAAATTGACCGCCTGCCTTCATGCCCATGGTTACTTATATGACCCTATTTACCACTTCCAAACTATTATCTACGACCTCCTACGAAGCCTCTTCCTTGGCCATCGCAGACTTGCTCACCAGACCAAGCTCGAACTGCTCAAACTACGAAATAACAGACTTTCAATTAGAACGGAACATACAATCAGTCAAAATGAAGGAAGCCATTGTAGCAGACGGTAAGCTTTCCCCCAGCTCCCCAACAAGAAGAAACCTCCAAAAACCACCAACTAACACTCGCTACCTATTCTCAGGACCCAAGGTCCAAATCATCGACTCCCCCATCCCCACGCCCAACGATGACCAGGTCCTCATTCGCGTCGTCGTCAGCGGCTGCAACCCCAAAGACTGGAAGCTCCCCGCCTGGATGCCCGACAAGCCTCCCCTCAACCAAGGCGACGACATCGCCGGCATCGTCGAAAAAGTCGGCTCGCGCGTGTGGGAGTTCAAGCCCGGCGACCGCGTCGCCGCCTTTCACGAGATTTTTGCCCCCCACGGCAGCTGGGCCGAGTACGCCGTGGCATGGCAGCACACCACCTTCCACATCCCCAAGGAAACAACCTTCGAGGAGGCTGCGGCTCTGCCGCTGGCTGCCATGACTGCTGCCCTTGGCTTGTTCGCCCGCTTGGGCTTGCCGGAGCCGTGGGCTAAGGCCGTTTCCGATGAGGAGCGCGAAAATACCCCGCTGGTTATTTACGGCGCTTCGTCGGCTGTCGGGTACTATGCTTTGCAGCTGGCCAAGAGGAGTAACATTCACCCTTTGATCTGCATCGCCGGGCGCGCGGGTAGCGAGCGGATCGCTCCGCTTTTGGATCAGGCCAAGGGCGATGTGCTGATCGACTATCGCGAGGGCGAGCAGGCGGTCGTGGAGGGCATCAAGAAGGCGCTGAACGGCAGGCCGCTGCTGCACGCCCTGGACGCGGTGTCGGAGAAGGGAACGCCGGAGCACTTGGCGCAGGTGCTTTCGCAGCCGGTGAAGAAGGGGGATAAGGAGGTGAGAGCTAAGGCGACGTTTGTGTTATTTGATAAGATGGGCGTTCCCGATTACGTGGATCAGAGCACGACTATGGTTGGTAGCGTGCACCAGGATGAGAAGGACTTTGGGTACGTCTGGTATCGCTATATGGCGAGGGGGCTGCAGGAGGGCTGGTTTAAGCCCCAGAGGACGGAGGTGCTGCCCAGAGGGTTGGCGGGCGTGCAAGAGGGTTTGGAGAGGTTGAGGGATGGAAAGGCGAGTGCAGTGAAGTATGTTTATCGCATTAAGGAGACGGAAGGGGTTGACAGGGGCGATGAGTGATTGGAGAAGAAGTTATAAAGTTCCTGTCTTAAGCCATCTGTATATATTTATTGATTTGGCCAGTTTTCACCGCCGTGTATATGACTTCCTGTGCAGCCATTGAAAGCTATTAGACGGACAATATTAGTTAAAAAGGGAGAAAGGAAAAAAGGCAACGTTCGGACAAACTTGAACCTATCATAACTGGTAAACAGAGTTAGTGGGAGTTAGTGCCCTAACATATGAAGGTGAGTAATACACAGGTTGCGTGTTATGTGTCCAACACCCAGCGCCTGTGAGAGCAACGCCTAGGTATACAAGACCACGGCACATTTGCAGTCTCGACCAATATCAGAGAAAAGCCCTTCGACAAAAGAGACTGATGATTATCCCCAAAATCAATATGTACATACAGCTTCCCCAAGTTCTCTTTTAGGCCTAGCTTCTTCTTCATTATGTATCTCCCGTTCGTTTGATGCCTCTATGTACTTCGCCCCTCCACAACCGCCCGGCCCACACGTCAACCCCAAATCCAGGGCGGCCAATCTGATCGGCCTTCATTCGTTGGTCTTCAACGTCCAAAATCCCCGAAGATAAAACCAACAAACGTCAAACGAGAGAAAAAGCCACACCTAATCTGCGGCCAATCCCGAATTTCCAGCGATTACTTGCATGCAGAAAGGTGCAGCAGCCGCCCTGAGAAAGCTGTTTGGCCCTGTACAAAAGCCCAACCCCGCCTTGGACAAGGATCGACGTTTATATAGTGGATGGATGTTATATATATCATTCATCATTCCTTGCTCGTCATCGTAGTTTTAGAACCAAACTTCAATTCTTTCACTTGTTCTAGCATTACATGTGGAAGCCAAATATCAGCTCAATTCCATTAAGTGAACAACCCCGAACAACAACTTACACTCATAATAACCACCCCAGAGAGAGTCCAACATGACTTCAAGCCCACTGCCACCACCCCTTGAACCCATTCCCCGCGATTGGAGCATCAACGACAATACCAACGCCAACTTCGACAACGACAATGACGATGCCCAATCAGACATCAGCATCCCCTACTCCTCCCTCACCGAAAGCACCACCGATAGCACCAGCAGCGACTTTCTCACTCCCACATCATCAGATGCCCATACCGTTGCCGCTGAAGGGGTAAACCTACAGACCATCAACTCGGTCCTACATGAAACGGACTCTTCTTATCATCATGACGAACGTATTGATGATTCTCTGGCGCAATGGAGATCTTTGTACCACGATGAGATTGAACGGCAAATTGTCGACAACCGAAACCGAAACCGAAACCGAGACCGGGAGAGAAGCAACACGATCACCAACACCTTGAGCGCGGGAAACCTACAGTTGCACACCAGCCAGACGAGTGAGACCCTTGCTGGTGAAGGAGGAGGAGGAGCCAGGCTCGACGGCAACGGACAGACCAGAAGAAGAAGAAAAGGAAGAGGAGAAGGATCGAAGTCGTCGCTTTCTCAGAGCCCGGACGACTCCTCCTCATCTACTTCCTCCTCATTCATAAAGTTCGTCTTCAACCTCAATTTCACCATCCACCATTTCTTATTCGTCTTCGTCCTCCTTCTCGCCTTCTTAGTCGCTTACTTACGCCTTCCCTCCCTATCTCTCAGTCCGCCGACGACCAACAGCGTCTCCAACATCTCCCACGACGACCAGGAATTCCCGCCATTAACCATCCTCACCCCCGCCCCAACAGAAGCAGCGACCCACACTCGATCTTCAACTCCCACGCCAGCATTTGAAAGTGCTCCATCGTCTCCTTCCGGCGGTGCCTTAAAATCCAAGCCACGACCACCACCCTCACGCTACACCCGCCACGCCGCCCCCCTTCCCAACCAAACTTTCATCCTCCTCGAATCCTCCACCGGCCGAGCTTTGACTTTGATAGACGGGAACTTGCGTTTGGTCCACGTCCCTGACCCAGACCTCATCAGCCTCACTGAACAACAAAGCTCTGACCCCTCCCTCTCTTCCAACAGCGTAGTTGTACAGCCTTGCATCGTCAAGGGCCAATGCAACTGGCACTGGCACTGCGTCGAGACCTCGGGGTGGCTAGGCTTCCGCAACGCGGCGTCGGGCACCTTTTTGGGGCATGATATGTGGCAGAATATTATTGCGAGGATGTCCAAGCATCAGGGTTGGGAGTGGATGGCTGTGAGGCCGGCGCCGGAAGGGCCGGAAGGAAAGGGTTTGGGGTGGTATTTGATGGTGACGCATTGGGAGAAGTTGTATAAGATCAAGTTTCTGGAGGAACAGGGAGGCGCTTTTGTGGCGATGGATTCAGCGGAGGGAACGGTTTGGGAGTTTGTTAGGGTTTGATTCTGATTGAGGGGTTGAGGTGGGTGGGTGTTTTGGGCTGGTTTGTGGAAGGCCATCTTCGGGTTGGCAAAGAGATGGATAGGGGTTGGGGTTGAGAATTGGATTTGGAATGTATAGGGGTTATGATCACTTTGCGCCTGTCGTTTTGGAAACGTTTTTGTTGGGGTTGGGCAGGACTTTCGGCATGACTGGTGTGAGGTTGATGAATGACTGACGAGCAGTGACAAGTATCGTGGGAACTTTGTTTACATGTGTCTTAATGGGACGCCTTTAACGCTATCACGGAGGTTGGAGGTCAAGGTCGACGTACTGCCGTCTCCTTTAGAACCCGCATCTAATGACCGGTCCATCGAACTTCATCCCGCCCCCGTCTCGGCCTCTCCACCATTCGTAAGCCTCTGATCTTCTGAGCTTATCGGTTCACAGTTGTGAGAAACTCGTAGACCTCGTGGGTGAAGGTGATCAGAAAGTTCGAACATTTGCTTGATCCCATCCCTACCTATATTTCTCTCACTATCTTCGGGTTCATAATCCTATTCTTCCCGCCTGCCGCCTCATCGACCGCTTTCACCATGCCCCTCCTCATCCCAACTCCCACCAACCTATAGGTCTATGGTATATAAGACCGCTTTCCTACGCACCTTCCCGTGGTCCGTTGGTGTAATGGTCAACACTACTTAGCTGATCGCCTATCGTGTTGAGATGCGGCCGGCTGTCCAGCATAGAAGTTACCGGTTCGAATCCGGTACAGGCCACGCTTTATTTTTCCATTTTTTGCATTTTTTTGCATTCGCTCATTTGGTCCTGCTTTGGTTAGACATGCGCACTGATAGGGGATTCTTAGCACTGAGTGTAAGAGTTTGCTGGTTTTAACTCGGTGTAGCTAAACCATAAAGCTGACGCTCTACCTAACTGAATGGCTTCTGAGTCCAGACTGACTTTCTGTAAAAGATATGGTTAGCTTATCGGCGGTGTTCCGAATCATTCCATCAGTACTTACAGAGGAAAATAAGCGTGCAACTTCGGATTCTTGACAACCGCCCTCATCCGCTCTAACACCAGCTGGATCTCAACATCATGCCACCCCAAAACCATTTTGCAAATATAAGTTGCAGATCCTTCCAGCCCAGTCTCGATGGAAAGACGGTTGAACAGCCCAATTTCTTTCTGGATCTTATTCTTCGGCCAACCTCCGATGGGTAACTTGACCTGGTGGGTGTGAATCTCCTCCGTAAAGCCAGCTTCTCGCAGCCACACCTTCCACTGTTCCGTCACCCGCCACGTGCGGCCTGTTAAATACCCGGTATCGTAGAATATTCTGGCCCACTCGTGATAGACGCAATCCTCGGGAAGTTCACCCTCGTTAGCACGGACAGGAAGCGCGAACTCTCGCTGCTCGAACCATCCCCCGGGCTTGAGGGCGCGAAGAATTTCCTTGTAGAGTTTGGGCCAATCTTCGATGGAGCCGATAAGCGAGCTGATGTGTATGTAGTCGAACTCGTTTTCCGCAAAGGTCCAGTCGAGCTCGCAGTTGTCGATTTCAAATTTACAGTTGGGGCTGACCCAGCGTGGTTGAATGGGAGAGATGTCGATGCCGATGACTTGGGCGCCCGGGAACTGCTCTGCAAAATCACTGATGAGTTGAGGTTTGTCAGTATCGAACAGCGAAGGAACAGGGGAAACAAAAAGGGATAACAAACAGGCACCAGATGCCAGTTCCGCATCCGACGTCCAACACCCTTTGGGGATTTTTCAGAGGAGCAAGAAACAGCTGATTGTCGTAAGCGAGACACATCATATGGTGACTATAAAGGAGGTTAGAGTCACATGGGGTCAAAGGTATTGCGGGCGGTATCATAAAGAGGAGCATACACCATGTCCAAATGATCATTTTGTATGTCATCGTTTGGTGCCCTTTGAGGTCTGTTAGTTCCCGTATACCTTGTTGGGCTGAGGAGAATGGTTATACCAGTAGTAGGCGCCGTCATAGTTGTGGTACGACCGGCCGTTTATATGGCGGTACTCCCGAATCCCTCTGTTCAAAGAGACAGTGACCGATCGATAGCTAACCTCTCGTCAATTTGAATATTCTGACGTAAGAGTCAAACGGTGATGCATACTCGCCATCTTCGAATCCAGGGTCAGACTTTTCGCTGATATTGTCAACCTCAAACATAGGACCGTCATTGAAGTTCTCGATCTTGTTGTCATTAGGAACTGGAACCCGTGTATGTTGTATTTACCTCCTTGGGATGCTTACTGGTATGATATGCTGCTGGAACGGCTCTTGTAAGCGCTCCGGTACAGGCGCCAATGTGGACGGTCCAGCTTCAGGTTCCGTTGCTGTCGTCATCGTAGTAGGTTGTTCGAGTTGTAGTGTTTGGGTAAAACCCCTTTGGAGAAATGAGCTTGAAAGATGCGATCAATCGTTCGTAGTCACCGCCAAAACAGTGCGAAGATTTGTACTTAGCCGACCGTTAACTGTCTCAAGCTAACGCCACAAAAGCATAACCGGCGAGACCGGGTGCATTCCGCGGTAGGTACATCCCCCGGCACCCCCCAGTGTGCATTACCGGGTGCATGACCCACTGGAGCAACCCGTTTCTTGTCGGTCGACCGTTGGTGGCTTGATCGGGAAAGTCGCAGTTGAATGGATCATGGCGGCACTGCAGCGTCGTGAAGGTATCCCGGTGCATCACGAGAATGGAACGAGAAGGCAAGTGGATGACAGGTGGAATGCGACGGTGACAATGCAATGGAGCCTTCTGCTTCCGCTGGGATTCTCTCGGTTCCTCTCGCGGTGACCTGATTAAGACCCGGTCGGTTGGTCTCGATACCGTACAAGTAAGTCAACCTTCCACTGGCTTTCCAGGTTGCCATTCAGTTGGTTTGACCATCGGTGTCGGAATAACGGGTCACCCGGATCGAATAGCACCTGCGGCGGCTCTTGCCGTCCGTCGTTGCCCACGCCGTCACACCTTCCTTCCGTTTCAACATCTTTACTGCTGTCAAATGGAAGAAGTGTTTTGCCAAGACGGTTCAGACTGAAAGGAGTGCTCAATGGAAGTCGTATCTGCACCACGGCGTCAATAGTCGACATCGATAAGGTGGCTGCCGAAGCACACCGAAATCTCTCCGAGTCTCTAGACACATTACCCGGAAAATGCTGTACCAAAGCCGAGTAAAAAAACAACAAAGTTTCCCCGTGCCATGAGCTACAGGCAAAAAGTCCTTTTCAAGCTTGACCAAATGTGCGAACAGAGCCCCTTACTCTATCTTTCTTGTTCTTTGGCTTTCCAGAAAGCATGAATCTCAAGACGTCCGTGAGTCCGACGCCATTACTCCATTGTGACCGCAGTAGTGAATCTTACGCCAAAAAAAACGAGTTTAACTTCATGTTCAGTTGAATCCCAGCTAACTTACACATCTATAGTACTGCTATTACTGGACTCTTCCTAAGCTTGCTGTCCAACATCACCCCTTTTAGCCAAAAGAGGGAATCCAAGATGGTGGTCAGCAGACTCCGGGTTCTGGGACTTTATCTCTTCTGTCATATAAACCCGGTTCATGGGGAGTTGGGGAAGCACGGATAAAGAGTTCTCTATATGTCCCGTCTTCGCCTCTTTCTGTCTTATATGATGCCTCGGCTATCCATCCAATGACATTCTTTTGCGCAGAAAGATATGAACCCCTAGGGAAGAACCAAGGAAGATTATTCGGTCGAACGCTTGAGGAAGCTGGAGAGCTGAAAACCATATTGTGGATAATAAAGTTCTATGAAGACGACCTGCTTCGGCACTTCTTTTATGGCGCCTGTCCCACCAAGATGGATATCACTCTCCACGAAACCCATTCGGGTTTCCGGACAAGAAAGTATCTTAAAAGAAGTTTATATCACTCCATACCATAACATCTTCAATATTGACAAGCCGGTCGGTGTAGACGTCTTGTCTCTCCAAGACCTGACCAGCGGTACCTAAACGCTCAACCACAATGAGGCTCCTCGGCTCCTCGTCCTCGTCCTCCCCCCCCCCCCCCCCCCCCCCCCCCCCTCTTCGCCATAACCTCGTTCCCGTCCCTCTTCCTCCTCCTGTTCTCACCGCAAGCAGCCCAAGCCCAAAGTCTCGAAGTCAGCCCAGACGGTCGCTGCTCCGAGGCATAACATGTCACCGCTCCTCCTTCGGCGACTTGCTGTTCCGCCTCGGGCTGGTGCGGTTCTACGCCCGACCATCACGGCGCCCGCCAGCATCATCACAGCCACCACCACAACAACCGCCCCTCCCAGCACCGTAACCATAATCCTAACAACAACCGTCACCCAAAGATGGGGAGGAGGAGGAGATGGACGACCAACACGGACCATAACCCAGACGCAGACACAGACACAAACAGTTACTAGTATCAGCATTAGCACGACCACGAGCGTTCGCACCTCTACGGCTACGGTAACGAGCACCGTTACTACCTGTGACGAGGGCGGTGGCGATGATGAGGGTGGTTGGCCGACCGGTGGTGGTGGACCAGGGTGGTGGGGGACAAGAACGAATTGGAGCTGTAGGGGCAGATGGAGGACTACTGTTACCAAGACGGTTACGGTTACAAGGCGGGGTTGAAGAGGGTGGATGGATGCTTTGGCTGTTGAGATGAGGAAACTTTGTAGTGGAGAGGGAGGTATGAACGGCACTAGGCTGGATTTTGAGAAGTTCTGCTGAAGAGATGTTCATCAGTCCATTTCGTTAGATGACGAAGAACTGAAACTAGGAGAAGGAAGAGGCAGATTGCCAGTGAAGAAGTTGCTGTATTTTGGTCATTGAAGACTTCGGTTCGCTGAATCAACCGTGTACGGACACCGAAACTATGGATAGTGTCGTAATGAACAAAGCATAACATAAATAGTGTATACACAAACCGCTAAGCCTCAGCACCTGTACTTTAGAGCAAATACGAGATTCGCAATTGCGCTCAGAAAAAGCGCGCGTGCTGTGAACTTCAGATTGCATGGTCTAAACGTACCGAATATCATCCGTATGATCAACGTAACGCCGCTGAGTGCGGGACTGATGATGTTCAATATCATGAAGACCTTCCACGAGGATATCCTCGCCTTTCCGGCACTCTCTGGAGTCTCTTCACTGCATTTCACCATGGCATTCTATGCAGCATTGCCAATCTCGTTGCAAGTCTTGCTCCCATCCACATCGTCACAGATCTCCATCTTCTGCACCCGAGCGTCCACCTCCTGTGGTCCCCGGTACTCGGCGTGGCCAACGATATCCTCGGCCGGGATGTCATACACAGCCTGCTGGCGGATGATGACGCCTCTGCTGTTGCCGTCGCCGTCCCTGGCTACGGTGATGTTCGAGTCAACATCGAGAGTGGCGCTTCCTTCGGGGTTTTGAGTCCATCTGAAGGCCGTTGAGGCTCGGGCAACTTCGCTTCGGCTTGCGGCAGCGGTTCTGCGGACCTTGCTCGCGCCTTGGTATTGGCTGTAGGAGGTTGGAGTTGCCTTGTCGTCTGACTTGGTGTCCGTAGAGTCCAGAGGAGGCAGGACACATTGAACCCAGTCGGTTGTGAGGAGATTCGTGCTGTCAGGGGTGGAGATGGAGGCGTGACAATAAGCGGCGGGAGCAAAGGGGCCTGCGGTCAGGTTGAAGTTGTAGCTGGAGTTGCAACTAGGTCAGCGAAACCCAGCTTTACAGGACTGAGAAGAACAGGGCTTACTTAACGAAAGGCCGGTTTGCGGAGGCAGACGCAGACAGACCGACAATGCTAACGTTCCGCTGAAAAACGGCACTCCGGGGGTCGAGCAAATGCAAGAAGTAGGCGACAAGGGCATCATGGTTATTGTCGGTAGAGGGAAAGTCAGTGTATTGAGGGGGGACAACACGGGCTATAGTGACCGCCCAGAACACTGCTCCAATGTAAAGCTGCATGATGATGTTGATATTGCTGGACTTGGAGAGAGTGTTTTTGATCTCTGGTGTGCTTGAAGGATGTGATGTGATCAGATGAGATGGACTCGGACACACCGAGAAATCTGGAAACTCCCGGTTCTTATGGATTGCGGAGGTGACTCAAGCGCGGTTGAGACATGGAAGGAGATACAGACCGTAGTTGCAAACTTGGGAGATGCGACCTGCCACATGCCACCTGTCTCTCCCATCACTCCTTCCGCCGTTCTGATCCTCCACTTCCACTTGGTGTTCTAGATGCCCCTGTTGTTCGAGCCTGTCCCTTTCATCCCACGGCATGTCCTACAGCACTTGCCCACCGCACCAGCCACCTGTCACCGCACCTGCCGCCGCCCCTTCCACTTCCTCCTCAGACCAGACCAGGCGCCTAACGGGTATATAACCCACCTGGTCGGTAGCCCTTTCACCAACAACCGCTTGGCCGATGGCGCAGTGGTCAACCGTCCTAACACCTCAAACCTCCGAAAAGGATACCTTCTAGGTTGACATTGCCTTGATATTTCTTGTTCCGGTAAATCTGGTGCCAGTCCCTCCCTCACATTGTCCACGAGTGCCACCTACTTTCCACACTCCATGACGATCCTTGATTGAGTACCTATGAGTCCACTGCGAAGAAAGCACACGGGACAATTCGAAGACGAGAAAGGACCAAAGCCCGATATGATGTCCAGGATGTTCGAACTAATGCATTACTATTACACATTATCACCTCTAGTAGGTAACTTAAACATCGTTCCAAACTTACAAGTCAAAAGTTCGTTTCATCCTTTCATGATCAACTCGAACAGCGGCTACAGCGCGCATTTTGTCAACCCACCTCGCTTGCTCCCTCAAGTCTCAACCCATACCAGAGCCTAGCACCACACCTAGTACCACCTAATACCCCCTTATCCTCGCATCATCCTCACTCCTCCTCCCCTCATCCATCCTCATCCTCTGCAACCTTTGTGCCAACTTCGCAAACCTCTCATCCTTCCCACCCAACCCCTTCAAAGCCTCCCTAATCTTCTCCACCGTCTCCTCCCTCAACGGTCCACTCGGCCCAAACCGATCCCAAATCTCAATCGTGCCCTCGCCCACATTCTTCAGCTTCCCCAAATCATTCCCAATATACACCACCACATAACTATTCCTCCAATCCGGCCTGGCCTCCCCCGAATTATCCACGATCCACCCGGACCCATCATCATTCATCCACTCCTCCAACTGTCCCTCCTTTCCCCAAGCAAGGATCTCCCACCGCTGGCGCATAATGGGTCCGTTCACTTGCGTGAACCCCTGGTCCAGCTCGTCGAGGAAGAGATCCGTCTGCCCGACGTCTTGGATAGCCGGCGAGTGCAGGTTCTGGTACGAGCGCACGGCGAGGATCCGGTCCTTGTCGGGCTCCATGTCTGAGTCGGACCCTTCGGAGTCCGAAGACACGGAGTTGGTGCCGCGGATCAGGCTGAGGCAGATGCGCGCGTTGCGCTTGCCTGATTGCTCTTCGGGGTTGGTCGAGTGCGTGGTGTGCCATGTGCCGGTGATCCAGGGCAGGTTGGAGGGGGTGAAGTGGGAGGCTGTGGCGCCGTCGCGGAGGTGGTAGGGGGGGTTGACGGCGATGCTGGCTTCGGTTGAGAGGGCCATCTTTGATAGTGGGTTTCGACTTGGAAGTCGTAAACTTTTAAGTGGATGATTGATGAGTGATGAGAAGGAGACTGGAAGTTCAGTCGGTTGAGAAGCTCCCTGTTGTTTTTGGACTTACTGCCCAGGCCCAACGGTTCTTATACATGCAGTCGATCCGGGATATATCGGTAATGATCGGAGGCCTAGAGTCGTCAATTTTCTTTTTTTCCTCTCATGCTATTCCAGGCCTTGCTCATAATCAGGGGGTGTTGACCAGTGACCAGCACAGGGTCTCGAATTTCGAAGCACTTTGGTTGTCCAGCCGAAGGCTTCTCCCGCTAGAAACTAACACACGCCCCTGCACACCGCCATCGAACGTTCGCTTCTATCCAATGGCAACATTGGGTGTAACTGGGGTGCCTGCGAGACCCATTTCACCGATGATTTCCTCAAGATCTCATGTGGTTTATATTTGGCCTGGTTCGCCCATATGAGATGCTCTTGGGTTGGAGGGTTGGTGGACCACGTGAGCGGGTTCTGGTTCTTTTGATCTTCACCTCCCCCCTTCCTCACCTATCCACCCAAAAGGTTACCAATAAAACTGACTCGTGGAGCACTGGTGGCGAGTGGTCAATTGTACAACCCTACTAGCTCCGTTCTGTAGCCATGTTCGCTTTGTTTGTGGCCCTCGTGTGCAATCGCTTTTCAGTTGTTCGCCAAAACGTAGGTACGGTATCGTGCAATTTCCACAACTGGGCCCTGGCCGGTCTGGTTATCTCGCTTTTCTGGGAAAGGGGGTTTCCTCAACTCCGGCACTCCGTGAGGCGATGCTTGAATCCATATCTTTACCGATAGGCCAAACATGGGTAATTGCCGAGTCGGAGAAAAAAACTCGGGTTGCATCAAGGAGGTTATTTTGATGCATATAAGATGGGTGTTGGACAAGGTGTTGGGGTCTTTTGTTGACATGTCTAGAGTCTTGGCATGCCTGTTAGGGGACCACTTAAAAGGGGGGACATCCCGTTTGAAAACGAGTGGCTAAAAAGCGGCGAAACACCTGCACTTGCATTCGAACTGACAATTTCTGTCAACATTCATGAAACGCTTGGTTGAAAGTTGAGGAGCAAAGAATTGAGTTAGGGGATGGGGGAAAAGCAGTCGAGAATATATAAAGCCGTATGCATCCAAGTCAACGTTGTCCACAAAAGGGGCAGCTGACGGGGAGCGCTGTGCGCGCTGGAGGAAAAACGTTTAAAGGGGTTCGAATGAAAGCTTTTTTTATGGACAGATTGGAAGCAAAGTAAGTCGACGTGAAAATTGAGGAATGCGTACTGCGTCTCGGGTTTTCATACCTATTTATCGTTCGCTGCTGTTCTGGGCATCAGGACCTTGATCCTCTATGGCTGGAGGATGTTGTAAGTTTGAGACCGCAAGTACAAAACTGAGGTTGCAAGGAGATGGACTGCTTCTGCCCCGGCCTCTCCTGAAGTCAGATTAGACTAGAAAGCTGGATCAGTCAGCGGCCTTTGTAAGCATGTTGTATCCTAAAAAAGCCCAGAGATCCATCTCACCACCCACCGCCGAAATGGGTACTTACTAAGTGCCCTGAGGATCTTGGCGCGGCCGTGGCCGCATCTCACGCATGTGAACACCAACAGATGTAACGAAACGGTGCGGCCCTCCGCCCGCCCGCCCGCAACTTCCACATCGCTGAGTGGTTACGTCTTTGTGCAAGGCTTATCAATCTTCGTGCCCTGAGTAATCGCCAGCTTTCAAACATCGCTGTGTACCAAGCTTGAAGACCTAAGGCGTACAATGCGGCCGCACAACATCTTAAGCTAGGAGCAGCGTGATGTCTGAAGATGACGCTCTGCATGTGCTTTAGTAAAACAGTCAGGATGGTGATGATAGATGTCAGCGACGACTTAGGAAAGACTGTGAAGCCGAGATGTATAAAGTTGGCCGATCTTCATGCTTTCCACTCATGAAGACTCTGTCACCATCACACTCATCAGCAACACTCGAGAAAAGATCCATCTTGCCTATCTCGCCACCGTCGAAGACATTGAAATGGCTCCCCTCGTCTGGCTCGTCACTGGCGCAACTTCCGGAATCGGTCGTGCTACCATCAATGAGATCATCTCTCGCGGTGACAAGGTCATCGCCTCTGGTCGCAATGTCGAACATCGCCTGGGCGAACTCAAATCCGACACCGTCGCCCTGCTCGAACTAGACATCACCTCCAGCGTCGAGATCCTGGAGCGCAAGGTTCAGGAAGCCTGGAATATCTTTGGCCACATTGACGTCCTCTTCAACAACGCCGGGATGTCATCCATGAAGAGTGTAGAGGAAGCCGAGTACGTCACCCGTCCTGGTAACCACTCCGTTTACACCGTGAACCATCTGCAAGTTAGCTAACCTTGACTGATTCACTCAAAAACAGCGAGGCCTTCACAGCCCGTATCTTCCAAACCAACCTCTTCGCCCCTCTCACCCTGACCCGACTCTTCCTCCCACTCCTCCGTTCCCATGCCGCCTCCCTTGTGAGCAGCACTAACCGCCATCCCATCACAATCGCATACACCTCATCAGCAGCCGCCTGGACTTCGCTCCCTTTCATGGGAACCTACAGCGCCTCCAAGGCCGCTCTCTCCAGTTACATCGAGTCCCTGCACAAGGAGCTCAGGCCGCTTGGAATCCGGTGCGTCTCCATTGAGTGCGGCGGATTCCCGACCAATCTTGGCCAGCCGCGGTCCGAGGCGGATTCTGTTTTCGGCACAGGAGGGACCAGTCTGACGGATGCGTATGGCCAGCTGTTGACGGAGGTGGGAGGCATGTTTATGAGCGATCCCATGAAGTTCATGCCGGGAGATTTGAGCAGGGTTGGGGCAGCGATCGTGGATATTGTGAAGACGGAGGGAGTGGTCGGTGATAGGAAGTGGGTGGCCAGGGTGCTGCTTGGATCGGATGCGTACGAAAGCGTGGTGCAGAAGTGTGAGGAGATGGTGAAGGTTGCGGCGGAGTGGAAGGCGGTTAGTTTTGGGACCGATCGGGAGGAGGCATTCGATGGGAAGACGGATAAGAGGTACTTGAAGTTCACGTCTATTGTGGACGGGGAAGAGTAGGCGATTGGTTGAGGGTTTTCGAAAGAATCAGTGGAGAGATTGGTAGATTTGGGTCAAATCATTCGAACCGTTGGCTACAACCTGGAGAAAGTCATTTTATTTTCAGTTCTTGGCAGATCATCTCAGAGTTGGAGAGGAGATCCATCGTTGACGTTGCCAAGTCGTTGTTGGCCTGTTCATGGTCGATCGATGGCTGCGTTTCTCGGATGTCGTTGATGCTGTCGTGTATGAATTTGAACCATTTGGAAGTTCTTTGCGGTGCCCGGTTCGATGTTGTTTATGAAGACTGAATATGTTGAATTCATCTTCTCATGTTGTGTTCATCGAATTAGGGTGCGGCTTTTCCGTTGGCTGATGATGTTTGGGAACGAATGACAAGAAAAATTAGGTGATGAAGGGTGAAAGTTTTGCCAATGTTGATCGGAACCTTCTTGAGAACCTTTATGGCTGCGGTGCGGGGAAGGGCCCAAGGGCGGGTCGGGACCTGCCGCTGTGACGCGCCTGCCGCGCTAACGCAGCCCTGAAGTGCCCTGAGCTTTAGTGCGGTTCCACATGCAGCATGGACGCTGGGGTAGCCCTTTTCAGCCGCAACCGATTGAGTGCTGTCAGGGGATAAGGTTGGTCAGAGCTCCACGTCATCCCGTTCCCGCTCTCCAGTCTCAATTCCATCGCCCAAACTTCCACCTCCAGCATCACGATACCCCTCGATCGACGTAGCGGTTACAGTTTCATCTCGTCCATCACCAAACCCCACAGATTTCAAGAGAAATCGATTCATTATCGACTCCTGACCGGTCACGCGCCTCTCCACCCCGCCATTCGCAGCACTAACTATCTCGGGCTTCCACCTGTTGCCATCCAAACACACCCAACATGTCAACAATAGCCACCCCGCGCGACACAGGGACGCCCCTCTCGCGGCGCATCAACTCATCCCAAGCCCTCAACAACTCCAACACAACACCCACCTCCTCCACACGTCCGAGCCTCGACGTGCCCCGATCCGCCTCAAGCTCGCCCAACCCCTCCGCCGCCCCCGCCGCCGTTGGCAAACGCGCCAACCGCGCCGCCCTCCGCGAGTACTACAACCTCAAAAAAGCCCAAGCGGCCTCTGGAACCGGGACCTCGACCCCGATCCTCGAAGTAACCTCCACCCCACCATCGCCCGACCCATCCAACAATGGCTTCCAACAATCCCTGTCCTCCTTCGACTCCATCCCCGCCTCGCCCATCCTCGACTCCCCCGACTTCTCGGCGCAACCGTACCTGTCCGAGCTGCTGCAGTCGTCGACGCTGGCCGAACTCCTGAAGACGTACGCCCGCATCCTGTCGGAGATCCGCGCTTTAGATGCTGAGAAGAAGGCGCTGGTGTACGATAACTACTCGAAGCTGATCAGCGCGACCGAGACGATCCGCAAGATGCGCACCAGCATGTTTGATTCGAATTCGTCGACGGGGGACAGGCTGGATCCCATGGCTAGCACGCTGGATGCTGTTTTGGGGAAGGTGTATGAGCTTGCTAGCGGCATCAGAGGCGAGCTTAGGCAGCGGTTGTCGGAGGGTGGTGGGGGTGGGGATGGGGATGAAAATGCTGCGACTGCGAGACGGAGGGAGACGGAGCAGGAGCAGGATAGGGATCTGCTGGAAGGGATTGAGGATGAGGAGGAACGGACGAGTAGGAAAGAGAGGAGGGATAGGACGAGGGAATTGGCGAGGGAGGTGGTGAGGGTTCCTGAACGGTTGAGGGGGTTGATGAAGGAGGGGAAGAAGGAGGAGGCGGCGAGGGAATGGGAGATGCCAAGGCGGTTGTTGGAGCGGTGGAAGGAGAGGGGGGTTGGAGGGAAGGATGTGGGGAGATTGTTGGAGGAGGGCGATGCGATAGTTAAAGGGGAGGAGGGGAGTAGGACGTCAACATAGGGGATGGTGGGGTGTAACAACGACTTGATGTTTGGCTCTTCAGCTTTTTGGAAGCTTGGATCGGTCGGACGGCTTACGTTGAGGTGTCATTACATGGCAGAATACCTGGTGTATATAAAACAGGCTCCCAGGAAACGACCAACAAAAACCAGGGGATGGGCGTAAATAACGCCGCATGCTTGAATCCAGAAAAGAGGTTATCGCGGGAACCATCGCTGTGGTATTTATTCAATTATCTGCATGATCAATAAAACCCCGGCCCAGAGCTCCAAGTCCCATTGCCAAACCATGTCCCGGCCCCAGAGTAATCCATACTCCTACCATCCTCGCCCAAGAACGCAAACCGAAAATACTCAGACGTCGTCACCACCCTGGGGTCTCTCTTCCAACTGAACACCTGATCCTCCAGCGGTTCTTCAGCAAAAAACCTCCTGTGCCTCTCCACATCATTCACCATGACACTCACCCCCTGCAACCGGTCCGCCTCTTCTTCCCTTCCCCTTTCCCCTGCCTTCGGCACCAACGCCGCCAGGGTATCATTGATGCCCTTCCACTTGAAAGAAATACTCCACAGCGACGGCGCTTCCGTAAGATAAACCAACGGCGTCCCATCCACCACCGGAACCAAGCTTGTCCCCAACAACCCATCATCCCCCCTCAACGCCTCCGCCGTCTGTATAACCGAATCGAACCCCCACCTCGCAACACCATTGATGAACAACCCCAACAGTAGACCTTGATACACGAGCGCTGGCCGCGTCTGGATGCTCGTCAGCGGGAGCAGCAGTAGGGCAAGGACGTAGTGATGGATTCGAAACTCTAGCGTTCCCCACCCGTTTACCGATACTACCGCTCCCATAGCGATGCCGCTAAGTAATAAGCTGTAAAAGGATAGGTAAGGAAGGACCCGCCCCTCGAGCCAGAAGCAATAAGCCTGGTAGGCGATAGTCACCGCCAAAACGGCCACGATCGCGATGAGCGCGACCACCGCGCCCGGTTGCTGGGAAAGGTCGTGCGCACTTAAGCGAGAGAGGGGGATCCAGGACTCCAAGGTGAAGTTGGAGAGGGCGCCTATCCATAAGCTGCCGAGCCAAAGGACTGTTTTTTCTAGGTTCGCCGAGGCGGGGATAGCGCGGAGGGTTGTGGAGCGAGAACAGGTCCAAAACAAAACGGCGGAAGTGAAGGTGGCGGGCAGTAATCGCTCGAATAAGATGGAGATTAGCTGCGGGAGGATCGTGTCCGAGGGGCCGGAGACATTGGGTGGGTCGGAGATGAGGCCGACGTGGAAGAAGATGGTGAGGAAGCTGGTGAACCAGAGGGTTGTGGCGGAGGTGGTTAAGAGGGATACTAAAGAGGTGAGGAGAACTGTTGGGGCTAGGGAGCGGGCTGTTTTCATTTCCATCTGTGGACATTCCCCGGGACCTGTGAGGGCCGGACGGATGGTGAAGCCCATGGGAAAATAGGAGTCGAAGCCGTGACTCTCGATTCCTTCGCCTCCGTGGCCTCCGAAGAAGGAGTAGTAACTCCCCACAAGCTCGACCACGCCGCATCCGCCTTTGGCGTCGGAAATAACACCGGCGTGCATGGCCGCTTGGCAGATGAAGGAGTCACCCCTGTATACCCCCGTCCCCGTTGACGCCGTCCCTGTTCTCGTCTCTGTCCCCATCCCTGTCTCCGTGCCGGCAGCAGAAACATCCCCGCCCCCTATCACCCAAGGCTTATAAACCACCTCCTCCCCGCCAACCCACCTCGGATTCAAGACCTTGACCTGCTTACAATCCGCCGGGCAACGAAACGCAAAACTGATGTTCCCAAAGGGCTTGCACCGCTCGCCGTCTACGCCACATTCGTTTCCCGGTCCCCAAAGGGTTGAAACACAATCTAGGTGTCTGACCACCTCCCCCTCTGGGTCAAGAAGAGTACCCTTCGATTTGACCAAAGAGAGGGAGAAGATGGTGAGCCAGAGGATGATCCCGATAAATAAAAGGGCTGCGCGCTGCCAGGACGCAGGGAGGAGACGTTCTAGGGTGAGGCGGGGGAGGGATTGGATTGTGGGAAAGAAAATTGGGTTGAGGGCTTGTCGGTGGGGGTGGGAGGAACCAGAGAGGAAGGTGAGGATGCGGCGGAATGGGGATAGTCGAAATTTATTGAATCTTTGGTGAAGGCCGGTTTTGGCCCTGCTCGTAGAAGGTGATGATGTGTCGTCGTTGTCGTCGAGTTCAAATTGCTCGATGTAATCTGAGGTGGATAGTAGTTGGGCTTCTTCATCTTCTGATGGGTGGTGGTCGTCATTGGCTCGGGGGGATGAAGTTGAGAAGGTTAGATGTTGCGGATCTTCGTCTTCGTCATCTTTTTGGTGTAAGCCGCTGTACTGGGCTTGGTTTGGATGATTTAAATTCATGTTGTTGTATTCATATCAATTGTTCATATTTGACGCGTTTGTAATGGCTGTGTTGTTCTGAGTGCTCGTCTGCCGTTTAATGGTGTTCTGAGGAAAGATGTTCTCCACAACGAGAATATTTGGTCTCGGTAACTGTGTGAGTTGAGGGCAAAAGATGCAAGTGAGTGTAACCGGAATCCTCGGAACTGACACAGCGCTTGATAAAAAAAGAGAGGATATCACAAACTATTGTGAGAGAGAAAAATGATGTTTCCAAAGATGTAAGACGGAGAGAAAGAGAATTGAAGTTCTTCGATTCAGCTGGGCTGAAAGTCAGTGACCCCCGTTCAACCAATGACAAGCCCGCAGGCTTCCAGGGGTAACATGACTTGGAAAATGGAAGGGGCAAGCATTGCTATACCACCTCAATGACTTGGACCCTTTGCAGTCACATTTCTGGTGCTTTACACGGCTGGAAACTGCGTTGTCCACTTGGACGCTGACGACAGCAGCTTCATCCGCGCATAATCTATCCCCTCCGCTTCTGTCGCATTATACAAATTGGTATTGAGTCGTGATATAAACATAGGGATATAATTACAGGTACATGTCATACATCAGCTACGGGTCCAAAAAGCCGTCCCGCAGCTTCAGATCCTCTCTCCTTTTCCTTTTTAACTTTTTCCGTCCTCGTCACAGCATCTCACCTCTCCCCATTTATTCGGCATCAACGAAGCCCTTGAGGTTGTTGAGCCACCTGAGGTACTCCTTCTGCTCCTTCATGTCAAGGTAGTCAGGAACAAAGAGGGCAAGGGCCTGGTTGATGCCACGGTCCTCGAGGTAGCGCTCCATAAGGACCTGGAGATCCTCATCGAGGGTGCCGAAGGGAGGGCCGGGGTAGACGGCCTGGGCAGCGTGCTGGGTCTCGGCGCTGTCACCGTGAGCGAGCTTGGCGTCGTGGTAGTAGAACATGTTGTCGACAACGATGGAGCCGTCCTGGGCAACGGCGTCGATGTTGAGGGCACCCTTGCTGGGCTTCTCAATGACGATGCTGAGACGGACGGGAGCGCCGCCGTCCTCACCCATGTCCTCCTCGTTCTGGGCACCCTCCTCATCACCGAGAGCCGGGTCCTCGTCGAACATGCCAGGCTCGTAGTTCTGGAGGTCGGCGATGGAGAAGGAGATGGTGATCCTGGCGTATATTGGTCAGCGCTTGGTTCTTGATCGGACTCATGTTGGGGATTCAACTTACTGCTCGTTGCCAAAGGTGCGCTTCAGGACAACATCCTCCTTGCCGGGGGTGTCGACAAGCTCAAAGGGGCCGTTCTCAAGGAAGTCCTTGACGGTGGCGGGAACGGGCTCGTTGGAGGCAATGTCCTGCTCATAGCCAATCTCGGTGGAGAGCTTCTCGGAGAGCTCAGAGTCGATCTCGGTAGCGGCAGCGCGGAAGACGGTGGTAGAGAAAGCCTTCTGGGGGAGCTGAGTCCTGAGGACGTTGCTGGTAGCGCGGATGGTGGCGCGGCCGAGAGTGATGGGAGAAGCAGAGACGGCGCGGAGAGCACGGGGCGCAGCGGTGCGCGCGACAGCACGAAGAGACATCATCTTGACGGATTTGGTGGGGGTTGTTGGCTATGAATCGGATGTTTGGGTCCGATCGTGTTGTTGCGCGTTGGGAAAGAGGAGTGTTGTCGAGGACGGAAGCTGGGGTGTGAGTGAGACGAAAAGACGAAAAGAGAACGGGAGTGATTGGAGAAATTCGATGACAATCCACGATGGCTCAATGGATCCGCTGAGAGCTCCACCAACCTGAGCGCAGCTGGTCCCCAGAAATCTTCAAAAATTCGGAGCACAGACCATGGGACCCCGGCTCAATCGATAAGAGCCCCACCGATAAAGCATAGCGTCAACAACCGATAAGCTCCTCTTGGCGGGAATTCCCCCACAATGACGCTCTGGACCCACTAAAACTTTGTCTTCAGTTGTTCTCGACGGCGACCTCTTCTGCTCTCACTTCACCTCCAGAGGACAATTGTTGATCAAAAGTTGACTTGCTGCTATTCTACGACCTTATACTCAAGACCATGTCTCTAACCTAACATCCTCCAGTCATATCCTCTAACCATTCTACCGTAAGTGTCCAGCATTTTCAGGGTCCAGACCCCACCTTCACAGCATGATTGCTTCCTTACGAACGCTTCCGATAGAACTAGAACGCCATAGCCAATGCCAGCAATACGTCTACACATGAAGAGAACCGAACCATCTCATCTATATGAACCGCCCATCATACCTCCTCAAATCAGCCTTCATCTTCCCCATTCTCCTCAACCTCCTTTCCAAATCCTGTTGTTGTCCCTGTTGCTCTGATACCGGTAATGGTGCCGGTACTGGCACATACTCCCTCGTTTGTCCCATGGTCGTCGCCTGTCCTGACACTGAAACCCGTCTCTGCTGCTGATGCTGCTGTCCCCTGTTGCCCCCTACAACTCCATAGTGATAGTTGTTGTGGTATCCATACACGGAGTTCACACCCTGTGGTCCAATGGGCACACTGACACTGCTTCCCCTTCTTCTTCCTCCACTAGCACTGCTACCACTGGAAGACCGGGATGATAATGCCGTTGTTGTTTCGTCCTGGCATTGCCAGCACTTATACCCCGTCTGATCCCGTTGGCTGGAAACGCCAGAGAGGCAAGAGCCAAAGATGCCGCTGCCGCTACTCTTGGCCACGGAGCAGAGTTGTTCGGAGATGAGGACTGTGTCCTCGCTGCTGCAGCGGCGGCAGACGCGGATGTGGGTTTTGTAGGTGCACATTTTTTGGTGCTGTGTGCCCCGGGGAAGTCAACAAGATGGTGGTCGAAAAAGATGTGTGTGGAATTGCGGATACTAGACGAGTGGTTAGATGGATGTTCTGAGGTGGGTAAGATTGGAGAAGAATTAGTAGGTACTCACGTTGAGATTGTTGGGAATAAGGCTTGACAACAAAGTTGTAGTCAACCTTGATGGAATGTTTCTTCTTTTGTTTTTAAATACCCGCCTACGTCTTTCCACACTCATAAACCTTCTCGAAGCCACCACCAACACCTATATATCGTCAGCCCAACCCGTCCTCGGTATAACCGACACTTGAAAGCACAACTGGCTGAGACAAAACCAGCGTCTAATTAATTCTCTCCGGTGCAACTGGTGCAACTGGTGTGCTTAATGCGAGTACCTCTCGGTGATAGGTAATAGGTAATCCGCAAACCAACCAAAGTGCATGGAAGCATAGAAGATCGAAATGGAAAACAAAAAGAACGATTTAGTCGGTTTCAGACTCCAAGGGTCGACCATGAAGAGAACAAAAGGGGACTGACGTACACCTTTATATCATTTTGGGAAACCTGGGGTTTGCTTGCCTGTTGTCGGTTGTCGGTTACTTCCAACTAACATGGAGGACGACTGGACTCGACTGAAAGCCGGAACATGACATGAATGCATGGACTCGACGTCAGTCCAGTCCAGTGTTTCTTTCCCGTGTGTGTCTTGTGTCTCGCGCGTGTCGTCCGTCCTGTCGTGCCCGTTGTGATTGTGTGTGGCCATTGGGGTGGAAGGTAGCAGTAGCAGTGCAGCTCCGGCAAGCCATACATACTATAGTGGGTTTCACGATTGGTAGACATGTTGAATGGTTACTCCAATCGCACGATAGAGGAGGGAGGGAAAGGTTTTGGGAAGGGGGAATGGATGGATGTCAGCATGTGGCATGGCATCGAAAGTGGCTGTATGGCGTAGACAACGGGAAAGGGTCTGTAGGGTCTGTAGGGTCTGGATTGAACATCCATCGTGAGCGTCTAACATTGGATAGAACCAGACCCTCTTGGGTCTTGTGTAACCCTCAGCTTTGAAGAATCCCACCGCTGGCATGGCCATGGACGTTTAACTGGTACACAAAGACTCGAAAGCATCAACCCACTCTTCCCTTGCCAGTTAAGTCTTTCTTTTACTTATCGGTCAGAGATCGAGCAGATTGCCATGCGTTCTGTTACCTCTGTCTAGTGTCAAGAAGAGGCAAAAAAGCAACACACAAAGAAACCAAAACGAACGCTCGTCACCCTATCAATTCCCCGTCCCCGGCTATTTTGTAGCAGAGTCCACTGCACATGTCTGTCTCATGCAGAAAGCCTCGAGCTTCCCCGACCAAAACTACTCCTCAAGCTCCATTGTGTAAATGTTTCGTTACGTTGCCTGACATTCTTCACCCAGTCGCGCTTACGAGAGAGCTTCAAGTAACACAGGAGGGCCGGGGAAAGCACAGGGAAGGAAGAAACCCCTACATACCTACCCTTTTCTTGGCAGGACGAGACAGCTGTGAGAGGGAGAACATAGTACGGCATTGGCATTGGCATGGCATGGCATGGCAAGGGTAAATAAACTCTTCGTTCGTTGGTTCGAAAAAAGTCTCAAATATCTCAACTTATACAAAACCGCCATCTGTTTTGGGAGCGGGTTGCAGAAGTGTAGGCCTGGTACTTTCATTCAGAGCTCTTCTGCCCCTCCTTCTCTCCTCATCTAGTTTATCTATACGGTATTTCTATCGATTGGCTCGATCTTCCTCCATTCCTGGACTACATACTCCGTGTTCAAGTAGCTAGCCGCGGGCAAAAAGAGGGATGGGGTGAGGAAAAGGAAGCACCAGCCCCAAGGCACAAGCAGCTAGCCCACTACATAAGGTACACCAATAGCTGGATCAATAGTTATGGGGACAAGAAGGGACGGGAGTTGTGTCAGGTTGTACGTTTCCCTATAGATAGAAAGAAAGGGGGTACAAGATGAGGGGAAATGTCAACGACAGGTTCGGCTAGTGGTGACAGAGAATATATGGATAGATGGAGGGACGAACCGGTTGGCAAGGGGAACTATTACACACGCATGAGGCTGTAGAACACTTGCTGGTAGATTTAACAACATAGAGAAAAAGTAGCCAAGCGCCCAAATTCTTTGATTTTGGAAGTAAACATGAAACCGCAGCCAAGTAACAAATCCTATCTCATCCCTCATCCCCATCCTATCCCACCCTATAGGGAAACAGAACAACCAAACCGCTCCGAGTATTGACGAGTCAAAGTTCCCAGGAGAACCCTAGCCAGGGCTCTCCGAACATCCGGTGAGTCCGCCCCCGAACCCGGTCCATGGCAACTTGCAGGACATGTGGAATACCGGTAAAGCCAGGGGGCAGCCAAGGGGCAACCAACGAGCCAAGGGGAGAATAATACCAAACCGCCCACGGCTACCTGCTTTTCAGGTGCATATCGATGAGCCCTCCCCTCTCTGACTGTTTCCGCCCGCCACACTTGGGCGTGGAGAGGGGGGTTGAGGAATGAGGGAAAAGTACCTAGGGTCTAGCTTAGCGTTGCGTTGGTTGCGTTATGCCCACGAGGAGCACGTAGGTTGTACAGCATCAACTGGCAGCTTCTCCCGAGCGAAGGCGCCGAACGAAGAAGCACTAGAACAACTCGGGTTGCTGTCCATCACTTTGCAAATGATTGAAAAGATCCGGGATGAGGGAGGTAAGCAATCGTCGAATCGGGCGTTGCCGTTGAGGGAGTGTAGGACATTGTGTAGGTAGAATGGGCTTTTTTTGTCCTTCTTTCTATATGCAGGACTCATGACGGGTGCCAGGGGCAATGCATCTCTTTAATTTCCACACTTCCAACTTTTTTTTTGTTACCGGTATGTCTCTCACACGTGGTCTCACGGTAGGAGACATGCAGCCCTGTAAGCAGGCCTTCCCAGGGCACAGTCATCGGCTGGTCTGAAACAACTTTTCTTTTCTCTCTCCCAGTTCCCATGAGCCCTTTTCTCCATCCCTAACTGGTGAACTGTCCGAGTTGACGGGGGGTGTGGACTGGCTGGCTGGGACAGGCTGTCGGTAACTGAACCCAGCATGAAATGGCGTCCTCGACACGTTGCTCCCACCCCACCCACCTCCTTCTCGAGTCTCCTCCCTTCAGCCCTCTTTCAATCGGTTCGGGCCCGAGAGCCGTTTGGTGCCTGGTGCCTGGTGCTTGGACAGGGTGAAACTGCAGTTTGTATGCACAGCGATAATCGAACCCAGGGGTCACGGCAGCAGCCGATTTTGTTCAAGGTGTAGTAAGCAAGCAAGGTACAGATTGCGGATAGGGTAAGGTAGGAGAGATAAAGTGGCTTGTGACAGGTTGATTGATGAGGCTCGTGAGGGATGGATAAATCTCTGTCTCGCTCATTTTTCGACATCATTGGCGGATGGTCAGAAATCGAGGCTGCAGGTTGGCGGTTTGGAAAAAGGTCGCTGTCTTATTTTGCAGCATGACGCATGGCATCCTTATCAAGATGAAGAGCAAAGCGGGAAACGGGAGCAGTAGCCGGTCGACGTTGAACGGGCACTGAGACTACCTCTAGGACTCGGACTGGGGCTGAAGGGCTGGAAAGGGTATCATTATGTTGGTTGAGGTCCAGCTGCCTCGCTCATTCTGGGTATCTCCTTGGTTGGGTCGGAAAAAGAAGGGGCGATGTGCTCTCAGTTGGTCTGAGGAGGGAAGCTGGCAGGCGCGGATCTTCCTGAGCCCTGGATCTTGACCCATGTGAGGTTGGTGAGGAAGGCCCAGTTGCCATCCCATCGATCCAACATCTCAGTGGTCTTTTCATTGGTAAGGTCGGGCAAGTCTGTGAAATGGTCAGCGACAAACTATCCTTTGTAGAAGAGAAGAGAGGAGGACCCACAGAAACCATCACGCTCTTCCTTGTGAAGCGCCTCCATCTTCATCCTCAAAAGATCCTCCTTGGCGCTGGGCGGCCTGCCCTGACGACGAGCCTTTTTCATTTCGTCATAGTCCTCATCATGTTGATGGCAGAATCTGGGCGGCTGGTTAGAGATGGTCCTACCAGTGCTGGTGCAGTCACAGTCAACACTCACTCGGCAATCTTCTTCTGGATGGCAGGGAGCTCAAGCGGCTTATTCTCATTTTCACGAGTAGCCTCCTGGAAGAAGGCAATACGGGTGATCAAAGGCTGGTCCCTCTTGCGCCTGGCCTCAGACATCTTCTCGAGACGATCATCGCGGACCTGGGCCTTGTGAAGACGGCGGGAATCGCGACTCTTGGCGTGGAGGGCTTCAATGGCACCGCCCCTCTTCTTTGCAATGGCCTTGCGTGCCTTTTCGAGAGTCTTGGGCATGGTGAAGAATACAGGTCGATGATTGTTGGAAGATGATGATGGTTATTGCGGTGGTGAAGATGAAGAAGGTACTTGTACGTATATCAACAGGTGAATTGCACGGACGGGACTTGCCCTTTGGCGGTTGGGATGGAATTTTTCGATAAGCGGCCAGCACTGGGGACGGTGGGGCACCAGACCTACCGATAAGGTTTACAGGTAACGTTAGATGCTGCCGTGTCAACCGTTTAAGTGGTCGCAGCTTGGGTGGAGTTCGATGGAGAATTGAATCCACATGTCTTGGCGGGGAGCTCTATCCTTGAGCTGTTAGTGCAACTAAGGTAGCTGCCATAACCAAGTACCTACCTACTAGACAGTATCTACAAAATAACCCGCTGCGATGGAGTCATAAGTCAAATAAATAGAGGTAAAGGTACTCTAATCTTGAGATGCAGACTTATCGCAGCATAGACGGGAATCATCAACATTCACAAAAAATCAGATTGTTGGGAAACCACATGGGATGAAATCATGGTTCGTAGAGCCAAGTTATGTACGGTTCCCCAGCTACAGTCCCGGACCAAAAATAACGCACGTTTTACCCCGCAACCCCGCATTTCCCCCTTTTTTCTTTTCTTTACTTTTCAACACCTTTTTCAAATGCCCGCCATTACTTCCAGCCCTATTAAAAAGTCAAAATTTAAACACTCAACTCCTCGGAAAAGGAACCGGATTGCAGCAAGGTACCAATCGGGCATCACATCCACCGCTATAGCTGTGCATGAAGGGGTGACGCCAGCCTTGGTCCGGGGCATTGCAAAACGCTTCACAGCCCAGGACTATGGTGTTTCTAGACCTGGCCGTGGACGACTACAACTCCTTTCTGAGCGAGATAAAAGAGCCATCTTGCGAAAGACTACTCTCGAGCCCTTCGTTTCCATTAGAGATTTAAGGGTTGCGGCCTGTCCTCATGTCTCGGCGCCCACTCTAAGGCGCTACCTCCGGAAAGAAGGCATTTTACACTCCTTGGCCGTCACTCGGCCATATCTTTCCCAAGAGACGGCCAATACTAGATATGCTTGGGCTCTTGAGCATAGTGATAAGCCTTTATCCTTTTGGAGGACGGTTTTATTCACGGATGAGTCAACGGTGGAAAAGGGAGCCGGTGGAAGGAGATATTGGGTTTTCCGCCCTAAAGGTAATTTTTCCAAGAAAAGATATCGGCATCCTTTCTCCTCTCTTTTGCTCAAAAGTTAACCAAAACGTCCTATTCAAGGTTCATTGGCTATTGATCCCAAATACGTTCAAGCCCGTCACAAAAGATCTCGTCTTTCTCAGATGTTTTGGGGTGCAATTCGCTATGGTGTCAAAAGTGACCTCGTTCCTTGCCCCGGAGACCCCGATGCAAAAAGAGGAGGTGTTACCGCCCGGGTTTATAAGGAAATTCTTGAAGAAGAGCTTCCTAAGCTAATGGAGCCTCATATTATCTTTATGCAAGATAATGCTCCTATTCATACGGCCAAGATCGTAAAGGAGTGGTTCCGGGAAATGCACTTCAAGGTTTTGCCATGGCCACCGTACTCCCCTGATCTTAACCCCATCGAAAATCTATGGCATTTGCTCAAAACCAAGATCGTTGAAAGACATCCTGACCTTTCTGAGATGCCAAAGAATTCCCAAGCATTGAAATTGCTATCAGAGGTGGCTGAAATGGAATGGTTGGACTTTGAAATTGACATGGTTAATAACCTGGTTGACAGCATGCCTCGAAGAGTGCAGGCTGTGGTGGATGCAAAAGGCTGGTATACTAAATACTGAATAATACGTTTTATTCCCCTGGCTCTAAAGTACCCCCCTATCTCTTTTCTAAGCTTTTTATAAGGGTTTGCGGTTATAAGGTACAAGGAAGAAAGGTGGTCGTTGTCATGAAATTTCGAAAATTTGGAACGTGTTTTATTTTTGGCGCCCCACTGTATGTGTTTTGTACACAAACAGAGCCAGTGCTTGGATGCCCCTGAACGCCCCGCATGGATCAGATGGATCTGCCATTGACAGGCATGTCGCCTGGCAGTCTGGTCGCGGGGGTAACGACGCGGTACGCGCTTCCATTTTCTGGAAATGGAAAACCTGCCACCCCAGGCGATTTTACGTCGTTTTACGGGGCGGGAAAGCGTGGATCGGCTCCATTTTCCCATTCTTTGCACTTGCAACTGATGGAACCTTTTTGGGTCTGGTGGACTGCGGCAGTGCCTGCCATTCCACCACCAATTTTTGCCTGCCCTTCACCGGCCCTATCGCCTATCGAGACGGGACCGCAACAGCCCTTGTCAGTTGTCAGGTCCATCGTCCCGCCCAGATTTGCTTCACACTTGCAACTTCACCTTTCCTCTTCCGTGCGCAGCAACCACCTCGAGCTCACCTTCCTCCCTCGCTTCAAATTCGAGGTCGTTGCATTTCCATCCTCCAATCTCTCCAGTCCTCCAGTGGTCTGGTCAGAATTGCAGGTCTGTCAACCATTCAGCAATATCAGATCAGGAGCGCACCATCGTTCGCTTGAGTACTCTTGTCCATCACTCATCAAAACAAAACAAAAACATCGACAAAACAGTGGGTTGGCCTATCGTTTGCAACTCGCATTAACGCACAGCATACTACCACAGTACGGATTTATACACGCGTCCTCGACTGCAGGAACGACGCCAATTCATACATACATACATAGCCTCCGCATCATCACCAATTCACCCGGCACTCGATATCTCACCGCAATTGCCACCACTGGACAGGGAAGAGAGTTCCATGGCCTCGTCAGTCGCGTGAGCCTTCGTTCAACTTGTCGGTTGCTGCAACCTGCCGCGCTTGTCAGGCGCCTGTGACGCGTTTCCGTCACTGGAGCAAAGATGGGCATCAACGGTCTTCTCCCCCTGCTCAAATCCATCCACCGCCCTGCCGAACTCAGGAAGTACGCGGGCGAAACTCTGGGCATCGACGGCTATGGATGGCTTCATCGAGGTGCTATCGCTTGCGCCATTGACTTGGCTCAAGGCAAGCCAACCCGCAAGTAGGTTCCAACCGAGGCTATCATACAATGATTGACTCCAGTGCTAATCTGTAACACCCCAAAAAGATATGTCGACTATGCGATGCACCGCGTCAAAATGTTCAAGCATTTTGGCGTGACGCCCTATGTTGTCTTTGACGGCGACTATCTTCCTAGCAAGGCCAAGACGGAACTGGACCGCGAGAACAGACGAGAGGCGAGCAGGAAGACGGGCCTAGAACTCCTCAAGGCCGGCAAACCATCACAAGCCCACCTTGAACTCCAAAAGGCCATCGACATCACACCAGAAATGGCCCGCCATCTGATCGACGAGCTGAAAAAGGCCAATGTTCCATATGTCGTTGCGCCGTACGAAGCAGATGCACAGTTGATCTACCTCGAGCGCCAGGGCATCATCAGTGGCATTGTGTCGGAGGATTCTGATTTGTTGGTTTTTGGAGCTAAGCGCCTCTTAACCAAGATGGATCAGTACGGACAATGTATCGAAATCAACCGCAGCCAGTTTTGTGCTGTTCGAGAGATCTCCTTGACGGGATGGACGGATGCCGAGTTCCGCCAGATGGCCATCTTCAGCGGCTGCGACTACCTCGACAGCCTTCCCAGCATGGGTCTCAAGACGGCATATCGCATGATTCGAAAGCTCAAGACGCCTGAGCGTATCGTCAAGAAGCTCCAGTTCGACGGCAGAGTCCGAGTCCCCGACGACTATCTCGAAAGGTTCAAGCAGGCCGAACTGACTTTCATCTACCAACGCGTGTTTTGCCCAGAGAAGCAAGCGGTGGTGTGCATGACAGAACCCGACGAGTCTATCAATGTCGACGATATGCCGTACATCGGCGCACCCATCGATGCCAAGCTGGCTCGCGCTATCGCTGTTGGTGATGTTAACCCGATCACCAAGGAGCGAATCATTGTCACAGCAACCTCTCCCAGCAAGAGAAGGATCAGCCAGGTCTTCACTTCCGCTTACGGCGAAGGCAAGAAAATGGGAAAGCCTATCGACCAGTATTTCAAGGACCGCCGGATTCCCCTCGGAGAGATGGACCCCAACTGTTTCAACGTCGAGCCTGACAATGGTGAACAAGAGGCAACCACCGAACCTCGCCCTATTGTGTTTCCCTTGCCGAGACCGTATGTGGAGGATGTGGGAAGTTCGGCAGCTCCTGCTCGGCGCTACACAGCTCAAAACAGCCGACGCAAGAGTGAGCCTATCTCGAAGCTTCTGGCTTCGTTTGACGACACATCCAGCGTCACATCCCGACGACAGACAACAGGAGCAGGATTCGAGGTATTCACGGATACTGACCCTGCGATCTCCACAAGACCGCCAAAGAAAGCGCGACTGTGTGAAGACGCAGTCTCGGAAGATGCCGTCACTGCTACCCCCGAGAAAAGTAAGTTCTTCCCTCAAAGCAAGGCGAAGAAGGCGGCAGCTAGGAAGTCGGAGTCTTTCATCATGTCGGATGATTCTATCGAGGAAGCTTTCCGGAGCGTTCCGGATACTGTATGGAGTTCGTCAAAGGCTCGTCGTCGGAGCGGAAAGGTTCAGTTTGTTGAGGAGTCACCGTCCTCTGAACCAGTGTCTCAGGAGAAGGAGCAGGAAGATTTGGAGGAACCGTCTCTTCCTGTGATGCCAAGTGCCACCATTGATGCCAGCAGCGGTGCCAAGGATGAAGTGGAAGTCCCTGGCTCGTCACCGCAAGAAGCCATCACCAAGAAGACTGTGAAATCCCAGACCCCGCTGGGCCCTCGGCTCCGGCAATTCTCGTATCAACCAGGTAAACCCGGTGCTCGCATTGTCAACGGTCTGCCTACACCTTCCTCAACCCAAGAGAGATCTGCTGCGGTGCGTAGATCATCGTTGAATCCAAGCTCTCCCATGTTGACTCCGTTGCAACGCATGGGAGCCCGGGCACTGAAGCAAGTCACACCTCGCGCCACGCCTCCTAGCGGCGTCCGCGCACGTAAATCAAGCAAGCCAAGCGAATCTCTCGGTTCCCTCCCGGTGGATCCCGCCGCCATTCCGTTGCCGTTGGTCGACTTTGCTGAAGTTAGAGCCCTGAACATGCCGCTTCAGGGCAGCGAGGATCAGATCATTCCTGAGAGTGATGGAGAAACCGAATTGGGCACGACAGCCACTCGTCCGCGACTCAACTTGTCGCAGTACCTGTATTCGTGAGCCCCCAACTTGGGCTTTCGGGTGTATATAAGGAGGAGCCAGCCAGATATGTGTGCATAGCGCTCGGCGTACCGGTAAGGAAGAAACCCGCCTGGAATATGGGTGGGCTCGGGATGGCACTAGGGTTTGTTGTAGGGAAAAGAGGAAAGATGATGGATGAAGAGCTTTATGAGGCAAGCAAAGGAATCATGAAAGAGCAGGCTGGGGCACATGATAAGAACTTCTATTGCTTGTTATGCAGTGTCGTTGATGGGCCATGTTGTCGATGGCCCTTGTCAACAAGGTAGTTAGATCACTTGAGTAGGAAATAAACAAACTAGGGTAACAATGATGAAGGGATGCTATTGCGCCAGTCAAGGCTTTGTTTAGAAGACATGCCACCATTAGATTCAAACATGGATTTTATAGAGCCTTGTACGTGCGAGTTGAGGATACAGGCAGAGCATTAATGGTGCTGGGAAATGGTAATTGCGATAAGATCGATAAGATGTACCAGTTCACCGCCTTTGGCAGAATGCCAGAACCACAAGCGTGGAAGTGTGGGGCAAGGGACTGGGGGGCTCCACACTGATGGGAACAATCCACTAAAATTCCACTGCAATCCACTGGCGACAAAAATTCATCGACAAGCAGTCGCTCGACCACAGCCGACCCGCCCTCCACACTATCTCAATTTTTCCACCTGGGTTTCGTTTCGATACCTCGACATACCTCGACCATTATTCCGCCCGCTCGTCATCACCGCCCATCGCAGCGAAATTCCGCATTCGCATTTCTGTCTTGAATTGCCACAGTCTCTATATTAGCGACTCGAAATCAATCGACAAGCGAAAACAAGCGTGTGCAAAGATGGCGGATACCGATTTGCAGGTAAGCAGACCGGCGCTGGAATGCACACCACCGATACGGTGATACCCATGCCGACATCCCTCAAACCTGCCTGGTAGTTGTGGCCAAGCTGGGATGGCGATAGTTCCGACGCTGACCATGCCGTCTTGCGACTACGAACAGGAGCGCCTGCGTTCTCACGCCCAGGCCTTTGACGGTCTACTGGCGCTGATCCCAGCCAAGATGTACTACGGCGAGGACAACAGTGTACGTTACCCCCCTTCACTTCGCTATTCTTCAAAGACCCAACCGTTGGTGTTGATGTCAAATGCCTTCGATCGCATCGCTGATCCCAAGTAACCCCGCCAACAGGATCAGTGGCAGAAGAAGAAGCAAACAAAAGAGCAGGCGAAAGCTGCTAAGAGGGGAAAGCTCGATCCCGACAGTGAACTCAACCGCAACGCCAAAGAGGTCATGGAAGAGCGCGCCCGCAACAAGCGCAAGCTTCAGGATATGGAGGAGAGCGGCACTGAAGAGAGCGACGTCGACATCGAGATCCCCGGTGTCGAGAAGGAGAAGCCCCTCGAAGGACTGAAGAAGAGGGTTGTCAAGGAGGATGCCGAGACTGAAGAGTCTGCGCCTAAAAAGCAGAAGCTCTCCGAGGAGGACGACGAAGCTGCCCCCGCCGCCGAAGAGGTTGCCGACGAGACCCCCGCCGAGAAGCCCTTGAGCAAGAAGGAGCAAGAAAAGGAGGCCAAGCGACTCGCCAAACTGGCCAAGCAGGAGAAGAAGAAGGCCAAGCTCGAGGCGAAACTGGGCAAGGGTGGAAAGACGGAAAAGAAGGACGACACTGCCGAAGAAGTCAAGCCTTCGACCGAAGCTGATGAGGACGACGAGAACGACGATATGGCTCCCATTGATGTGTCTGGTCTCGTAACAAAGGAGGACGAGGGCGAGTCCCAGGAATCCGCGCAATCTTCTGTTTTCGACAGCCGCGACAAGACCGGTTCCGCCGAGCCCGCCAGCGCCAACACCTCGATCTCTTCCACCATTCCCCCATCGGATAAGCCCAAGTTCAAGCTTCCCGCCGACACCACCGTTCTCCGCGAGCGTCTCGCCGCCAAGATTGAGCAACTCCGTGCCGCTCGTAAGGTTGAGAAGGACGACGAGGGTAAGCCCATCCGCACCAGGCAAGAACTTATCGAGATGCGTCGCGAGAAGGAGGCCAAGCGCAAGGCCCACAAGCGCGAGCAGAGGCAAAAGCAGAGGGAGGAGGAGGATCGTAAACGGTCAGAGGCTATTGCCAGCTCGCGCAACTCTCCCCTAAGCATGCTCAGCCCCACGTTTGGTGGCGAGAAGAAGAAGGACGATGTTGATACCAACTTTGCTTTCGGCCGTCTCGCCTTCTCCGATGGTGTTCAGCTTTCTCGCGACGCCGCCTTCGTCAAGTCCGACGGAACCAAGAAGAAGGGCCCTATGGACCCCAAGTCCAAGCTTGCCAAGCTTGAGGCCCAGAAGAAGCGCCTCGAGACCCTGCCTGAAGATAAGCGCAAGGAAATTCTTGAGAAGGAGACGTGGCTCGCTGCCCGCAAGCGTGCCGAGGGTGAGAAGGTTCACGATGACGAGCACCTCCTCAAGAAGGCTGTTAAGCGCAAGGAGAAGGCGAAGAGCAAGAGCGCCAACGAGTGGAGAGAGCGCAAGGAGGGCGTCGCCAAGGCCCAGTACGACAGGTCGAAGAAGCGCGAGGACAACATCAAGAAGAAGCAGGATGAGAAGAAGGCTCGCAAGATGGGCATCAAGGTCAAGAACGGCAAGGGCGGCAAGGGCGGAGGCAAGGGTGCTTCCAAGGGCAAGAGCAGGCCTGGATTCGAGGGCGGGTTCGGTGGCAAGAAGAAATAAGCGTCGGATAAGGTGTTCAGCAAGGGGTGTTTTGTCTTTTTGGAGAGAGATGTTGATACCACTGCTGCTGCATAGCGGCAGATGCTCGGGAGGCTGGCATATCCTTTTCTTCCCATTCTTCTGCCTTGTCGCTACGTACATATTTCTTGGGAGGGGGTAATTGGTGGTGTTTTTGGCGTTTGTTTTTTCCTCATGAATTTTTTTTTTTTTTTTGCACGGTCGGAAAGGAAAATGAGATCATATCACACGTACATATCACAACTGGACCAGATCACAACAAGCGGTTAACATGGCACGAGGCTGGGCAAGCCTTGTCTTTTGTTCTTTTATACTTAGCTAGCTTTTAGTAGTGGTGGCGAAGGGAGGAGGCAGGGACCGGAAGTCCCCCTTCTTCTTCTTCAGCGAGGCAGCATCTTCAGGGAGTCAAAAAGTGATTATCAACTCAGGAAGGGTTTTTCGTTGTCCGGTGACTTGAATTGGTGATTTCGGATGCATAGTTCGTCTTTCTGCTTGACAAGACCACGATCTATCAAGAAGCAGCATCTGATGCCGAGTGCTCTCTGGCGTTGCTCCTGGACTTGGCACAGAGAACTACATACCTAACAAATGTGAGTGTACCCCAAGCTTTCAGGCAACTGCGAATTGAGGTGCTGTTAGTGCCGGGTGGTTGGTTCCTATTGCATTCTTAACTAGAGGTAGAGCACTAACCCGGCATCTGGAAGCCGACATGGATTTTGATAGAGGTACTAACAGCATCCGGCCTTACTTATCGTTATCAGAACACCCCGTGTCCCGTCGCACAAGCTTGGAAGGGGTCAATTACTTCATCCCTAGCATTGGACAAAGAAACAGCTGTCTTAAAACGTGTTTACTTAGAATATCCAGGAAATACATTGTTTAACTAAAGCCATCCCCAACTGCATCGAGTTAAGGTTTGATAGAGCCCCTTTGCGCCGCAGGTGAACTGGACCCTGAGATTGGCTCTTGCCCTCGATCAGACGGGACCGCCGCGCGGACCGGGATCCCACCTCTGGACTTCCTTTGACCGCTGCACAAACAGAGTTCACTTGGGCTGCGCGCTGCCCGTGCCAACCAAAAAGAGGGACCCATCAAGCAACCAACCCGTTCCCCGAGTCCACCACTCAGCCTCAACCAAACCATCCCCCTCGTCGGTCCTCCTAGAGGTAGCCAAGAGAACACCAACTAACTAGCGAACGACAAACACTCGCATCATCAAGAGCTGCGCCGAAGAGCGGTTTCCCCCCCCAGACGACGACAACGAACGACGGACCTCCACGTCCGGGACGACCGATCGACTAGTCTACTCTCTAGTCGCCTATCCTCTGAAACACAGGCTACACCCAGGCCTACCGAATCCTAATCCCAATCCCCAATCCCAATCCCCACGTGTTACCGCGAAACCGAAATTATTTCAATTCCCCCTGTCCACGAAAACACGGGGAAATAATACCAAGCACATACACGCCCACCCTCGGCCGACCACATTCGCTTCGCGCCGCCAATCATCAGATCAGAAACAGTCCCCGACAAAAGAATAAGAAGAAGATGGCATCAACATCAGGCTTGACCCGGCGCAGGGGCGCGGGAGGAGGCGGAGGAGGCAGCAGCGACGTCGGCGGCGGCGGCGGCGGCGCTTCCGACACGAGGGACGTTGGGCCCGACACGAGCTACGAGACGGGCGAGAACGGACACAGGATCGCCTTCGACCCCCGCGACCTGAGCGAGAGCGCAGAGAGGAGCAAGCAGCCTAAGCTAACGCTGATGGAGGAGGTCTTGTTGCTTGGTATCAAGGATCGCGAGGTTTGTACACTCTTCTCTCTCTGTCTTGTTATCCCATCCCTTCATATGTCGTAGGGGCCTACTAAAGGCACTGTCTTTTGACTTTGGTTTGACTCGACATTGTAATGCGCCACGTGCTCCTTGCCATTTTCGCGATCTTGGATCCGGGCATGACGAGACAACACGGCTAACCAGACACCCATCAGGGCTATCTTTCATTCTGGAACGACAACATCTCGTACGCTCTTCGCGGATGCATTGTTCTCGAGCTGGCCTTCCGTGGCCGCATCAGCATGCAAAAGGACTCGTCCAGGCGGCGCTTCCCCTTGGCGGACCGAATTATCGAAGTCATTGATGACACTCTTACGGGCGAGGTGCTGCTGGACGAGGCCCTCAAGATGATGAAGACGAGCGAGAAGATGAGCGTCAGCTCCTGGATTGACTTGATGAGCGGTGCGTCACTGCTACCACATCCCCCTCTCCATCATACATGCCCCAACAAAGCAAATAGCTGACACGGTGATACAAAAGGCGAAACCTGGAACCTAATGAAAATCGGCTACCAACTCAAACAAGTCCGCGAGCGGCTCGCCAAGGGTCTAGTCGACAAGGGCATCCTCCGCACGGAAAAGCGCAACTTTTTGCTGTTCGACATGGCCACGCATCCCGTAGTCGAGGGCGCCGCCAAGGAGGACATCCGACGGCGCGTGCGCAACGTCCTCACCCAACGCACCATCGTCCTCACCCCGACCCAGTACCTGCCCGAAGATCTCGAGTTCCGATACGTGCGGACGATCGCCATGGTGTGCGCCGCACACGCGGCCAACGTGCTCGAGAACGCGCTGAGCACCCTCGGCCACGAGGCAAGGGAGAACGCCTTTTCCATGGCGGACGAGCTCCTGTTGCAGTATAGCCAGTGGCCGTTTGCGGCGAGGCCGTTGCCCGGTGGGAATGGTGGGGTGGGGGCGAACTTGCCGCAGGTTATTAATGAGGTGAGTTTGTTGATTTCTCTTTGGTTTCTTATTGAAAGAGGTTCTGGTAGGATGAGGAAGACGAACGGAGTGGGCTATTCAGACGAGAGACTTTAGCTAACATATGCTCACCAACAACAGGAGGTCAACAAAGCAAAGGACAAGGAGCTCCAGCTCGAAGTCGTGGCAGCTTGCTTGAGCGTATTCACTCGCCTTGACTCTCTGCTCTAGATGGTGCACGAGGATCGTGAGAAATCAAAACTCCCAGCGAACGAGAACAAGCGTGGGAGGCAACCTGAAAAGCGAGAATGAAGTGTTGTGCTGAGTGAGTGAAGTGGGAGAAAAGGATTGCACAAAACCCTTGTCTCTTTCGCGATCACGAACGAGGGGAGGGGCGTTGGGGGTGCGAGCGAGCGAGCGAGCGAGCGAGCAAAGCAAGCGTCAATCGAGGCAAACTCGGCAGGAGTTCCAAGACACACTCTCTCGTTTCCAGCGCCTGATCTACCACCACCAGCAAAGCAACCGCGCAGGGCCTACTATTTACTTAACTTAATATCTTTACCCCGTCTCCTTGTATGGTAGGGTAGGCATGATGATGAAATTTCTTAATTTCCCTCTTTGTTTTCCCACCAACTCTCCTTGAGAAGGAACGGGAGAGAGAATGATAGAGAAGGTGAGGTGAAAAGAAAAAGCGACAACGAAAGGAATGGGCTGAGTTGGATGGGCAGGTGTGATGGATGATGAATGGGTGGCCGGAGGGGGTGACAGCGTAGTGGTTTTACACATTGATTGATGTCGCCCGTTTTTTGTACGTCTAGCTTTACTTTATTATGGAAGTAATGGAATATGAACAGGATAAGGTTAGAGAAAGACGATGGCGGTAACCTTATCGGATGGCAGAACAGCCAGATATTCAGTGATTGATACGAAAAAGGTATATGCGTTGTTCAATCGTTTAGCAGATGTGTACCCTGATATTAAATCCACGCTGTCATCTAGCTATAAACCACTCTGTTATTAACATCTTCACCTTACATATCGAATAGCTACAACTCACTGCATACACATATATACTGTAATGGTAACCTGTAGATCTCGTCATAGTCCACAAGGTGGTCTATGAGCCTCCTCTTCGAAGCATTCCAGCTCGACCGAGACCGACCCTGTTGTTCCTGTTTAATGTAAATGATAGTGCGAACTCCCAAAACCCGTTGCATCCATCCCCGTACCAAAAAGAAAACCGAAAAGCAAAGCGAGACTGATAAAGAGAATCCAAGCAACAGCTTCCTATGCATCGACGCCGTCGTCCCCTTCTATACAAGTATATCCTGCCCTCCTGCTATAAGAACTCCACATAGCCAATCATACAGCCCCTCACTCCCTCTTTCCAAGCATACACACACATTCCAGACTGAACCATGCGTCCTAGAGAGAGTCTCTCTTCCTCTCTAAGCCCCGCGAAGTGCGACCTCCATCCCTTCACACTTACTCCGCAACCTTAGCAATCTCCGCACCCTCCGCACCCTCAAGAATCCCATCCATACCCCAATCCCCCACCTGCGCCCTCTTAAGCACCTCCCTGCCTTTCTCCGTCAGCGCCGGTTTACCGGCCTTATCGGTCGCCGTGACAAAGAAGACGGGCTGCCAGGCTTCCCCCTTGCGCTCTCTTTCGCGGGCCTTCTCCCGCTGCGCCTCCTCGAGCTCCTGCTTGAGCGTGGTGGCGCGAGAAAATTGCTTGGCGTAGATCGCCTCCGTCACTTTACCCCAGAGGGTGAGGGACTCGTTGGGCAGCTGTTGCTCGACCGGGGGAAGGACCTTGGGGGCCACGGAAAGGGGGGCGATGTCGATTATGGTTGTTTGTTGATCGGGGGGGTGGGAGTCCTGTGGGGGAAACGGGGGTTAGTATGGATGGGATGGGAAAGGGGAGGATGAAACGACTGAAAAAAACTTACCAAGGGCTTGGGGCCAACTGTAAAGACGACCTTCTCCTTCCAAGGACCACCGAGACGCACCAGAATGTCCTCCTGCGGTACATCCTTGATCTGCATCTTGTCATCGTTTTCAGGATCATACTTGAAAATGATGCCCTCAACCTTGTTCGTGGTCCGGCCCAGCCACCCGTCGTCGTAGTAGCGGAGAATCGCCTTGAGCTTCGTCTCCGGGCAGGTGATGTAGGCCATATCGCCGACCGTCACGCTTAGCGCACCGCGGAGGATACCGCCAAGGTGAGCGGGAGGATGTGTCAACTGGTATGTCTCGTGGTTCCTCTTCTCGAGCGTGATGAAGATTCCGAGGTTGTGCTCGCCGGGCATCACCTTGATCGAGGTGCCGGTGAACTTGGCTGTGATCTGGTCGAAACCCTTGGCGTGGAGGCCCTTCTCCGGGCAGTCGATGTAGAATGCGCTGACGGGAGGGTGGTGAGACGTTTGCTCGGTCAGGTAGGAGATCCTGACGGGTTTCGAGGGTTTCGGGTTCGTGGCGGGCACGGATACTGTGGATGCGGCGCGGGAGCTGCCGGATTTGACGCTCGATGGCCGGCTGATGGTGTCCTCTAGAGCCTTGGTGTTGATCCTTGGGGCATCATCTTCAGTTTCCCAGTTACACTATACAAACACGAAGCAGTCGTCCGTCAGTAAGCCGAGCTCTCCTTATTTTGCCGCCCTCTCCGATGGTTGGAAAACTTACCCTGAAGAACTCCCCCAAGCAAGAGTTATATGGCTTGCAAGGCTTCCCCTTTGCATATTTCAGATCCTTGGTGAACCAGAACCGCAGCACCTCCAGCATGCGATCGACCGGCTCGTCCGCGGTGCCAATGGCAACAAAGGCGTTCGGCGCATCGAGATAGTTCCAGTATTCGAGGTTGGGTGTTGGCTCGAGAAGCTGTGAAGGAAGAGAGAAGCGTACGGAAGCGAGATCGGCGACACCAATGAATCTTGATTAGAGGGACACAGGAGGTTAGCAACTGTATCGTCGTATGTGTGTGTCTTATACCGAAAGCCGCCAAGACACTGCTTTGGGCAATGACACCAGCATCGCCGGTGTTCGGCCTGCGCATCCGCAAATCTTTCACATGATGGCGAGCAGGCGCTTTTTCAACTCTTGGGCCCGAGGCTTTCCCCATGCGCGCGTCTGGTTATTACTCACTTCCTTAGAATGGAGAGAAAGGTCGATAGCTTGTTTCCATCGCTCGGATGCTCCTCCGCCGCAGGAGCACTACCATCTGCGGGTGCGGCAGCGGGAGCTGGCGACCTGCCCGTGAATGCGGAAAACATGTTGAAGCCGTTCCCAACCAAAGGGGTTCTTCCAGTTGTTGATATTGACGATAATCAACTCGGGGTTTCGTTTTGAGGTCCGACACCGGACTAATCTCGTTCGAAGGAGCGGGTGCGTAGGATGGGCAAAAAGGAGCCTTCGGGTTTGGACTCTTTTGCCGTCGCGAAAGGGTTGAAGAGATAATGGCGTTCGGTGAGAAAGTCACTAGGTGCTTTTGACGGATAACAAGAGATGTCAGCTTTCGGGAGTCATGGACCGAGGGTACTGTAGATGGTAGAAGAGAAAGACAAAAGAGAAACCCACCTCTTCAGTATCGGTCGTGATGACAACTGAGTTGTTGGAGTTCAGGAGTCAGAGTTCCGCCACCGGCGTTCTTGGAGTTTTAGCGGTGCAGCAACAACAGAATCATCACAAAAAAAAGATACAATACAAGCACCTCGACCGCGGCGCCTCTGTGATTCACTGTCTGGAGATGGTCTTCGGTTGGCCTGACTTTAGGGGCGGTCGATGGGGGCGGACAGCACGTCGACCAATGCGCTGACGTCCTGAGCTGTTACTGATAAGCGATAAGACAGGGGTGGTCTCGCTAGCCGATAGTGATGACCCCAACTTTTCCAGAGCCTCGACTGCACTGCGTCTCCTGGTCTCGCAGGGGTCAAGCATCGAAACCAGTGACGCGGGCTTCAATGGGACAAGCCTGAAGCGGTCAACAATCACTTTTTTGATCCATCCAATGATTTTTGTTGAGTTTGTGGAATATCTTTACTGCTTCTCTTCACCGTCTATTAACGCCTTTCTCTACCCCTATCTTGCCGGACCGTGAGCTAGCGAAAAGGAGGTGGTATATAGTGACCTCATACCACCACCAAGTCTTTCACATGAAAGCGACCAGATTCTGTGCTCGGGTCTCGATGAACCATCCGCTCCTCGAATTATCGAGAATACTCTCAGAAACGGTCCCCATCAGTGAATCGATTAGCCAATCACTTGGCCACGAGTTAGGCTCAGCCTGGTCAGTGGCAGGTGCCCGTTTGTTTGTGCCATGTTCGTCACAAGGTCAGTTACATCCGACGAACATCATGGGACGGCTGAAACAGTTCATATTGAGCACGTGCATATCGCAGATCATCCGTGAGGTTGCTGGTAATGCTACTGTGTGGGAATATCACTTGCTTTCTGTATGGGTAGTGATTGGACCTCGTCTTCATATCCTTCATGATTGACTGCGAAGACTCAAGAACAGAGATAGTCGTTAGTGATCTGAGGGTGACAAACGTATATATCTTCGGTCCGGACTGAGCTCAACTCTTACATGCCATGTATATAAAACAGTATTGCAAACGTCCTCCGGCAACTATGAGTATCGGCGGACAACCTTACCTTCACACATAGGGTAGGCTCTTCGTCCCAGTTGGCATCGATGATCTCACAGGTCCCTTGAACTTCAGTTCACTGGGACCTAAAGAAGGAACCCAACAGCAGACAGCTTGCTCTGGACTCCAGAACCTACAACAAGAGCAAGTGTTCACGCACATGCTCAAAATGAGCTCAGGCAAAGTCTGCCTCGTCCGTTTCCCCAGAGCAGTCCGAGTACTTTCTCTGGCAATGGCCCATAGTTTGGTATCAACTTCTCTCATACCCCCCCTGAGATATTTTCCTCCTCGCTCATTCATATTCTTCGAAATATGGACATTTAACTCCAATTCACCATATACTTTCCATACCTTCATCAACATCAACATCAACATCACCCATCACCCCATGCTCAAATACACAAATCGTGTAAATAATCAACATCGCCGCCATCAAACACACCCAGCATCGTGACCCGTAGGCCCTATAATTTCCCATCAGCCTTTGCAGCTCAAGCACTCCCACACAAGAGCCATCGTCATATAACCGCCCGCTCTCGGCTTGGTGTCGTTTCACTAACAACCCTCCCAACAGATTGGTTACATAGCAAAGTGTTTCAAATGAGAATGGACAAGTTGAATGCCCGGGTTTACAAGCAGGCAAGGCAGGGCCAGGCCGGGCCAATGGCTCCAAAGGTTAGGAAGAGGAATTTTCTAAAGGGGTGTACTTAAACTGTGAATAAAGGAATGGGCACAACGAAAGGAAGGAGCAGAGCAGAGCATAAGGAGGAGACGAAACACACAAATACAGGGGGCAGTGGAATGGAAGGAGCGAAGAGAGGTAAAAAAATAAATACGGGGCAGACAAAGAGGAAGGAATACGGAAGGAGCAACCACGTAATGGCAGAGTTTTCATTTCGGACTGGAGACGGGAGTCTTCGCGAACAGATTGGAATGGATGCGGGAAGCCGGTCAAGGAAGGAGATAGGTATCCGGGCGGCTTACACCACATGCGGTTTTAGTCTCGTCGGCGATGAATCCAGAAAGAGAGAAAACGACGGACAAGACCCTGCCGCTCCCGCTGCCGTTGACAATGGGAATGTGAAAGAGACAAAGACAAAGTAGTAAAGACCACAACAACGGGCATACTCGTCAGGTCTACAAAATCGACCGTCTGACTAGCGGGCGAGCCACTACTAGTCAGACGGTCGATTTTGTAGACCTGACGAGTAGTCGGCAGATAAACATCCCATCCCTGAGACAAAACTTTGAACATCGGGCTGGACACTGAGCCCGGTAAGGCCTGTTACTGGAAATAACTGCCTACCGGCCGAGTACACGCAGGGAAAGGACACAGAGGATCCAATATCCGACCTGATGTTTCAGTTCGACACATCGGAGCCGGAGATGGAGCCGGAACTGCCGTCGCTCCGTGGGAATGAGGGCGCCGTACGGGCTCCAGCGCCGGGTCGTGTCAATTCAATATCCGGCATTGGAAGTTGATGTCGGTTTGGCGATTTACAACACAATCCTGATTTGTTTGTTAGCGAGGTTCCTCTGTTGGAGGAGAACAAGGGCAGAACAAGAGCAATCTAAAGCTCCATTGGCACCAGGAAGAGAAAACTGGTCTCCGCTTGTAGAGCTTCGACAAGAACCATGGCTTTCAACGCTACAGAAGCATCTCTCCACCCCCTTCAAGACTTCAAGATATCAATTCACAGCACCTATCAGCGAAAGTCTCGACCGCTTTACCAAGTAGAGTAAGGTCTGGCTTTTTTCGTACCAAGCTAAGAAACAAACCAAGGCTAGATTGTACACCCTACGGGGATGTGGTTTGGAAGTCAAGTCCACGAGGTTGGATTCTGGGCGTGGACTCTTCCCCCCCCCCCTGAAGTTTGATGTTTGGGAGAAGTTGAGAAAAACCGCTGCCCTCAGCGTCCCCGTCACCCAGGATGGTCAGGAAAGTCACGGGAAACAAAGCTGACCCAGCCGGTCGGTGATGACAGGTACCAATGTATCGGAGATAACCCCCATCCGCCGAACCACACTACGGCAATGACTCGGGGGGGATTGGGACTCGGGATCTGGCTGATTCTTCTGCCATGTTCGAGCACACATTCAGCATTACAGACTGCTTGAACCTCTCCCAAAATCCAATCAACCCCAAAGCACCTCATCAACGTTCAGGCCATTTCCATTCGTTGAGCCTACAGCTTGCATACAAGTTCTGCCTGATCCCGAGTCCCAATTTCTCGGAGCCATTGCGGTATATAATGTCGCCAAAACAGGATTCTCTGGCATCTAGCTTAAGCGCAGCACATGGTAGAGCGTAGGCAGCTTCATGTACTTCGAGCTATGTTTGGGACTTCTGACAGCTGACATGTGACAGCTGATAGACGTGAGGAATCCCATGTACCTATGTGTGATGCTTGCTGGTTCTAACATTGTACATAATATGGCAACCTAATATGCAGACTGTCAGGTACGAGCATTGTAGTCTGTAGCTAGATACCGGTTTTCTAGGCCAGACTAAACTGTATAAACTGAGGGTCGTACGTCTTCGGGATTAGGCAGCTCGTGGCAGCCTCAATTCCTAAGCACATCTGCACATGTAAGGCACATCTAGCCTTGCAGACTGCTTGAGTCTTTTTAATCCCTCAAAACCTTGAGGTATGAGTCTGCGTCTCTGTAATCGACTAATCGCCCTTGATTGAAGCTTACCTGCACACTCTACAGGTTGCCTACAGCTCCCCATCGGTTGGTATCATAAGACACGCGGCTGGAGTTCATAGATACGGTACCGTACCATAAAGACCATGGATCATTCCCGGGATCTCCAGGATCCAATGGGGAGGTTATGTCCGTTTGGCAGACGTAGGTAGAATGCAGACACCTTGATAGACACATTTCTGTATTGGCCGCATATAACATCCCGCCTCCTTATCTTAGTGAGGCGAAGTGTTGAGGGCCCACGAAACCCGTCATATTAGTCATCTTGAACTTACATGCGTTTGTTGGGGTGTCAAAGCACAGGTCTTTGCTACACTCAACTGCAAGGCACACGTATATGAACGGATGGGCGGCGCAAGGAGGAGAACTTCCGTTCCCAAAGGATCATGGACGTCACGACGAAGCTTCGGAGAATCACATGGAATTTGAGATTGGTAAAGGGGCATGTGAGAACTCAGGACAGCATAGCGCATCGAAAGCGACGAACATTGCCTTACATATGTCTTACACATGTAAATTTCGAGTTGTGTTGAATTGTGTGACGAATTTCGTGGACCCCATGAACGGACCCTAAGAGGGGGATTTTCGTTATCACAAAACTTGGATTTTGGATAACCTTATCGAGTTCCGTAGAAAGTCAAAGTTTGTGGGAGTTGGGGATTCCGTAAGATTATGTTATATGAAGTAGGTACTCAGGACAGTATCACGCATGCACTCAGCTGGCAGGCACGTTCGGGGTAAGGTAGGGTTTGGGTTGAGTTGCGGGACTCGGGAACTCCCACGGGGATGGTAAAGAAACCGGAGTTTGTTCCTACATAGGTAGGCATTCTTGAACTCATCAGATATGTTATACTCATGCAATCATAACCTTTTTGCATCCCCAATCATTCCCAAAGGTTCTCCCGGGTTGTGAGGTCCACACAAAGGGAGAGAAAGCAGAGCATACCGCACTATCTCGAGCCCAGGAACTCGTATACTCGTACGTTCTGTGTTTCTAAGCCTTAACACCTAGGGGTGTCTATACCCATAGCGAATTGCAGATTTCGGTGCGCCCAAGACGATACAGAGACTTTGGTGTTGCGAACGTGCCCGGACAGGACTGGATGCAGGGCAGTAAGCAGAGACTTTTCTGCCTTGAAGTTTCTAACAGCAGCCTCCCGCTTCAGACTCGCGTTACTTCATCGCCTCGTCCATGATCTGTGACGGGCTGTGATGATTCCCGTGGTCCGGCAGCCAAGGCGATGAACATGTGACAAGTTGAACCGCCAAAGGCAGAGCATCCAGTGTCTTCCGAAGGTTCACACGCAGGTCGAGTTAACAGGTGACTGACTGACATAGAGAATGACGGCGTCAACAGGCAGAGTCACGATGGCGATGATTCTGCAAAAGCAGCAGATAGACGTTGGTCGGTAGATGACAAATTGCCGCCGCTACAGTAAGTTCGTGACTTGGTGAACAATCCCATGCCGCCTTGAAGTGCAGTGTACATACATAATGTACATCTGGCGGTAGTGGTAGACTGCCGCAGAGAGAACCGCAATGGCAAAGTGGGGAAATGTCAAGGAAAGATCGGATGGGAAAGTTTGCAAAGAAAAGATGGGAAAGTTTTTTGACTACACTAGAAAATGTTGCCGAGCCGAGCAACCACTCAGCGATAGAGATTTCACAACGAGGGAAAGAAAAACCAGATCTGCTCCTCCATTCCGTTTGCCGATCACCGCCCTTCTTGGACTAAAAATAGGACCCAGCTCCCAGGTGAGCCAGGCTCTTGCACGAGGGACGTACATACGAGAGAGTCCCAATGGGATGGACGATTGGTCCATAAGTGCAGGTATGTAATGTACACATGGTTGAGGAATAAAGAGACTTCGTGCTTTATGCATATGTTAATGTAGCTTCTGCAAGTCAGTACGCATCGTGATTTTGTAATCGTTGGGACGGATGTGTTATGGGCATCGAAGATAGACACTTGTCGACTACAGAAGAATGATGTGATGCGCGTGTTGATCATTCTCCAATGAAACCTTGAAGACCTTGATGGACAAAGCCACATTTGCAGCCTTGAGATCAAAGAGGTAAAAGTAGCCGTTGAAGCATAATGGAGGGCATCGTATGGCGTAGAACCGCAGCAGGAATGTCGAAGGCGACGCAGAGTTGAAGATGTGCTCGTAGGTCAGAAGGTCCGTGGAAAAGACGAGTGGTAAGAAGAACCGACCAAGTCCAGTTGCAAAAGCATATCAACGCACTCAGTCTCGTGAGATGTTCTGGATGCCTCGGACGTGAGAGCGTCCACGGTGTTGTTGTTCATGACTTGATAGGTGTCGTTACCAGGAACGTGAGGTCTGAATTTTCACTTGAAATATGGGGAAATTAGGGGGCCTGTCATCCCATGTGTTGCAGACATCAGCAGAATCCGTCCGATCTCGATTTCGATAGTCCCGGGCCGGTAGGTACTGCCACTGTGTACTGTGCTTTCCGAACCTGTGAACAGACAAGGGGCGGCTGGTGAAATCTCCATGCAACAAATAGTCTGGTTTGTGAAGAGATGAGAAGGGATTCGTTATGGACCCGTAAATTGCAAGACGCAACAGTCCCGCTCCTCCTCGTCCGAACGTAATCCATACTGTAGCGCTAACATCTAGGGTTCCGCGCGCGAGGGGTTTGAGATTCCAATATCCGTTACCGGTAATGTAACCCTTTCATAATAATGCCCGTTTTACCCCCGTGATCAGAGGACGGCGGACCGTGTTACAGCCCAGAGTACAATACCTAGTAAAAGGCGTCCGAAGACCCGACTGGTGAGTATGTAACGTCTCTTTTACACAGTGACTGACTGAGTGACTGAAATGGGAAAGAGATCGCGGTAAGGCTGACCAGATGGCCCAGCCGTGCTTCTGCTGGTCCTGATGCTTCTGTGTTACATACGTACCTTTTCCCTTCAAACCCAAGTTCCATGGATCGGATATAGGGATTATAGGCGATTGCGAGAGGGGATACATCCGTATAGATGAGATGACGAGAGCAACGCAAACTGAGAGTGATCCTTCAGCTCTAACCGAACTAAAAAACGACGAGCATCTTGGGAAAAGGGGCCATGCGCTTTGAAACTGTGGATTGGGCGTGTCGTCCCGTGGTGTTCTCTCGCAGCTTCTCGGATGGACGGGGTGGTTGATAAGAGCCGATTCGCTAGATGACAGATGGTGAAAGATGTGCGTCTGTCTGTCGCCCGCGTGCCCCATTCTCAGGCAGTCGTGCAACAATCGCACCAAGACAAAATTGTGCGCGCGCGGGTCGTAAAAAGCTGTACGAGTACCCTGATCGGCAAGGAGAAAGCTCAAAGAGACAATCACGCCGTGAGTGTGCACAGCGCGTTTCCGTTGTGTGGTTGTCAGTTCGAATCAGTGTGTGAGTCTCTGAAAGGAGGGGAAGGGATAAGGCAGCTTACGCGGCGTCGACTTTGCGGGCCATCCAAGTGGGACAAAGTTACACTTCATGGTCCATACGGTACGCCAATTTCCACCCAGGGCAGCTGCCCTTGTAAGATGCGATTCCCAATTCGCCCAAGCCCCAGGTGAACCGAGCGAGCCCAGTGCAGGTGCGAGGAACTTCCCGGCGCTATTGTCACGATTCCCAATTCGCCCAGCCCAGAGGAACTTCCCGGCGCTATTGTCATGATGACGTCATAGGCCCCGAATTGCTTCGGAAAAGGCGGTAAACTTCACCTGTCAAAGGTGTTCCATCCTCAATGAGAGGCCATTTTTAGGATGCCCAAGGGGAAGGTCAACATGAGTGGAAAGCGAAAGCATAAAAGTATCTTTTTGACATGGAAAAGGCAACGCTGAACACCACTGAATCACGGAATGTACCACTGTCAGACAACAGGAGGTGTGCGAGACTAGGTAAGGTAGCTTGGTGACTGTACGTAAAAGATCGATGGGATGGAAATGAGAATTGGACTGAATTTCTCGCGACTCTCAGCTCGCATTCGAAACATTCAGTCGCAGTTAGACCCAGAGCAGCGGAAACTTTGAGACTGGAGAAAGGTCTACCGCAGTATCCCTAACCCGAAAAAAAAAAAAATACACAGACACACCGCGCTACGGCGCTACCAATCCACTGCTGCGCGTCAGTTGAGTATGACGTCAGTTGCGCAGCCACACCAGCGAATGAGAGGGTCCCATTTCAAGCCGCGGCTATCAGGCGATGCTGCTGCCGCATCAATTCTCAGCTGTTTCGGGTTCAATCTCGCGCCCAACCTCTCAGCGCGATGCGGGGGAAAAACACGACTCTTGAAACGATTGTTTATTACGGTAACCGTAGGTACAGTACTTTACGCTCCCCTTCCCGTGACCGGTCCTGCGGGGGGGTGGGAGTCGGACACGGCAAGCGGGCTTCGGGTTGCACTGCTCTTATGCGCCAAGTGATGGCGCCAAAGGGACATTTTGGGGAAAACGCACCTTTTTTGGTTTTTGTGCTTTCTCTTCATTCATTCTTGTTCTCGATCCACGACTCCAATGCAATGCCGTGATTTCTTCGCTGCCACGTAGCGATGCCTGAGGAGGTTTAGCGGGCCCTTTGTTTTCACACTGCGCGCAGTGGACATCCCGGGCCTTTCTCTCCTGAAAGCGGGCCTCCCCCAATCGGGCCCCTCACGCATCCCACACTGGAGTCCACCACTTGGCGTTTTTATCCAACGGAGTCGAGTGGAGAAGGAAATTTACTTCTGGAGAACCATGACGTCATGCTTTGGTTGCGAGGCTGACCACAATGAACCCGGTGATTGTGATCGCGAAGCCGAAGGAGGGTACCGGTAGCCGAGCTGGCATTGTTTCGCGGCCGACCGGCCGATGCCTCCTGATGAACTGGACCCTTCCCGACCGCGTCAGCCGGCCCATGGAGGTCGGGCGCTTTGTGGGACTCGGCTCCAGACGGGGTTGGCTTGTCCGTAGAAACGGGAGGGTTGAGCAGAAATCTCAAATCGCGGAAATCGCTGGGCGTGCCCGAGGTTTATCTCATTAGACCCTACCTGCAGTAACCTTGTACGAGCCCTGCTGCCGCCACTCACCTGCGTGAACCCTCTTGCCTCGTCAAGCATTGTGTCGTGCGAATGTGGTTTTATCTGTTGCTGTTGTTTATGCCTTTCCCTAAAAAAATCTCTCGTAAGCTTGCCCATGTCTCGGTAGTATCGTGGTGCCGGCCAAATCCACCAGCTGTGCAGCTCTGACAGCAAAGCAAAGCAAAAAGCGAGCGAATCCGAAGAACCCGTGAAAGTGTCTGATTCAGTCGTCCGAACGGCGTGGGTAGATCGGTAGATATATTGAGATGCATATATACTACACGGGGGAGTTGGATTTTGCCGGTGGATGCGAGATTGACTATTCAGACGGTCTCCAATACCTGACCAGAGTACAAACGTTCTGGAAGCGAGACACTGATCGTAGATTTTTAACGTTTTGCGCATGGTCATCAATATCCCATCTTTCTGTCACAGCTCTCATAGGCATGTCGCTTTTTGGCTCCGGCCGAGAGGATCCCTCCCGTTTCGAATTCCGCATTTCAGTGAAGAAATAAATCGGTGGCAGAAGACTTCCAGAACCACCTGCGTCTTAGACGGGCCAAGATCGACGCTCGTCCCAAACACGGGTCTTGCCAAGACGATTGTCAATGCTTCCCCTAATACAGCCCCTGGTTATCTTGTTGCTTCTGGCGGCCCAATGTCGAAGAAAACCATAACGTGGCTTGAGACGGCACATGTGCGACGAGAGGAATGAATAGCGACACCCCCTGCACAAAGAAATGATCCTCCCCTCCCTTGGTGCCAAGAAAAAAAATTGTACCATCGATCCTCTCAATGAGGCTTTTTGGCTTTCAAACTGTCGACTTGCGCAATTGTAGAGCGATTTCGGTAAAGTCCCGTACCCCAGCATGCTCCCCGTGGAAAAGAGGGGAAAGGGAGACGGGCTAAAAAAAAAATTAACGCCTGTGACGTCATTGAATTTTTATCGATTTTATCATGGTGCCCGTTGTGGATTCCCATCTCCGCTGGGCTTGTCTGTTTTGGGCATCCAACCGCCCAGCCTACCCCTGGGATCCGACATACACAATCCACCCCCGGCGCTGGGAAATGTGGACTCGGACCAGGGCTTGTTGATTGTTGACTCCTCGGGCTTTGTGAACTCACGGTGTGTGTGTTGTACGGTTCCAACGGTGCATCGACGATGGCGGAGGGAAATTTCGTGGGAATCTCGCTAGGGTCTTTTCCCGACCGCAAGCAAATCCCGACTTACGGAGGGAGTGCTGTGCAAAATTCGGCTGCCGTGCCGCCACACCGGAAGGTGTTGTTGTTGCCCGTGGCTGCTGTGTGAGTGTGTGTTGGATGAGCGGGCTTAACCTCTCGAGAGCATCGCGGGGTCTAGATTCGGGATCCAGATATCGCGGTAGGCTGAGCCGCCGAGGTAATATGGGATTTTGAAGATCGGAGAAGGGCTATCCAGTCGTCGCGATTTGTACAAGGTGGTGCAGCTGAGAGAGGTAGCAAACCCCGACGACACCTGTGGCGACAGCTTTCAAGCCACAGGGTCCGGACTGATCTCAAGGGACACTTCAAGGGACACATCAAGGGACTTCGCTGGACCAATCTTTGCGTGCCTGCATTCAATCGGGATCGACAGTTCAACGGACGGAGATGACTGGAACCCAGAGGGTCCAGCACAGCCACGGAGTTGCAACGGTCCATCGACCATCAAAAGTTCGGCTCACTTGAGAAGTATCGATACCTGCATCCCGAAAAGGTCCAGATATCAAAACGGCGGCTCAGTGCACCTATACACTACTAGTAGTGTGCTCATACACGAATCAAGCTCTTTAGTCCTCAGGCAGTTGTTTGATACCAGACAAAAATGTCGTCGGAGACTTTTACTGTTCCCTAATTAGTACCTCATCACATGTTCCTAGGATCTTTCTCACCGCCGAAATGCGTTCCGTCGTCGATGTGTGGTGAAGCCTTTTTCACTGCAGTGATTTGGCATTTGCCGTGACAGGCTGACGGTTGAAGGCGCCTGGACTCCACTGGGAGCGTCCATGAACGGTGTGGGGACTGGAGAGTGGATTTCTGGTAACCCCTCCTTAGCAATTTCGGCCTGTGCCGGTAGCGTTTCGGTGCTCAACGCCCATCGGAATTTGTTAACGACCATCGGGGCATCAGCTAACGACGACTCATATCACAAAGACGAGGATGCGGGTCGATTATGCACGTGCGTGATCAATAACACCACCCAATTCTCATTTTCTTTTGCTCATGATCATGCAAAATGCTTCGGGGGGGGGGGCCGCTCACTGCTCACACCAATGTCGCAAGCCAAACTACAGTTTATATGACCAGCTCAAAACCACATGATATAGGATGGCTCAAACTGAACTGCGTACGGACGTATTCGGTCTCCTATATATCCCCACGGAACATGCGAAAGACCATCGGGATCCGAAATATTCCCGCTATGTGCTCAGGCAGAAGGGTTAATCCATACTGACCAAACGCTTATGCCGCTCCACTATATAGACATATGAAAAATCGTCTTCGTGTCATCCACATGCTCACTTCAAACATCCCAGAGGACACCAGCAGATTGGTAATTGCTGTAGGCGTCTGGAGCATCGCGCAATGTGTCGCCGCATAATAACACACAGCCCGTATATGCATTAACTGGCGTATATGCAGAATGGGGAGCTGGCTTTTGATGGCAGACAGGGATTTGTGACCGCGCCTGGCTATGCACTAAAAGGGGAGCTTTTGGTCTATATGCAGTATCTGGAGTATGCAGTTTCAGGGGTCAATACTGTATGCAGCGAACGTGCCAAGACCCCATGTCTGACTTTGCATCTAATTCGGAGCGAGCCAGCTGTCACCCAGAAAAGAGAGAAAAACGCCCTAAAAAGATGTCGACCAAAATCGACCATCCAATTCTACACTTTACCATGCATTGGACTTATGGATGTCCCATGGTGGGGGGAGATTGCTTGGCCCCCTCAACCCGTCCACCCGTCTGTCCTCCGCGAGGGTCAGCCATCAGACCCCCGTTGGCTCCCACAGCTCCCTTCACACCATCGCATTACTTCTTCTTTTGGCTTAGCTGATGAAAATGGGACCGGTCTCGAGAGCCAGACTCCGTCGCTCTTGCTCGAGTCTCCTCACTCAATCCCATCCATTCTGGTGGCCAAGGTACCAGATGGTCCTTCCGAGTCGAATCGTTTTGGTGTACTGTACTTCTCTTGGCTTGTAAATTACTGTATTTCGCCTTCTATCTGTACCTAGGCGGCCTCTCAAAGTTTATCATGACCTCAAGGCGAACTTGGTCGTTGGCCGTTTCCATGACCATCTCTTCTATCTTCTTAGCAAGAAGCGAGGAGGGGGAATTTGTGCAAAGAAGACGGCCCCTGTCGGGCTCGGTCCGCTGACTAGGTACCAGAGTAAGGTACTTACATACCATTTACCAAGCGTTGTGTATGCACTGTACAGGTACCGTAATAAACCCCGGTACTCCTCTGGCCTGAGATGGTAGCATCTCCGTCCTGGTAGAGGTACCTACTGATTCCACAGAGACGTACGGTAGGGTACCCACACACAACCCCTGGGCTTTAATTGATATGGTTGGGAATGCATTAGTGGCTTCTGCGTGTTGGGGTACCATACAGTGTATGGACGACGAACTCGAGGGTACATGAAAGAAAGGGAAGTCCTCGTCTCAGCGGTAGAGACTGTAGAGAGGTATATACAGGGCATGCTCGGCCGGCCACACACCCGCTCGCGCCAGCCATGAGGTGCGGAAGAAACCCTTAGTCGCAATAAACGAAGAAGGAACCGACCGACCAAAAATTTCCCTTGCCCTCCCAGAGGCATCGCTTCCTTCAGTTCTCCCTTCCATTTCTCTGGCGCATCTGCCGTTTCTCTCTTTTGACTTTTCAGTCTGCTTGCGCTGCCTCTCGTTTTCGCAACAGAAAAGGTGCAGTGCCTGCCTGTGGACTTGCTTCTGCGACTTGCCTGACCGACGCAACGCATCTTTTGGCAACGCATTTTCGGCATCCCCCCATACTTACTCGCGACACGCCCACCGAGTCGGATTACGAATTCGCCTGACACCTGATACTTGATTCCCGCAGCCTGCGTGCACTGCGGCGTCTAAATCAGCTTGCTTGGCTTTGCATCTTCTGGCAGATTCGTCCCATCATTCCACGCGCATTAACGAGGACGACCGGCACAGCGGAGCTTCTCGACCGGAACCGATTCAGCTGGAGTCCTATCGTGCCCGGACGCATACGCCCATCTTGTACAAATATCTGGCCCTAGCCAGCATTTCCGGTGTTCGAAGAAAGAGAGGGCAACGAGTCTCACCCATTGCGATTAGTTGACCCGTTCAGGAACCATGTTTCGCCAACGGTCAGTAGTTTGCGTTTTTTACCTTGCACTGGCTCTGTCTGCCCGCTGCCAACCGTCCCGTCTATAAGCGCCGGACCGCGGGACTGGCACCCGCGCTTCCACTTTCCTGCCTGTCCTGTCCCACTTTCTCAACCTTGGCCGTTTTTCTGACCACTTTTGCTTCACAGAACAAGTTCGCAAAAGCCCGCAGATGATCTGCTGGCGCACTTCAGGCAACAATTCCCTGAAGTAGCCGCCGCCACTTCATCTTCCGGGGCCGCAACGCCTGCCCGAACCGCAACCACCAGTCAAGCTGGCATCGCCGTCACAGCCGCAGAAAGGTGGGTGACTCTTTTCCCCGAGATAATCGTTCCGTTGCGTCGCAGCTGCTGGTCCGGGTGTTTCATCCTTGATTCGGATGAAATATGCTTAAAATAAGCACCTCCCGGCCATTGCGGAAGCTCGCATGTGTCATGACCTCTAGCGCCGGCAGCCGTCGGGTCATGCCAGTCATGCCATTCGATCCCATCTCGCCATCTGGATTCCCTGGGTTGGGTTTGGCTAACTGTGGTAAAACTTTAGGGCCCAAAGCCTTGGCCATGACGCTTTCCGTGACCAGGACCCGACTCCCCGGGCCACAAACGAGCCGTGGAGGTTCACCCCGTCTGCGCTAGACGCGAGCCAGTTTACCTTCTCGCAATTCGCCGGCGGCCATGGATATTATACCCCTACTCCGGGTGGAACGAACACCCTCTATCATCCCACGGCCGGAGATCTCCATACCCCGACGCTTGGCCTAGGAATGGGCTTGGGCACGCCGCTGTCGATGCCCACCGCCGACGGATCTCTGCACCCCGGCCCAGCGCATATGGAATTGGGTGGATTCCACCATGGTTTTCCTCAGTTTCAACATTATAACGCCTTTATTCAAGCCGCGCCATCTCAGCCGTCCTTTGCGCCCTCGACTTTTCTTCACCAAGACTCGGGCTTTGAAACAATGGACCAGGACGGGTCTCCCATAGATTCGTCGGATCAGGCTGATGAAAGGATGGGCAACATCGACGGCAGCTTCCAACACTCTCCAATGATGGGCTTCCAAACCAGGCAATTCGGCATACCCATTTCCATGCAGCTACCGCCATCAGCCGAAAGGTTCCGCTTTCACACCACACTCAACGCACCCACTGCCATGATCAAGAACACGGACGAAATCCCTGTCACCTACCTCAACAAGGGTCAGGCCTACTCTCTGGCCGTCGTCGACACCACGCCCAACCTACCCATCGCCCCGGGGACCCGGTTTCGCACATTTGTCAGGGTATCTTTTGAAGACGAACAGCAGCGACTCAAGCCCGGCGTGTGCTGGAGCTTGTGGAAAGAGGGCCGCGGCTCCAATGAAGCACACCAAAGAGGAGGAAAACTGCAAGCCGTTGAATTTGTCGAGGCTGGTCAGCCAGCAGAGGGTGACGACAAGAGGACGCGCATCGAACTGGAAAGCGCTTCGTTTGACGGTTTCTCGGTCATCTGGACCCCCGGTATCAACGGCTCAGTCGATTGCAATATCGCCGTCCGCTTCAACTTCCTCTCCACTGACTTCAGCCATTCCAAGGGCGTCAAGGGCATTCCTGTGAGGCTCTGCGCAAAGACACAACCCTATCTCCCGAATTCCCCTCAGTCACCAAACTCCAACGACGGAGCCGAGATTTGCTATTGCAAGGTCAAATTGTTCCGCGATCACGGTGCTGAGCGCAAGCTGTCCAACGACGTTGCCCACGTACGAAAGTCCATTGACAAAATTAAGCAGCAGATCCAGCAAGCCGAGAGCGGGATCAAGGACTTCGGTAAGAGGAAGAGATCAGGGGTAGCGCAGATGAAGACTCAAAGCAGCCAACGCCCTGGAAAGATGCAAAAACACAAGCGGACGTGGTCCATGTCATCCGCTAGCTCCGCCGGAGGAGGCCCTCGTGTGCAGCTCGAGGAGGACCTCACCATGAAGCTACAGACCATGCAGGACATGTTCACCAGCACCCGCCCTGTCAGCGTCCTATACCTCCGTGGTGACGAACTGGACGACCCCGACCTGCATCCCGTGGTCCTTCCCGGGGAGTCCCTTGACCTTACCAAGCTGGAATCCAGGGAAAATAACGCTTGGCGCAGCGAGCGAAGCTCTATTGCTGGATCCTCTCTTGTTTCGCCATCTCCAAGCTCGCTCTCGCTTGCTTCCCAGATGTCCGTCAGCGGATCGAAACCAAACTGGCCAGAGCTTCCCAGATTCAACTCGGGCGATGCTTCCAAGGGGCTGTCCGGCCAGCCAACTAGAATCAAACAGACCACGGATGATGATGGAAATCTGACGGGCTGGATCGAGTCTTTGGATGTCGACTCGACTTACCGCCCTCCCCCAGAAAGGGCGACCAAGCCTGTTGCCTGTGTCTATGTGACCCGTCTAGATCCTGGAAACCCACAGGGCCAGCAAACTTATCGTGCGGTGTACCTCATGCAACGGAGCCTGCATGAATTCGTCATGCGTATTGCGCAGAAATGGAACCTGGACCCGAGCAGCATCGTCCGTACCACTCACATTCTCCCGCGCGGAATTGAGGTAGCAATGGACGATGATGTTATTCAGGAGCTCCCGGAAGGTCAAGACATGAAGCTCGAGATCCACGAAGTGAATGGCAACAACTTTGGCGTCAAGCGAGAATGGGAGATGGCCGTCGATGGCCCTGAGGCCGAGCTAGCATCACCAGCAACGACCAACAACAGCTCGCAGACAGCATACGAGTTGCGACTGTTGTACTAAGATATGCATTGCAAGCCCTCGGAAGGAAGCATCAAACATCTTCCAGGGTTGTCTGTTCCATTGGGTGTCAAACTTATCACTGGACGATCAATAACAACTATAACATATGGTACACGACTAGCGCATGGGATAAAAATGACGTTATGGGAAACAAGGCAAACGGACATGCGATTAACTTCTATGGGTTCGGGAATGGCAGGTCTTTATAAGGCTGGGGTCGGGGTTTGTCTGTCTGTTTGTCTTGTCTGGGCGGGTTTTTTGGGGCGCCAACAACAAAAGCGGCGTGGGCACATGCGTAGACACATACGTTGCATGTCAATGGGGAAGGGGGTTTTGCTATGTGCTGTGTGGCGTTGATATTTGATGGTTCTTCTTCTTCCTCTATTCTTCTCTTTCTTCCTGTCGAGATACCATGGCCCTTGACGGGCACAGTTCCTTTTCTGCTTCCTTGTTCGCTTCTTCTCTTCTGTACAACTAGCCTGGCAAGCAAACAGAGCCAGGGGTGACAGACGGACGGGGCTTACAGGGCGGTTTGGTTGATTGGATAGGGGACTTTTTTTTACACTATCGGTTTGGTTGGGCGGCCTGGGGAGCATTTTAAACCCCTTAGTACTTGTGTTTATCTTCACTTCTTTGGGTATCTCTAACCATTACCCTTCTTCCACTATTGGACAGCGAAATACACACTTCCTGAACCTACCTCTCGCATTATCATGATGCACATCCCCCATCGTTGCTGGGCCTGGGGTTTAACGTGAATATTTCCTCTTGCGTCCTTCCTACTATTGCGAACATCTTGATAGCCAGCCAGTCAGTCCTGTGTGGGTCGCAATGCTATTGTAGCGCGCGCCTCGACGGGCTTGAGAACAGCATCATTTACAGCGAAACAGGCCGATTTCTCCCTTTCCTTTCATTCTGCCCGAGCTTGGGTAGCGGCAATCACGACATTCAGCCGCAAGTGCCTCCTGGGAGCGAGAAAGACGGTCCAGGGTCCAGGTGGCGAACAACCGTTTCTTCAAAAGCAGCCTTCACGCAAAGCAATTGGACAAAAGGCTCATGCGGCTCATTCGGGAGTGAAAACACCCGGGATGAAGGCCGAGTCAAAAATAATACATGCTGTCCACTAAACGGGTAGTAGTTATCCGCGCCGTACCGCCAGCCGTGACAGCCGTAAAAGCTAACGGCCACGTCGTCGTTGGAGCCCCCTATTTCCAACTCACACAGACACCTCATTTCCAACCCACACACACCTCCAGGGTCCCCTCGACATATGTACACCAAATCCATGGACTGAAAACAGATGCCGAAACAGTCCAGACAGTGATGATAGCACTAGCTCAAGCGGAAGAGTCCATACAGTCCATAGATGAAACGAAACGGCCAGCCTACGGGGCCTCCGGCCATAAACACTCAATAATTTCCTGTCAATGGGGAGGTCCGCGGTCCTTGAGACCATGACCGGCACGGGTTATGAGCTCACCTCATCCAGCCAACGCTTTCAAGCCACGACATCCGTTGGCTCATGGTTACCAGGGGGTTGAGTTCCTGCAATCTTACGGCGCGGGTAAGTGACTTGGGGTCCTCTGCTCTCTCCTTGGAAAGGGAATCACCAACCTCCTGCTATCTATAGGTTGTAGGCACGTAGAAGATAGTGTTGACGGAAAGTTTGGGACAAATGACAGTTGGTACTTTGACTCTCCAAGACCATCCTTTCCCGTATACACAGGCATATCAGTGAGATACATGGTGTACATCCAACAAGTCGAAGTGTCGAACTTCCTTTCCACGGACACCGCCACGACTGCCAACGTACCCGGACCTGCTGCATTGTCGCGGAATGTAACTGTGGTTCTGTGGATTTGTCTCCTTTAATTTACACTTTACAGTGTCCGGTAGACACCTCACCCATCCGTCCGTACCATCCATTCATCCATTCATATTGCGGGAAATGGAAGCAGGATGCTTTTGGTAGGTAATCTGCCCCTGAGAGGTGCAGTTTAGTTCATCCGATCGAGATCAGATGGGCGAGTGAGCCGTTGACCGGCTTGGTTCGGTGAGTGTCACTTGGCAGGTCATCCAATCGAGATGGGCGATGGTTGGCTTCCATTTCTCCCTTCCGTTACCTTTGCGTAGAGTACACTCTGCCCCCTATCCATAACGGAGTGCCTCTCACTCCACCTCATAGGGATAGGGAAAATTCTGATTTTGATCACCACCCTTGTTGTTCTGGCTGTTCATTAGCCCACAACGGAGAGTTTCTACCGTACAGTTTTCCTGATGCTCCTGGCATCTTTTCCCGGCCCTGCCCCGGATTCAATTCGGAGATTAAACCACCAACCCAAGGATGAGCCGAGGACCGACGCGATTTTTATTATTGCTATTGAGTGGTTGGGAAGTAACGACGGTAGAGACGGAAAGAAGAACAGACGTTCAGGATGAACTGACTGTGAGGCGCATGCATTGAGGCGCGCGCAACCGTGAAGAACTGTGGCGATTCAAGCTCTTCGAGATGCGATTGGCCAATTCGGCTTACACGCACTTTCTTTTGACCAGCAAACTGAAAAAAAAGCTAAAATGCCCCGCCATGTGAAGATCTCTTTCCTCAAAGGGGTGAAATCCGATCTTCTTTGGAACGTCGTCAGTCAAAGACCCGTCCTTGAAGTTCTCCATTGTACACTACGAGCAACATATGTAGCGTGTGAAGCGATCATTGAGTATTGTCGGTACCGCTTCGGCGTTCTTCTCCCTTCTGTCTTTTTTCTTTCAGTTTCTAATGATAAAGGATAGCCCATCAAGACCATCTTTCTACCACCGCCGATCCCATACGTCTCGGTTTGAAAATCCTCCGAAGACCTTAAGCCGTGCCTGGCGTGCCTGACTAGACCGACAAAGTGACGGCCGGGGAAAAATGGGGGGTTGTGGCGCGGTCGTGAAACTTCTGCTGTGTCCCCCCCCCCCAAAACAGTACCTCTATGATGCACACAACCTGAACCTCATCAACTCCAGGTTTGTCTCGGTCCCCTATCTTTCAAATCTTCAGTTATGTCCTGTCTTCAGCCACATCTCGCAATTAGTCCATTTCCTCAATTGCTGACTTCTAGTACCATATCAATCCAGGTTGCCACGCGAATGCTAGTACGTCAGCCGAATGGACGTACGTCAATCTATGACGGATACAAAATACATTCCAGGAAAATGATCGATGATAATCAAGATGTGGCTGGGTCAGTCCTTTCTCCAACTCACACAGTAACGGGACCGGCACCCGAGACTCGAGAGGAGTCATCAGCAGATCGATGTGCCCACAAAGGACGAAGCTCACCAGCCACTGCAACCTTCCAGCTTCGTCAGTCGCCATCGTCCCATCGTACAAGACGGCAACTATAACCGAACGAGCTCTACATGAGCAGATCGCTTTGAATCGATCAACACCAGACAGGAGGCCTCTGAATCTGTAATGGGACAGTGGGGGAAAGGGAGGCGTCTGCTGTCCTACTCCAAAGCCCATCTAGTTCCAGACCGTCCGATTATCTGGGGCGGATAAGAAGTTTCGTTTCTGGTCTTGGTAGTACAAAGGTTTTGTCGCGTGGGGATTTCTGGACGACATGTCGTTGGAGGGTGGAGGCATAAGCATGCACAATGTCCGTTGTGGCTTATGGGTGGCTGTGTCTCACTCTCTCGCCTCCTCTATCTGTGGTAAGTGTTCAACCTCCAACTACTTCCCCACAACTCCATGAGTTACTTGGGGCCTAGGAATGCCGATTCCCATGACCTATCTCGTCCTCGTCCCATATCAGATGCCAGACACTACCGGACCGCATATAACGGCAATGCAAAACGGAAGCAGGCCACGGACATCACATCGCATTATACATGCCACTTGTGCGTTATTCGACATCGGGGATTGCATGGGCCACCATTGTTTCTGATAGCTCCAGAACGGAACTACGGAAATTTAAGGTTTCAAAAAAGGCAGACGACGGATACCGACTTCACCGTCTTGAGCTAACATCAACATAAAGAGTCCGTCCCGTTGTGGTTTTACCATATGCATTTTGCCGGCAGAACTGAATGCGAATCTCATTCCACACGCACAATGGACCCTGAAGATGCCGATTTTTGTCAGCCCCCCTCACTCCCCCAGTCCGCCGGGCCGGGGTGAAATGTGATACGGGAAGAAGCGTCTGCAGAGCGGTGCAGTGCAGGTTAAAGCAGGGAGGTAGGCAGGCTGGTACACTACTGTAGTGCAGTAAGGGAGGGGAGGTAGGGCAGGGGGAGGTTCTCCAAGTGGAAGTATTGCATCGACATCTCGCACAAAACCTCTCGCAACCTCTTTTTTCCCCGCCTCCCGTTGATAACGAGGGGTTATGTAAAGAGCTTGATGTACCAGTACATTCTCTACTGCCCCTCAGCCCCTCTTCCCTCTTGGCCTTTTGCCCCAGTTCACTCGCCACACTTTGCCGACGATCATAGCCCGATCGAGTGCGGGCGGGTTGAACAGGTGAGCCCAACCGTTGGGGTTGTGCAGTACCGTATGAGCATTGGCCTGCGAATGAAGTTACATATACATACATCTCATACATACAGTTACGGTTACGGTTACAGTCACAGCGCGTTTGCAGGAGCAACCCCAACCCGAGCCCAGTCTGGCTCAGTGGTCCCCATGATCCATTGCTGCAGTGGTTGCTAAGAAAGGAAGAGGGGGAGGGGGGTCTGTCTGGTCTGTAATGGGGGGTGTGCATCCGTTTACCTGGCGCGCTAGGAGGCATGGGAAATATTTATTCTTCCTTCTTCCCGTATCTGCCGTAATCTCAGAACTATCAATGCTGCCGTCCACGCACACTATGTACATCTATCACACTGGCCCTATGAGATACGTACATACACGCACGTACGCATACAGTATACTTGTTCCCGACCACATGGGACTCTTGTCCTGCCCACGAGGGAGAGTAAATCACCGCCGCTCCCCTGCAGACTCCCAGACTTCCAGGTTGTTCCCTTGCTCATCCGATCTGGCACATGGGACACTTGGGCGGCGGGTTGACGATCACACGATGCCTAGGTGGTTTCAAAGCTATCGTATGCTGTAGTGTAAATAATCCGATAATCCATCCAGTACAACCCCGAGTTGCAAGGCTGTAGTTGTAGTGTATGTTGTTGCAAGAACCAGTAGCCAAATCAAACCAAGGTGGCCCCATATTATATCCGGGAGTGTCCATGGACTGCAGTGGTCGGTGGTTGTGGTTCTATTCAACTTTCCCTCCAAACTTTGGAGTTCAAAGTTCGATATCGTGCCAGAAAGAAGAGAAGTTCTCCCCGATTAAATTGCTTCCTAAACAACGTTCAAATAGCAACCAACCCACGAACGTTCCATTGCATTGATAGGATCTGGAACGCGAAGTGAATCACCACCTCGGCACTTCCGACACACAACACAACACAACACCAACAAAACGCTGTGGCCTACGGATACCTACATCTCGAGGCCAGCCACGTGTGTTTCCAACTCAAAACCGCGTACCTGCGCCAATCGTCGTTCATTGCCGCCGTTGATGCCCCCCTAAAAGGTCATCCAACACTGCCGGCCGCCCACGAGCAGCCCGGGCCACGGTTGCTGGGCAGGCTCGGAATTCAGTGTCTCAGATTCTGTAATTCGTAGGTGATATTGGCTTTCATTCTGTAGTGATGGTTCGAGTGTTGGAGACGGGCAAGACGGGGAACTGCATTTTCTGAGACGGGCGGTTCGTGCGTGATGCGTCCCTCTGCCATGACCAGATCCCTCGTGGTAAATGGGTAGGAAGGGCATACTTCTGAAAGGCAGTACGGCTGGATAATAATGGGACTTGTGATCGTGATTGAGTCTGCCATCGCGAGTTTTACATGGTGTTTTGTGACACCAAGCTTGGACGTGGGCATATGGGATGAGTGACGTCATGACTATGGTACACTAAGGTAGGTACCGGCCGGCAAGAACTCCATGCTATGCGATGCCAAGCGCGCATGGACTAACGCATGCATTATGATAATCTACTAACAGTCTTACGCAATATCTCTTAGCTACGCAGTTAGCTGCCCATCTCCCTTTGAGACACACCATTCACTACAGGTACCGCTTGCAGTACAATGCACAAACGTTAAATTCAACGTCCTTGCTTGTAGAATCATGATTCTCTGATTGTTTCCCGTCTATTTTTATGGCGACAAGTTCTTGTTGCCGCTGTTGTTACTGTCGCCGTGTTGTTGTTGCACAAGCGGTCAGGGTTCCCAAAGCAAAAGTAAACAAAGCATGGGTGTTGCGCTCAGGGGTAAATAATTCGCAGGGCACAGGGGACAATAACGACGAACGGGTTACGGGACGAACCTGCGGTAAGTGGACAAAGAACCCTGTTCAACGGTTTTGGCGAGGAGTCCGGTAGGCAGTAAGGCTGTGAGGATTGAAGTTGCAATGTTGAGGCTGGATTTCTTGTAAGAGTGTTAATGGAGAGTTTCGTCGGGAGCGATGCGTTTTCCTCACTGGCAAGAGAGCAGTCACAAAGAACCGTCAATTAGTGAAGGCTTATTTTTATAGTGCAGATGATGGTTTGTTTTATCTACGGTACTTCAAAGTTCAACGGAAACATATGCCACAGCGCAAAGTGACTTGTTCCCGTCTCGTTTGAGACCTTTTTTTTTTTTATAGACAATAATAACACATTACTACTACAGTTTCCACTTTCTAGCCTGACGCTTAACCGATGTTATCCATCCCTTCTGGAAGCTCCAAATGCAGATGCAAAGTACTAGTCCTTAATCCTCGAAGTCCGCTCCTTGATGGCTTCGTAGCTCTCAAGTTTGTAATGCCAAACCCTTCGAGAAGAATCCAGCCCAAATCCGAGCCTTATACGCCAAGTGAATATCCATCTGACCTGCCCAGACTGAGTGTCCGTGACGCCTGGCCTTCGCTCATAAAGAAAAGGAGGAAACAGAAAAGAGCCCCTGTGATGAGCAAAATAGAAAACGAGTGGAAAGAATCCCCTCCAGACTAGACCCAATGCTCTGCGTGCACTTGTAATGCATAACAGAGCCAGTAAAGGGCCCTAGGTAGGCAAAACCAGGCTCGTAAGGCATGGACCGAAAAGAAATGGTTTACAACCTTCTTTCTTTGCCAAACAAAAGCCTCACTCCCCCCTTCTTACCCTTCCAGCTCTCATCATCTACTCCTCGCCCCCCTTAAGGTTCACCATGCCCTCCCATTCTTTCTTCTCCTTATCCGCACTCATCTCTCTCAGCCTGATTTCCTCCCCCTTGACCAGACTTCCGACTCCAGCCTCTCCGCTCGGACTTTTAAACGGGCATCTCTCCAAGAGCGCATCGTCACCGCTGGTATGAGTTCTAGGGAAACCGAATCCGGTACCGCGTTTGAAACCGATAAACTGCTTGCCGCTCAACATCTGCCAGACCATCCAGTACACGTCCTCAAGGCACGGATCGCCGAGCTCCCACCACACGGGCGCCGGCTCGCCGTAGTACCTCGGCGGGTCGTCGACGGACCAGTCAAACATGACCGGCAGCGCACGGCAGCGTGTCTGCGGCGGGTTGTTGTGCTGCTTTTTCTCGTGCTCCGGAATGGCGGAACAGCTAAGGGGCAAATGGCCGTGGTCAGCCATGCACTTGGCTACGCGCTCCTCAAAGGGCGGGCAAACCCATCCGCCGTGGCCGAGCAGGGTGGCGTGTCGCTGCGAAGAAGGGGGTCCGCTAAAGCCGTTCTCGTTTTGGGAATGCTCAGTGGAGAAGGCGACGACGCGGACGGTGTAGATAGAGGAGCGCTTCTTGCGGGCGGCAAAGGGACCGTCCAAATCAGGAGTGCAGAGGCGGTTGAGGGTGTCGTGGCCGGGAGCAAGGGAATCCCTAAGTGAGTGACGAGTGTCCCGAGGGTTCTGGTTCTCCTTGGAGATTGAGGACTCGGCTGTTTGGTCTTTATCGCTGTCGGGCGAATATTTGATGGGAGAAGAGGGAGGGGAGGGTGAACGCGAGGGAGTCCCGGGAATGACGATCTCGCTTTGGGTAGTGTCGCCTTCATAGGTTTCGCCTCCGCCGTTATCTCCGGCTTCGCCCACAATGTCATCGCTCATAATGGTGTCGCCCTCATCATCGATGCTGTCAAAGCTGGTGCTATGAGGAACAAGGGGCTTGCTGCGGGGAATACCTGTGCCGACGGGGCGATCAGAGTCGGGCTGGGGTGATCTTGAACCGAAGCGGTGCGCAAAATCTGGACGCGGTGATGGAGGAGCTTGATCTGTCGACGGGCCGGCCGCAACGCCTTGTTCAGACTTGGAGGTGGCTGCCATTCTGCCAGACAAGTTGAGTGGAGTCCAACGAGAACCAGAGGGAGAGTTGACAGCGGCAGTAGAATCGCGGAGGTCGATATCTTCGGATCCGACGTGAACAGTCTTTGGGGTGGCATCTCCATGATTGTTGCTTGCAGACGACGAGGTGTTGGTAGGAGTAGTCGGCAAAGGTCTACGCCTGCTCATATTAGTCAAGGCCAGTGTCGCAATGTCTTCAAGCTCCTCGTTGTCACGCTCCTCCGAGGGACTCCGAGGGAATCCAGAATGGGTGCCGGCAAGTGAGGAGAGGAGAAGCTTTTTGGGCTGGACAGCAGACACTTTGCTGCTGTTTGAAGAAAGCGAGCGCTTATCACCACCCTGGCCCGGACTGTCCTTCACCCATCCCATACCAATCCAAACTTCGTTAGGGTTCATTCCCAAGTTCCGGATGACTTCGTCATCATCACCAGAGACGTGTTTGATCTGAATCTCCATGTAATACTCTCGCTGGCCGTTGTCGGTATACAGCCAGTCACCGAAGAACATGGTTTTGCCCCACTGTCAAGGAGAAGATGTTAGTAAGTAACCCCAGATGGGCCCAAGGCTGCGTGACAGCAGAACCTCGTTAAATTATTGGCGACACTTACCTCCAGCTTAGAAGCAAGGCCAGTCCCCCCCTCCGATTTATCATTGCGGGAATCTTGGGTCTCTTGCATGTCGCGAACTTCGCTTGCCCAATCCAGATGCATGATGCTGTGGTTCTCAACTTCTTCATAGAACATGATGTCCTGGTGCTTCCTCTCAAGGAGGTGCATAACCTGTCTGAAATAATAGCCACCCAGATCGGCGTTACTCTTAGGACCTTTTGGTCGCAGGCTGATTGGAATCCTAGTACGCCCCTCGCTGCCGGGAGTTTTCGCTCTGTTCTCGTCATGTTCGACAGAGGGTTGGGGAGCCGGAAGGCGGGTCATTCCAACGTTGGCAAGCTCATCGGCGCTTTGGGTCGGTGAAGTGACCGGCGCCGGGGGAAAAAACTCGTCAACATCGACCCAGACATTATCTGTACTGGAAGTGTCGTTGATTTCGTCTTCGGGGCCAGGATTGTCGAGAGGGGGCGGCGTCTGCTCTCTGCTGCGGGACCGCGGGACGCGAAGAGGCGTCACCTCTGCAGGATCCTTTCTCTCCGATGCACGAGAGGACTCCATCACGACTTTGGTGTGTCTTGGGGAGCTTGGGGATTTGAATACGTCAACTCCTTGACGGCTTCAGTAAAGTGTGATTAAGTTGCGATGCTGCGGGTCGATATCAGTTGAAAAAGTTTCAAGTGAAGGTTTGGTTTTGTGGCGGGGTAGTGAGGAAGATGCAAGCAAAGGTGGTCGATGGAAAGCTGGCGCAAACGTGGCAAAGGCGGATGCCTGGAGGTGAAGGGGGGGTTTCCCTCAGTTTCCAGTCACCTAGGGAACGGCTCCGGACGACTTACAAGGTCCGTCAAAAACCCCGTGCCGAACCACCGGCACGCTGACAGAGGACGCGGGTGACGCAACTGCTTGTTTATCTGTTCCCTCCCGCCCCAGATACGGTGTCTTGTTGTCGCCGCTGGAAGTCTGCTGCTGGCAGCAGAGCTGTAAGTCGAAGTTACCTAACCGGAAACTTTGACAACGTGTTGACTCGTTTCGATTCTCAGCCTGTTCGACCTTTCGAATGATCTGAACCCCGTCTGCTTGGACGTGAAGTAACCAAGAACATCTATATCAAGGCGAAGATGTTCAGAAAACCATGCTGTCTGCTAACAAACCTCCAAAGTGAAGATGCGGCATCAAGATCTGCGACACTCTCACTCCTGGAATGCGCAGTTCTGAGTTTGCACACGAACGAGACTCCAAATGGTAGCGATAAGGAATACCGAGAACAGATAACCTTGGTCGGCCAAGTCAATAATATGTCCATTGAAGCTCCAACATGGCGACGAAGAAGGACATACCTGGGCCAATGGATTGCGTCTAAGTGATATTCTTTGGAAGAATATGGGGAATGATGTTGCTGAGACGAACCATTCGTCATATTCTCAACAGCGAAGGTTTGTTGCTCCAAAGATTGGAAAGCAAGGAGGCTCCATTGAAGAAATTGACCTTGGAACCCCAAAGAATAGCAAGTGGAAGTTGCACCTCATGATCCGAACGCCGTTTTCCTCACAACGAGGAAGGTGCGGTTGGGATATCGGCACTGCAGGCCCCTCTAAGTCACTGCAGTTCGCACTTGCCTTCGAGAGGCCGTCATCGTACAGCTCTTCCCGTTCTTCCCATGACTGACATATGTTATGCAGTGTATGCCGTTCAGTTAGTCCTCATTCGGACTCCATCGACGGTTACCATGGGCAGCCAGAACTTCCATCCACTCGGTAGAGAAACTGGAAACTGTCTGTTTTGTCATGTATCCAACATCACATGTCGGCGCGCCTGCAACACCACTCAGGAGGGTTTTACCCATTTCTCATGGGCAGTTTGCTTCAGTAAGAGTGTTTGTATGTGTGCTGTGATGAAAACTGGTGACAACTGCCATCTCTCATATTGGCAAACAGTATTTTGGGGAGATAGAAACAAGGAAAAAAAAAACAACAAGGAGAAAGTCAGATGTATACATTAGGTAGGCAAGCGGAAGACATAGGAAGCAAATAAGACAGACAGTCTTGCAGGATTGTCCGCATCATACCTGGCGAAGACACGAAGAGTACCGTACTATGGCTTTCTGGTATAGGATGTGTAATGGCTTGAGCGTCTGAGCCTATAACATGAAGGACAATATCGGGCAACAAGAAGAGAGCCATGACTGCCTAACTTCGACTTGGCAGGGAAAGTGGAAGTGATGGCGTGTGCATCATGAAACGGTTCCTTCCGCGTGAACGACCACGCTGGTGGTAGTTTCACTTGTAACTTCAAGTTGGCCCTGGAAGTGGTGACGAAATGGAACAGGTCATGAATGGATTACCTCTGTTAGGAGGTACCTTGCAGGTTGAACAAAGAAGCAGTCGTGGAGGTCGCCCCCGGTCCGATGTCTCTCGTCCTGAGCGTCGTCGGGTCTACGGGGTCGTTGACGTTGACGTTGACGACAAGGCGAATCGGGCGGGGCCATGGCCGTGACTTGGCGCGCCGCTGACTGGCCCTTGCCGCGGCTCAAACGAGGGACAACAAAGCCTAGAACTCCGGGGGCCGCAACCTGTTTGGAGATCGGCTGGCCGCCGTGATATGGCCCGTTAACATCTGATAGGCTCGCGTTGGTCCCTACGGGGCTTACGGGTACCGTCACTAACGACTGTCACCCAATGTCACCGAAAGTTTGAAGGGAACATGGCCCCACGGCGGGGCTGCGCCGTTCGATGTTCGGTCCCCTTAAGGCCCGGTCCTCCGCTGAATCTGGAGGCGAGTGAGACTGAGGTCTGAATCAGCGAACGGACAACCGCCGCCGCGAATGCATTGATCCTCCCAAAAAGAACGAGATCGCCCAAACAGAAGGCGAACGAGTCCCTCGCCGTCTTGCTGGAGCATCTCTATGTAGGTGTTCGTGTACGAAGCCGTATTGCCCACCAGGCCCTCTCAGCTCCCGTCACCTGCTGGTCGGATGGCCAGTGCCTGCCCGTGCCAATGCCAATTGAATATCCAATGGATGCTGTAGTGAGATGTACTGAAAGAAAAAAAAAGTTGATGTAGGTAAGAAATAAAAAAAACCAAAAAAACCGAAACCACGATACCTGTGGAACCGCCCCCGTATCGTAACTTTCTTCGCGTCCTTCTCTGCCATTCTCCATCGTCCTACTTTTCCTCCCTTCTCCTAACCCACCTCCCCCCTCTCTTTTCCTCTCCCTCTTCCCACTCCCTCCCCCCCGTCAACCACACTCGCACCGCCTTTGCCAATTCCTTCCCTGAGGGTGCTTCTCTTCTCCATCGTTCCCGTTCCTGAATTCGGTCGATTTTATTCTTCTTGGATCTCCACCACGGCGTGTGCCCTTTGTTCCTCGCCGTCGTCCAAAGCAACATCGCATTGTTGTCCCATCGTCACGGTCTCCCTTCGTTGGCAACCTGCGATTCAAGATCTGATATCTTCCGCCTCCCGCCCCCCCGTCCCTGAGTCGCTTTCCACCACTACCTAGGACTCAGCAAACAAGCGTCGCTTTGTGTTGCACTGTCGAATTCTGCTCTGCTTCTGCTAGTCGAGTTTCTACCTTTGCGCAATCACCATTGTTGTGTTGCGCCAGACCGATACTCTCCCCACCTCCGCCTTCGCCAACACACAACCAAAGCTTCCGAGCTCCGCCTCTCGCAGCTTCGACATCAAGCGTGACCCGCTTCGAACATCGAAAAAAAAGGTCCGCCTCTTGCTCGCAGCGACGACTCCAGCCCCCCGGGAAAAAGGAGCCAGGTAACGAAACGAATCCTACACCGCTTTCTGCATACCGCGATCACCTGTGACTTTCGCTAGTCATGGCCAGTCCATTGCAGTTCGCCTACCGAACCCAGAAGGCCATCGGCGTCTTTGATGCCGACCCTGTCTACGAAGCCCTTCCTGGATTCACCCAGCCCGAAGGGAATCTCCGGTGCTGTGTCTACTCGGGATGCGGCCGCTACTTTGCCTACGCCACTAACGAGGGCGTCGTCATCGTCGACGCGTCCGTCGGCCACGTCTTGACTTCGCTGCCCATCCCTGCCATCTACGATCTCAGCTTCTCCCCCCACGGTACCTACTTGAGCACCTGGGAGCGCCCCGCCAAAGATGAGAATGGCGATGCTACCAAGAACCTCAAGATCTGGCGCACCATCGAGGAGCTCGCCGATGATGCTGAGAAGCAGCCCATTGGCAAGTTCGTCCAAAAGTCTGCTAATGGCTGGAACCTGCAGTACACGGAGGACGAGCGCTTCTGCGCGCGCATCGTCACCAACGAGGTCCAGTTCTACAACAGCAACGACCTCGGTACCGTGTGGAACAAGCTGCACGTTGAGGGCGTCTCCGACTTTGCCCTCGCGCCCGGCAAGAACCAGAACGTTGCCGTCTTCGTCCCGGAGCGCAAGGTACGCTACTTGTTCTCCCGCATGCATCGCACTTTTCTATATCATTGTCTAACTCTTGGTTACAGGGACACCCCGCCTCCGTCAAGGTCTTCAACGTTCCCCAGTTCACCAGCCCGATTTCGCAAAAGACCTTCTTCAAGGCCGACAAGGTCCAGCTCAAGTGGAACCAGCTCGGGACTGCTCTGATTGTGCTGGCACAAACAGAGGTTGACAAGTCCAACAAGAGCTACTACGGCGAGACCAACATGTACCTCCTGAGCGCCAACGGCTCGTTCGACGCTCGTGTCACTCTTGACAAGGAGGGCCCTATTCACGACGTGTCGTGGTCCCCCAACTCCAAGGAGTTCGGTGTTGTATACGGCTACATGCCCGCGAAGACCACCATCTTCAACCACCGCGCCGTCGCCACCCACTCCTTCCCTCTTGGCCCCCGTAACACCATCATCTTCTCGCCTACTGGCCGGTTCGCCTTGGTTGCCGGTTTCGGTAACTTGGCTGGCCAGATCGATGTTTACGACCTCGAGAAGGATTATCGCAAGATCACCACCATCGAAAGCGGTAACCCTAGTGTCTGCACCTGGTCTCCCGACAGCCGTTACATCTTGACGGCCACTACTTCTCCCCGTCTTCGTGTCGATAACGGCATCAAGCTCTGGCACGTTGGTGGCGGTATCATGTATAACGAGGAGATGGTTGAGTTGTACAACGTCATCTGGCGCCCTGTTCCTGCTGCCAGCCTTCCCAACGTTGACCCGCTGCACCCCATTCCCACTCCTCACCCCTCGGCTTTGGCCTACCTTGGCACTGTCAAGACGCCTTCAAAGCCTGTCGGTGCTTACCGCCCGCCCGGCGCCCGTGGCTCTTCCACTCCTCTTCACTTCAAGCGTGAGGATGAGGGAGGTGCTGCCCACTCGGTTAGCAACGGCGTGCCTCAGGTCGGTCCTAATGGGTTTGGCCGTCCGCGCCGTCAGATTCCTGGCGCCGAGTTTGCCGAGCCGGCGGGACCTTCTGTTCCTGGCGCCGTTGTGGACGATGAGAACTTGTCCAAGACTGCCCTGAAGAACAAGAAGAAGCGTAACAAGAAGGCCAAGGAGGGCCAGGCGGGCGAGGGCGCGACTACCCCTAACGAGGGTGGTCTTGCCCCTCCCCGCGAGTCTGTCGACGGCCGCAGCCCCGATCGCAACCACCAGCGTCACCACTCGCGCAGTCAGTCGCGCAGCAACAACCTGGCTGTCCGCACCCAGAACAACCACCGCAGCCGCTCGAACGTGCGCCAGCCTAATGCTCCTGCTCAGCAGGCTGCCCCGGTCGTTGACGCCGCCGCAGCGGCTGCCCAGAGCGCCAATGCCAAGAAGATCAGGTCTCTCCAGAAGAAGATCCGCGCCATTGAGGACCTTGAGATGAGGCATGCTGGTGGCGAGAAGTTGGAGGATACCCAGTTGAAGAAGATCGCTACCAAGGGCTCTGTGATTAAGGAGTTGGAGGCTCTGGAAAAGGAGGGTCATTAAACCAAGGATGTTATGTGTCGGGAGTTGAGAAGCTTGAGAGACGGATGGAACTAAAGTAGTGGTTATCAAGTTGGGTAGTTGAGAGTTGACTTGTGGAACTCAAAATACTTGTTTTGCTACGTTTTCCCAGTCAGTTGCCCGGAATATGTGAGCTTCTATGCAAGTACTGTGCGGCGGTCATGACGATGATGTTGCTGATAACGTATTGCTGGGGTTTCTCTGTTCTATTTGAGGCTACGCTGGTGGTTGAATTCATGTCGGTGTGGTGTATGTTTTTGGCATGTGGGTTCAAAAAGCGAAAATGCTGAGAGGGAGAAAGCCCGACGAAGCAAAGATTCACCTTGAAAATGTTCGACTTTCACCAAAGGGAAGGCGTTGATGGAGTGGCTAGAAAAAAAACCGGGAAAATGAAGTTATGGCAATTGCAGAATTTGAGCCAGGCTAGCCTTACGTCGTGTCTGTGATAACCGAAGCCTTCCTCGGTCTCTAACATGGAACCTGGAAGCGTCGTGGAACCGCTTGTGATACATGTACCATGGACACCTCCATCAAAGGGACCGACATGATCGTTCGTTGAAGTTTTCATCCGACTCAGAGGGCACCCAAAACCGACAGTTCGCCGGTTGCATCTCGCGATCCTAATGTGCACGAGCGCAACGGGCATGAACGTTCAGACCTTAAGACTACAGTACAGGTATTCATCAAGACAAGTGCACTCTTCAAGTCATCAGCTCATTTTGTTCACCATGCGCGCGTCAGTGATGGTATTATCAGCACACATAACGATGCGCAGGCAAATTAATGGCAAATGCTCAAGAACTCGAGTTCAGTGTGTGGAAATGTCCCAGGCAAAATATTTCTCTACTCCTCGACAGAGAAGAACAAAGGTAGAGGGTAAGAGCTTGAAGATTCTCTTCTATCCTCCGCTTTCCCCTCCAGAATGTCATTGCAGTAGACGGAAACCGGAGTGAATACGAAGGAACATATGTTTTATGTGTTGTGAAGAGAAAAAAAAGAAGAAAAAGAAGAAACCCAAAATTGGCGGCCCGAGACAGACTTTTAAAGCAAACGCAAGCCACTCCTGTAGTTGCCGGGTTGCACCGCCCCATGCAGGAATTGAGCCACGGGTCTTTGAGGTTGCGGTGGAGTCATGGGGCGATAAGGGGTCTTACCACCGCAATAATGGCTCGCCGATAGGCGGTTGGGTAAGCCTGCGTCGCAGTATTGAGCATGACGGTTCAGGGTGTACCGTACGTACCTGCCTAGGTACTGTAGAGGGATGAAATGCGGGGCATTGATCTCGAGTCGGAGGTGGATGCTCTTCCAGGAAGTCCCCATTAACTTTCTGCGACACACTCGAGGAAAAGGCTGCGCCGTTCTCTTGCATTGTTGTAAGACTCATCGATCTCGACTTCCTCTTTGGTAGTTACACCAACTACATCTCTCTACGACTCGTCGCGCGATTCGAACGAATTTCATAAATACCCACGATACTCGACCGGAACACCGTTGATCACCAACTTTTCAAACCAAGTCAACCCACACCCAAAGACCAACAGACAAAATGGCAGGCGGTACTGGCCCGGCTGGTCGTGGACGCGGCGGCAAGTTCAAGAAGTACACTCGTGGAGGTATGTTTAGTCCAGAGGCCGCCGCGGCGGCACTCTCTCTACCCGTTACTGCAAAACTGGCCTTGCTAACCCTCAACCCCCCTCCCAGGTGGCCACCATTTCTCCCGCGACCTTCGCCCCCTCGACGCCGATGGCAACGAAGTCGGCATGTGGGGCGCCGGCGGCGCCAAGAAGGATTCCGAATCCGAGGAGGAATCCTCGGAGGAGGAGTCTTCTGAGGACGAGGCCGGCCCCTCTGGTGGCAAGGCCCCCAAGGCTGAGCTGACCCGCGAGGAGCTCAAGGCACAAAAGAAGGCGCGGAAGGAGGCAGCCATCGCGCGCGCCAAGGCCGCCGCCGTGCAGGTTGGCGACCTCCCGCCCAGCGACTCGGAGGAGGAGAGCGAGGACGATGCCAACGACGCGCCCATGCCCGCCAACCCCAACCACTCCAAGGCTGCGCGCAACCAGACCAAGAAGCCCGTCGTCAAGGCAGCGGGATCGGATGATGAGGCTACCGCCGGCGTCAAGAAGCTCAGCATAGCGGACTCGGCCCCCGGCAACAGGAAGGAGCGTGAGGCGGCTGCGGCGGCTGCGGCGAAGGAGAGATATCAGAAGCTTCATGAGGCTGGTAAGACGGATCAGGCCAAGGCCGATCTCGCTAGGTTGAGGCTCATTCGTGAGAAGAGAGAGCAAGAGACTGCTAGGAAACAGGTATGGCAATATTTGTTGCTCCCACGCAAATATGAGACGGACATGATTCTAACAGCTTTTCCGATTTTTAGGCCGAGAAGGAAGAGCGCGAAGCCCAGGAGAAGCTCAAGAGGGATCAGTTCGAGGCTAAGGAGGCCAAGAGGCGCGAGGCCGCCCTTGGTCCTCAGAAGAAGGCCAAGAGCAGCAAGAAATAAAGGCAATGAAGGGGTGTCTTTCTTGATTTCTTCTTTTTTCTTGGTCTTTTCTTGTTTTTTTCCATAGACCGCAGCGAAAATGCAGCGGTAATTTATTGGGTTCTTCTCGCGCCTTTTATTGTTCCAGCCCTGTATATCCAGTATATGCATTACGACCTATATGTTTCTCGTGAAATATGTGCCCGTTCCCGTCGACTTAGCCAGTATGTATATGTCGTTACCTTCTTCCACCCCACTCTTTCCTCTTTCAACATAGGTCATTATATCCCAACTGAAGGCTCCGACCCAACAGCCTCCTTCCAAAACTCATCAAAGTCCACTCCATTCTCCTTAAAGAGATCCCTAATCTTCTGCGCCACCTCAACCTGCCTCTCCTGCGTAAAGCCGCCTTGCTGGGTCTCAAACTGAATGACCTCGATCCAGCGATAGAAAAGGTTCTCCTTTCCAATAGCCGCCAGCGCATCACGGAACGCAAAAACCTGTCTCCTGCGCTCATCTTCCTGTGCATTCTCTCCGGAGGCATTCATGTCAATCGCAATCCACCCAAACTTGTCATGGTGGCAAAGCACCAGCGTCCTGAACGCGTCAAGGGGGATCTCCTTCTTATCCACCAACGTAGTTGCCTTCACCATGGCCTTCCAGTCCAAATCCCAGTCGCCGTTCATGGTCAGGTATCCCGTCTTTTCCTGCAGCAGCATGGGCGAAGTCGCATTGCGGACCATTTCCCACAAAATCGTGCGCGCCTCGTTGCCCTGGGGCTTCTCCGAAAAGATATCCACTCCATAAACCTGCGTGTCCCACGACCGCGACCGGCGCACGTAGATCTCCTTGTCGCGGAACCCGACCGCGGTCCGCCACAACACGGGGCTGCCGTGCTTGCGCCCGAACACGAACTCGATCGGCCACGGCCAGACGAACACGGCGAGGACGAAATCGAACAGGAAAGTGAGCGTGCGCCGGCCGGCCACCGCGAAGAATTGTCGGTAGGTCAGGTCGGCCATGCGGATCGTCGTCGAGTTCTCGTAGCCCAGGAACGAAGAAGACAAAAGCGCCACGTAGTAAGGGATGATGTACCACATCCGCCATAGGAAGAGGGCGAAGACGGCGGCGTTGAGCAGGATCGGCACAGAGAAGATCTTGCGCTTGAAGGAGGCCGGCTTCTGGTCGACGTGCGCGATGTAGACGTGTTTCTTGGAGAGGGAGGAGGTGAAGGGCTTGAGCGAGTCCGGGGCGACGCGGAAGGGCTTGGGCGGCTCGAGAGCACCGCCAGAGCTGGTGCTCTTTGCCCCTTTGCTGGTTTTCTTGGGCGCCATGTTGGGTGACGGTTTGGGTGTGATGAATTGGAAACTTGAGGAGGGGACCTCAAGAAAGTAAAAAGAAAGATTCAAGAGACGGTGAAGAGATGGAGAGAAGTGAAAGTTGGAAGCTTTGGGGCCAAATTTCTGGAGAGGCCGAAAGGGTCCACGTCAGGGGGAAGCTTCGACGGTACGTACCTGTATTGTTTGTAAGCCCCTGAAGCTAGCTCCATCAAAAAACACCGCTATAACCCTAACCCGCTAGCTGGATTGCCTGCCGCGCAGCAACCCCTCGCTAGGTATTTCCGCACACGTTGGTAGGTACATGAAGCTGTCTTATCTTATCAGTCCACATGGTACCCACTTTAATTACCTATAGCGCTGCGCTGCAGCACCGGGCAGTACGAATGCTTTGGCGAACTGCGGGACGGAACGGATCGCCCGTGTAAGTTACAAAATTCCACCTTGGCTGTTGCGCCAGGCTCTTGTTCTACTTTCTCCTCTCTGGTCCTGCTGGGCAAACTATGCCCTGTGATAAAACAAGATGATGAGGGGCGGATTGTTGCAGGTAAGTGCTGTTTCCCGTGCGCGCATTGTTCAACGACGTAAAGCAAGCCAGTTCAAGTCAATGGTTAGCTAACATGGAGACAACCACTGGAAATAGAAGCAGAGCACTTCCTCTGTGTGTCTGCTCTGCCGCCACAGATGGCAGCTTCGCCAGCAACAGCAGCAACGAATCCATCCGAATACCCGCCGCGTATACTCTTCGTGGGACGATAAACCTAGCTGGGGTACGCAACAACAGCCTGCGACACCAAACGCTGGAGGAGAAGGAGGAGGTGGTGGAGGAGGATGGGGTGGTTCCTGGAAACCGGCCGCCCCTGCGACCCCGGCCACCCAGACGACACCCGGAACGGGAACGGCACAGAGTCAACCCAAGCCCGCCAACGCTGGCTTGCTTCCTCACGAGATCGCCGCCAGAGAGCGCTTGTTGCTCATGGCCGCGGCCGCTGTGGCTCCTAAGCCCGCTCCTAAGCCCGCTCCTCAGCCCGCCCGAAAACTGGCGCCAGAACCTTTCAAACGCGCCCCGAGTGACCGTCCGGTGCGCCGGCTACCTGAAGGTCAACAGAACGAGTTCAAAGGGGCTCCGCCTCGGAAGGAACAGCAGGGACCTGTGGTGCGCAGGACGCTCCTGCGTCCGAAACAGCCAGGTCAAGAACCTACAACAGAAACGCCAGGACCCAAAACGGAGCGCGAAGCTCAAAAAAATCAGGCTCTTGTCCGCAAGGTATTGGAGCCTTTTGGTATAAGACGTTTCCCGGCACAGGCGCCTGAGCCTCAACAAGCTCCTAAGCCATCAACTTCCAGCCAAACGACTCCTAGCGAACCAATTCCCAGCCGACCGACACAGGACCCAACAAGTCAAACTCAACCAACTGTCAGCAGCCTATCGAGCCTCTCCAGCGGGGAATCACCAAAGCCGTGCCAAACCAGCCAACCTAGTGAACAAGTCGATGGGGCTCGGGGGCAAAGCAGTTGGGATGCCTTTACAGCCGCTAGTTCGACACCCAGCCAGCCTACTGAACCAGCAGGTGGAGGATGGGGAACAAGCAACTGGGGAACAAGCAGCTGGGGCGCCTCTTCAGCCGCCAGTCAGCCAGCCAGCCAATCCCAGACAGATCGACTCCTCCCCCACGAGAAAGCAGCCAGGGATCGGTTACAGCAAAGACATGCTCAGAACCAGCCTCAGGCTCCCGCAAAGAATCTGAGGAGCCTTGCTGATGGTCTCTTTGCCCATGATAGACAGACAGGTCAACTTTCGGCCAAAGATTTGCGGAAACGCCAAGAGACAGGTTCTCTCAAGGACGACTTGCAGAACGCCGAGGAAGAGGAGCGCCGTGCGGACAATACAGACGCATGGGATGACATATTTCCCACTCAGCCCCCTCCTCCTCCTCCTCCACCCAGAGCTTCAGCTCGTGAGGTTTACAACTCAATTTCATCCAAGTTTGCACCTCCACCGGATTCCAATTCTCCGCGTGAAACTGAAGGGCAATGGGCGGGGCTCATCCGCCGTACAAACGGGGGAGACGTGGGAAACGTCCACTTGACCGATAATAACGATTTTGTCAAGACCCCTCCCGCTTCTCAAGAAAGACATTCGGAGCCCAGAGATAGTAGCAACTTTTGGAAGCAGGCTGAAGATCGATATGCGACCAGACCAGCACCTCAAGCGCAGTCCGAGGCGGCTTCCGAGAGCACTCGGGAGGCCACCGAGGCGTTCAAGAAGCAGATGTCGGATGACTGGGATTGGGCTGACAACTACGGAGGAAAGCCTAAGGAGAAGGAAGGACAAAAGCTGGAGCACCAAGATTTCGAAAAGCCCAGGGGCAGGGATAATGCAAGACAGACAAGAGGCGATAGGGTTGCATTGGAAGAGATACCGATTCCTTCGCGGTATATCAAGGAGGAAAAGAAGCCCAAAAAGAAGGGAGGGAGGCGGCGCGACTACAACGAGGACGACGATTTCGATGATATGGCGTACGAGTATAAGCGTCGTGAAAGGTTGGCCAAGAAGGCTGAGAAGGAGCGGCTCCAGTATGAGGAGACTGGCCCTATTCCCATTCTCCTTCCCGAGTTCATCAGCGTTGCCAACCTTGGCATGGCCCTTGGCGTGAAGGCAGACCTATTTATCTCCCAATTGGGAGAACTCGGGTTTGAAGATATTGCCAAGGATAGCATCATGACCGGCGAGACGGCTGCCCTGGTTGCCCAAGAGTACGGCTTCGAGCCAACAGTCGATGCTGGTGAGGATGAGGACTTGAGGCCACGCCCGCCTCCCGAAGACCCCTCTAGCGTGCCCCTACGGCCACCGGTTGTCACTATCATGGGGCACGTCGATCACGGTAAGACTACTTTGCTGGATTTCCTGCGGAAGTCTTCTATCGCAGCCGGTGAGCACGGTGGTATTACCCAGCACATTGGTGCCTTCTCTGTGCAGATGTCCTCGGGTAAGCAAATTACCTTCCTGGATACCCCCGGCCACGCTGCCTTCCTGTCCATGAGACAGCGCGGCGCCAACGTCACCGACATTGTCATTCTGGTGGTCGCCGCCGACGACAGCGTCAAGCCGCAGACCATCGAGGCCATCAAGCATGCCCGCTCCGCCAAGGTACCCATGATCGTGGCCATCAACAAGATTGACAAGGACCAAGCCAACGTCGAGCGCGTCAAGTCCGACTTGGCCGCCAATGGCGTCGAGATCGAGGACTACGGCGGCGATGTCCAGGTTGTCTGCGTCAGCGGCAAGACCGGTCAGGGTATGGACGATCTCGAGGACAACATCCTTCTCCTGTCTGAGATGCTCGACATCCGCGCCGAGCCCGACGGCATGGCCGAGGGCTGGGTTCTTGAGTCCAGTATCAAGCCCATTGGCCGCGTGGCCACCGTGCTCGTCAAGCGCGGCACCCTGCGTCCCGGCGATTTCATCGTTGCTGGCCGTGTCTTTGCCAAGGTGCGCAGTCTGCGCAACGAAGCGGGCATCGAGGTCGAAGAGGCTCCTCCCGGAACAGCTGTCGAGATTCTCGGCTGGAAGGAGCCGCCGGAGGCAGGCGACATGGTTCTCCAGGCCCCGAACGAAGACAAAGCCAAGAACGCGGTGCATTACCGCATCGAGCAGAAGGAGCGCGAGGAGGCCATGGAGCAAATCACGGAGATGGAGAGGCTCAAGCGCGAGCGCGAGGCCGAACGGCTCGCAGCCGAAGAGGCCGAGAAGGGCGAAGACGGTGCTGCTGCCGAGGTAGAGGAGAAAGAATCGGGACCCAAGATCATCAACTTCACCGTCAAGGGCGACGTGCACGGCTCGGTCGAGGCCGTGTGCGCGTCGATCCTGGAGATCGGCAGCAACGAGGTGCGGCCGCGCGTGCTGCTGTCGAGCCCGGGCCAGATCACCGAGTCGGACGTCGAGCACGCCGCGGTTTCGGGCAGCACCATCATCAACTTCAACAACCCGATCCCGGGCCACATCAAGCGCATGGCGGTCGAGAACAAGGTCAAGATCATGGACCACAACATCATCTACAACCTGACCGAGGAGGTGCGGCAGGTACTGAGCGAATCTTTGCCCCCCACGATCTCGTTCAAGGTGCTCGGCGAGGCCGAGGTGGCGCAGGTGTTTACTATTAATATCAAGGGACGGAAGTATAAGAATATTGCGGGTGTCAAGGTCAGGAATGGAATGGTGATGAGGAATGGAAGGGTGAGGTTGCAGAGGAAGGGAGAGGTTGTTCATGATGGTGAGTTTTTCTCTGTGACTTTGCATTATGTTGATGGCCAAGCTAATAATCACAAACAGGTACCATCAGTTCAGTCAAGCACGGCAAGAAGGAGGTTACGGAGATGCGCAAGGGTACCGAGTGCGGTCTCGAGTTTGGTGGTGAGTTTGACGACATCAAGGAAGGCGATCTCATCCAGGTTGTGGAGGAGATTAGAGAGAGGAGGTATCTGTAAAGGACTGTTGTCCTCTTGTAACACCATACATACACGATTGTACAAATACCGGGGATATCAAAAAATGGGCATCTGTGGGGAAAAGATGGATGATGGCGGATATAGTATTGCATATATCAGCAGCTGGGGATACATAGAACATGATAGAACCACGTCAACAGTGGTGCATGTACGAATTGATCGAAGAGTTGATGGCAAATGAGCATTGCAACTGGCTGAATTCATGGAGTGGGAAGTAATGCATATGTAGTGCACATCTCGTTTGTATGATTCTTCTGATTCCGTCAAATGTCCTTCATTCTAAGTAAGTCATCATTCTTATCCCATCATCTCCTCCTCTATCTTCCTCCTCTGGGCGCAGATATGGAAGCAGACGAAAACGTGCCTGTCAGTGTAGCCCGCGCCCGCTCCTTCTCCAGCTTCTGCAGTCCTATCCTATCGGTAACGGGCGTGGCCGCAATGATATTGTCGAATTCGTCATCCTCCTCCCCGTTGTCCGAGTCCGGCTCGGCGTCGGAGTCTGGCTTGTACTGTCCCTGGGGTCGGGCAATCGTCTCGACCGTCTTCTTCGGTGGTTCGGGGTTGGCAAACGATTTGGATGCGAGGATCTTGCGCCGAATGGCCTCCATCTCGGCTTCGTCATCGCTGTCGTCGGATATGGCAAAGGGGTCCCTGTCTTCTTCTTCCTCTTCTTCGTCATCGGAGGCTGCTGGCTGTTTCTGTTTGGGCGGTGGCTTGGTTCCGAGGTAGATACCGTCTACGCTGCCGTCTTCGTCGCTACCGCCTTCCTCCTCATCACTATCTTCCTCATCCTCATCATCATCCTCCTCATCCGAGTCGTCCATGGCTGGTCTCCGATTTGTGTTTCCAGTCGTCCAAATATCCGACTCGCCCTCTCTGCTCTCCGTATACTCCTTCTCCAGCCTCTCCCTCCACGCCTCCTCCGCCTTCTTGATCTCGTCCTCATCCTTGCACGCCGAGTAGATCCTGAACAGCTTCGAGTTGATATCCAAAAACGCCCTGCCGTACGAAAACGGCGCCAAAATCTCCTCCGCCCACTCCAAATGACCACAAATCGCAAACGCCGCCGCCAGCGCCTCCACGCAGTTCAGCCGGAACGGCTTACCGTAGTTGACCGTGTTGGCCGCCACCAGGTACGGCAACAAACGCTCGCACTTGCCGCCCACCTTCTTCCAATCCACCTCCTTGGTGCGCGCCCACGAGCACTCCACCACCGCGGCGCCGTACTGCTCCATCAGCTCCTTGTCGGCCGGGGAGATTACGCGCTTGCCGTTGGGCGTGATGATCACGCCCGAGTGTCGCTGGCCTAGGTGCAGCTCGCGCATGAGACCGAGCTTCATCAGCTTCTTGCCCGAGCACCGCTTGGGGTCGCAGTGGCCGAGGTCCCAGCAGGCGGCCTTGAAGGGCGGGCGGTAGGGGCGCGAGGAGGTGGACGGGTCGTGAGGGTTGGCTGTGGTGTCTTCGCCGCCGCTGCCGGCGTTGTCTTGAGGGGCTTTGCCGGCGCGCGGGTTGTTGCGGGGCGGGTTCCGGCCGTGTCCGCCTTTGCCGCCGCGCGAGGAGAAGCCGTCCTTCTTGTGGCGGACCATGGTGGTGATGGTTTGGGTTTCGTATGTGTGATGTTGTCGAGATAGCTTGTAGTTGGCGGACGCTTTATGTCGCAATTGGTAGTTCTGGCACGAGCACTGCCCTGTTTTTAAAAGGCAGAACTTGGATGAGTAGCGGATGTCGCGGATATGTGCGTGTTGTGTTGGACCGCGCGAGCTGCTTGCGCTACAAGGTCGAAGTGGCAGACGGCGAAAAAGTTATCAATGCGATTGAAGACCTTGACGACATCGAATTTGGGGTTGATGCAGGTGGGTTGGTGGGGTCCGGGTCCGCTGCGGAGTGATTGACATCTTCCCCGGATTCATGCAACTCACCGGTTGCTGCGAGATGGACATTCCGCAAGCGACTGCCGCGGTGGCGCCTCCGCAGCGCTTGTCGAATTGGGATGAGATGGAGGTGTTTTATTCATTTACAAGGTGATTATTCTTGTAACGCAATCTGGCCAAACAGGTGTGCGGCTCCACTTTCTCTTGCGCCCCAACGGCAGGCAACAGGCCCAACCCGTCCACAGCGTTTGAGAGGGGTCCACGAGTCTAAGCTCCCCTGGCAACAGCCTGGCTCCCAGGCCTCCTCCTTCCGTCAGTCAGCGAGCGAGCCCTCCAGTGGCATCAACGGAACGAGCCCAGGTGGACATTCCCGTCATTCCTTGTGTTGTCCAGAAGTTCGGATCGAATCATACCCGCCCTCAGTCTATTCTGTACTTTCTGTAATAGTATATCTCACTTAACCACCAGCGGACTTGGCCAATCCCAACGGCAATACCGGAACAGAGCTTCAAGCATACAACTCCTCTAGAGCTTGACCGACCGAGGCTTGGGTCCTGGCCGCCGACTTCCTGTGTCCAGGCGACTCCCGCCAAGCTGCGCAATCTGGCCCCAATACCTCCTCGATCTCTTCAGTCTCGTCCGTCTCCTCACCAACTCAATACCCTCAGACTCTCCGAGAACGCCGGCAACATGGAGGCGGCGTCTGCCCGCTATGCCACGCGCGACCGGTGGGCCGAGATGGGCCGCCCGGCACCCTCCCAGCTTCAGCGCTTCATCACGGCCGCCTGCAGTCCCGACAACTACGAACCCAACTTGGCCCTGAACCTCGAGATCGCCGACTTGATCAATTCCAAGAAAGGTTCCGCCCCCCGCGAGGCCGCCGTGGCCATCGTAAACTACATCAACAACCGCAACCCCAACGTCTCGCTGCTCGCCCTCAACCTGCTCGACATCTGCGTCAAGAACTGCGGTTACCCCTTCCACCTCCAGATCAGCACAAAGGAGTTCCTCAATGAGCTGGTACGCCGCTTTCCCGAGCGACCCCCGATCCGCCCCACCCGCGTTCAGCTCAAGATCCTCGAGGCCATTGAAGAATGGCGCTGTACGATTTGCGAGACGAGCAGGTATAAGGAGGACTTGGGCTTCATCAGGGACATGCACCGCTTGCTGAGCTATAAGGGGTACACCTTCCCGGAAGTCAGAAGGGAGGATGCAGCTGTGCTTAACCCGAGTGATGTACGTTCTCCGTCCCCATCCCACTCGTGTCAGTGTTGGAGCATGTCTAACGTATCTGTTACAGAACCTTAAATCCGTCGAGGAGATGGAAGAGGAGGAACGCGAGGCGCAGTCTGCCAAGCTGCAGGAGCTTATCCGTCGAGGTACTCCCGAGGACCTCCAGGAGGCTAATCGACTTATGAAGATTATGGCTGGTTATGACACGAGATCCAAGGTCGATTACCGCGCCAAGGCGGCCGAGGACGTGGGCAAAATCCAACAAAAAGCGAGACTTCTCGAGGAAAGGTTAGAAGCCTTCAAACCCGGTGACAAGATTGTGGAGGGCGACGTGTTCTCCGAGCTTGCAGCCGCCCTGTCTAGCGCCCAGCCAAAGATTCAGAAGATGTGCGAGGAAGAATCGGACGACCATGAAGCGGTCGCAAAGCTTCTCGAAATCAACGACAGCATACACCGAACTGTGGAGAGATACAGGTTGCTGAAGAAGGGCGATATAGAAGGTGCCAAGGCGTTGGCAAGTGGCGCGCCAGTTACGAGCACAAGCAACGGCAGTGGTAGTGGCAAGAGTGCGGCGCAAGAGTTGTCGCTTATTGATTTTGATGCTGAGCCGAGCGGAGGAGACTCAGCCAGCCAGTCGGCATCTCAGGGAGGAAACAGTCTCGAAAACGACTTGCTTGGCCTGTCGCTGGGTGAAACCAGCTCTTTTGGTCAAGGAGGCGGCATTGCGCTTGGGTTCGGTGCCAATACTAGTATGTCACTCGTTGCTATACATGCAGATTCAAAAGGAGACTGTTACTCACACTCACCACAGACATTCCTGGACCGGCACTGCTCTCGTCCACTACGCAAAACAGCACCGCCAGGGGCCCCTCCCCTCAACCTGGCCCATCCTCTTTCAACAACTTCAACTCATTCGCATCACCAGCTGCTTCCCAATCAAGCACCCCCAAGCCTCCCGCGTATACGGCATCCGCTTTTGCCGCGCCAGCTGCGCCGTCAACAGCGTCCAACGACCCATTTGCTGCTCTAGCCTCTCTCTCCTCTTCATCTACCCCAGCGCCAGCACCAGCACCAGCTGCTGCCAGCAACGACGATGACGAGTGGTCTTTCTCCTCGGCACTGCCCCCTGAGGCGGCACCAGCCCAGCCGAAGGAGCACAGGGCTGTTGTCTCTAACACTGCGCTCAAGGTTGACATGGTGGCTGTCAGATCTTTGGCAACCGGCCCGTCTCCAGCCATCTCTATGCAATTTGCTTTTAGCAACAATACAGCGCAACCGATTACGGAAGTGCACTTCCAGTTGGCTGTTACCAAGGTAAGCTCACTATCCACCCATAAGTTTGTCAAACCACATTGCAGTGGACTACACTATGTGCATTTTGCGTTTTTCTAGATGGTCACTAGAAAGAGATGCTGACTGTGATACCCAAATAGGGATACGAATTGCAACTTCAGCCTCAAACCGGACGGACTCTTACCCCTAAGCAGAGCCGGGGTATCACGCAGTCGGTCCACGTATGGTATACCGCGGACAAGACCAAGAAGGTAGAGAGCGTCAAGCTCAGGTGGAGGGTATCGTACAAGGTTGGGGCGGAAGCAAAGGCCGAGATGGGTGAGATTCCCGAGTTTAGCGTGGCATAGGGAAGAACTTTAGTCAGTATGAGAGCCAGAAGAATGGGAAGATGGTGGAGTGCATGTTTACGTTCAAAAAACAAAGTAGTACGGAGCCAATTAATATGTAGTGATACGATGACCGGCAAGGGAAACAGGAAGATGCGCTTGACTTTCCTGCTCACTGGGAGCTGTTCAGTTGATCAAAGAGAGGAGGGGATGCTGACGGAAAGTGGGAATGCGCCAACTGAACGTCCTCGCTGCAACATGTATCGGACACTTCATGCCTCTTTCCTCTTGTAGGCGATCAACGTACATAGGCACCCTCAGTCACCTCATCATACCAGGTCGTACTTACCAGCTGGGAACAAGGTTCGTGGTCGCCACTTCCCATCACTTCTCACTTCTCATTTTTCGGGGGCTCCTCAAGTTGAGACACAAAACTCATCATCCTTTCATTGACAACTGTCCTAGAAGCACTACCTCCAGCCACCTTATCCTCCACTCCTAGAAATCTGGCCTAGCATCTTTCTTCACTCGACCCCTGAACGGCGGTCTGTTACGAATCCTCTCGCCCTCCTTCGTTCATCATTTGTGGCATTTCACAACATCTTGTCTGGTCTTTGTCATCCACCCCAGAGAGTAGGCACTTATAGCACGATATTCAGCATAAATCAGTGGTAGGATATCCATGAGCGATCAATCTCAAAAAGGACGAACTGCGAAGCATGGTCGGCCCAACTAATCCTCGTCCCCGTCTGTCTCTTGTTGAAACCCCCCTAGTCCATTTCTTTGTCATTTGCACACTCATTATGAAACCCTCCCACAATCCAGACGAACTGCTCAAAGCCATGGCGCAACATCATGAACTATATATCGCCAATCTTCGGCTCCTTCATTACCTAACACTCAAGAACAACTCCCCTACTGTTCTCTCAAGAACCAGTGGGATTGAACGCTCACGCAGCCACGACAGCCCTCCGCCTACGCCGCCTAGAGGCTCGGGTTTCTCTCACGACAGTCTCTCTTGGTATACATTCGGTTCCAACCGTTGCTAGCGCCAAACAAACGAGCTGCATACCTCGAGACCATATCACTTTCCTACTGAAGCGCCTTTCAACGACAGACCATCTCAGGCGCCCTCAATGGACTACTACGAGGGTGATGATCTGCTGAGCCATTCTCTTTGCACCACCAAGCCAATCGAGCAAGAGTCATTTACGGAGCAAGATTTGAGAAACCATCTGGAATCAGTCAACGGCACCAACTGGGTTACAAAGACAGACCTACAAGATCAGTGGCGTAACGGGTACATCACCACTCCAGATCGATTTTTGGAGCCTTGGGATGGAAAGGATGACGGCACATACAAGAATGCAACATACGAGGTATACGAGATACCCGGGAGTGGTGAGAAGAAATGCATTCCTGTCGCCAAGCATAAGGAGAACGGAGAAGACTCTCAACCAATCCTCAGCGTCAAGAGCGTCTGGGATACCCTCAAGGAGGTGAACAAAAACGGGGAGGCGGTCGGAAGAATAACGTGAGTGTGCCTTGTTATCACGGAAATTCCACGAGTCTTGCTAACGGTTTTTAAGTATTCTTCAAGAGGTTCCCCCTCTTGTACTCGGAGCAGTCCACATGACCATGCAGAAACACTTCGATATGGACGAGCTATTCCAACATCTCATTTCCAATGAAGGAGACAACGAATGGAAGACCAAAGTTTGTGACCCGATCGCGCCAGTTGCCCCGTGTATGCTGACAGAACGCACCAATTCTAGGCTTATATGGATCGAGCTACGGAATCTACCCGTCTAAGGCAAAGGACATTCTTCTTCGTTTTCAAGTACTATACCGTCGTCAACGAGAACAAGTGCACCCCAGCACCATGGCAGAATTACGATACACGTCCAGCTGAGCGGAAATGGCTCGACCATGTAGACATCGCAGAGTGTAGCTCAATTTTGGCATTGTCACTGGGCGGTGATCCGATCAAAGAATACCGGGCAAGGGTCAAGAAAAGGGATATCAAGCAACATGTGATTTTTGACACATCGGCGCCATGGCAACTCCTTAGTATCCAGTGCTTTCCAGACGACGAGCACACGATGAGGAGCGAGGGATCAAGACGACCGTTATGCAATGGCCCATTTGCATTTCTGGATAGCTTGGCTCTGGAGTACCATGATGCTGTTACGAGATACAGTCAGATCAACGACGAGGTGACAAAGCTGATCACACCGCCAGTAAGAGTTCTACCACTTGAACAATACCAAGGACCCACCACTAACACATTAATCATAGAGCGAATTCATGTTCAACTCTGAGCTTCGGGACGGCCTCCTCTTTGAAGACGAAAATTTCTCGTATTCCCGTCGTTACTTTTGGGCGTACAACACCCTCGGTGTGATCAATGTAGGAATTGACTCGATGGTGTCAGCCTACAAGGAGACGTTTACCCAAGAGTTCTGGGACGGAAAGCATGAGAAGCTTTGGGCGCACCCAAATCCGGACTTGGATGATGGTAAAGCCTATGCTAAATGCATGGGAGTTCTCAAACAAGAGTTGGATAGGGAAGTGAATAACCTGGAGAAGGTGCGAAAGAAGAATGAGAAAACACGAGACGAGATTTCGTCGCTGAGGGAGCAGCTCTTTAGCGGGAGCAGCGTCAAGGAGTCCAGGAGGGCTATTGAGCAGGGAGACAACATCAAGATCCTTACCGTGGTATCGATGCTCTTTCTGCCTTTGACCTTTGTTACTGTGAGTCAGCTTCCTCATCCGTTTTTATTTTTATTTTACACTCTTCACTCGTGCCATACTATCTACCAAATATTCATCGCGCCCAGACTTCGTTGTATTTACCACAATACACCTACACTCTCTGCCCGCTTTCTTTTCCCTTCCCCCTCACCTCCAATCTCTCCGTGTCCGAGAAGCCTAACTATTTTCACCGAATCGAGTTCCTACACATATCAAGAATATTTCTAACTCAGTCGCAGTCCGTTTTTGGTATCACCACTCTCGAGATATCGGTCGACGACTGGCGGTTTCCCGTTACTCTCATAGCTGTTTGCATCCCTTTCTTCATGGTCATATTTGTCCTCCAGACTCGCTGGGGCATGAGAATGGCCAAGAAAATGGGGAACCGGATTGAAAGTTATACCAGTGGATTATTTGGTAGGCCGCCCTCAACAAACCCATGGCAGACGACTGGTGACTATGGTAGGTTGAGGGAACGTTCGTCCACGGCGAATGGAAACGAAGAGTTAAATGGGAGAGGGGAGGGCCGAAGACCTGCGCTCAAGAGACAAAAGAACATACTCTGGCTCTTCATCAAGATTCTCTTCCGGGTCTGGCGCAAAAAGAGCAGGGGCCCGACATGGCCTCCTTCCTCAGCATAAGCTCCGTGGCGGTGGATCATGGACGGTGATAGAACGGATGAGAGGGTTCTTCGCCTCGATGATGAACAGAGATCGCTGGGGTTGGCTCCTGTGGTGGAGGAATAAGGAGAAGATAGAGGATACTGCTGAAGGTGATGGAGCAGGTGTCGAGCAGGTGTAACTGTTCACGCCGAAATGTAATGGTTCGTAGAGAAAGGGCGGGCGGGTGTCGAGTAGTTACCGATAAATTTCCTTTTCTCTCTCTCGTCCTAGGTACAACGCGGATAAAATTCCATACCAGAAAGAAACATGATACACCGAGCAACGATTGCACTATATCGCCTTAGTTCGTTTCCTGTCATTCCTTCCTATCTTCCGCCCCTGCTTCAGAAGTCTCCCACGAGACTACATGCCGCCCTTTGGAGCAATACGCGCTGTTTATGCCCGTCGGGGTACTCCCACCTCACTTCCCTCCCCTTCCCTCCCCCTCCCATCCCTTCCCTTTTACCAGTTTCCACCCTTTCACCCATTTCCCCCCTCTCACCCCTTTCACTGAGCAACACCCTCCACCTTCCCCTCGGCATTCGTCCCATCCATCGGCGGGCCATCGTTCCCGCCCGTCGCCGCCCGTTCCTTCTCCCACTCCTCGGGCGTCTGGCACTTGGCACTCCACGCGTGGATCCGCGCAATCTCCTCCTTGAGCGCGGCGTTGACGAGCCGGTGCCGCTTGAGCGAGTTCTTGCCGACGAAGTCCGGAGAGACGATGAGGGAGGTGAAGGAGGCGCCGCAACCGCCTTTTTTTCCCGGAAGAGGGTGGGGGTTAGTTAAGTGTACTTGATTTTGGGGGACGAGGTGATGAAGGGAGGCAGGAATGGGAGGGCGATGATGGGAAAAAAAGGAGAGGGTGGAGATGAGGTGAATTAGGATGGGTATGAGTGTAGGTAGGTAGATGACAGTGTGATCTCCCAAAGCGCAACAAAAGTCGCTCGATGAAGATGTTGTGCCAGTGTAGATAATCTTATCAGATCATCAGATAGCTGGTTGAGGTTCGGAAGCATGGCATGACGTCAGGACAACAAGGCAGGTCAGGTCCTCGATAGTGCGTGATGTGTGTTATATGCAGTACAGCATGTGAAAGGCGAAATCGGGAACGGGAAGGAACAGTACTATGCAGTGTAAACAAAGTAATTACTTGAAATGTACGTACCCGACATGTCTGTTACTTCTACGTGAGTGGCATTGAGCCGCGTCTTGAGGGCGGCCGAGAGGAAGTCCTCTGTGATCGCTGGTTCTTGGTTGTCGGCCATTTTTTTGGGTGTGTGTGATAGTATGTCTGATGTCCGAGGCAGGAGGAGGTGTCTTTTGGAGATCTTGCTTCGAAATGGGATTGGGCAGGACTCGAATGGGAGGTGAAAGAGACAGACTCGATGAATAATTGGCAGGGACCAGCAACCTGAAGTGAGCGTGAGAAAGATGCCCCGCGAATTGAAGGTCTTGGCATGAAGCTTTCACTGAGAGTGGAAGAAGGGTTAGGGTTTAAAGTGGAGAGATGAGGGAGCTTGCAAGGTTCGAACTCGGGAGCTTCATCCTCCCCCGCCTGGAGCTCCCTCGTTCAAGTCCAGGTTGTAAACAAACACTTCACTTGAACAATTGACGAGGACAACAAGATTTGAGTAGAAATCAGATGTATGTTAGTTGAATTTGTTAAGACGAAAAATAATATTTCCTTTTCTTTTTTCTTCCATTTCCTGATAAACCCCGCTGACCAAACCACAGCTTAATTTTTCCCGGAGCTGCCCACTTTTGAGCATCAACAACACCTGCCCCGGGCACACTCATGAGCGCAGTCTTCAAGATCCCTACTAGGATCACCACCAGACTGTTTAACAAGCCTGCTGCATTTACAATCTATAAACCAGCAGCTGTCTTCCCGGGGGCTTTTAGTAGAGCGTATTGCCAAAACTCACATAACCACCCCACCATCACAATGACTTCAACCCTCGAGAGCCCCCAGTTCACCAAGCAGGTAGTTGCCGCCATGCGCGCGCTGTAAGTACTTCCACTCGTAATTCTACAACAACTTCACTCACCAAGCCCGACCATCACGGCTGATACTAACTGCGACCAGCTACCCTGAGCAACTCGCCGACAAGGCGTGGGACAATGTTGGCCTCCTCCAAGAGAACATTGCCGTTCCCGGCCAAGACGTCCCGCAAACCGTCCTCCTAACCAACGACCTCACCGTTGCCGTCGCCGAGGAAGCCATCCGCAAGCGCGCCTCCGTCATCGTCTCTTACCACCCCTTCATCTTCCGCGGCCTCAAGTCCGTCACCCTCGCCGACCCCCAGCAGCGCATCCTTCTTCAGCTCGCCCAGGCCAACATCGCCGTGTACTCCCCTCACACCGCCGTCGACGCCGCGCCCGGCGGCATGAACGACTGGCTAGCCGACATGCTCGACGGCCACGGCGTCGAAACAAAGCGGAGCATCTGCCAGCCCATCTCGAGCTCCATCACCGCCTCTCTGCCCCCGGCATTCTTCAACTCCGGCTACGGCCGCCTCGTCGAGCTCGGCCATCCAGTCTACCTCGGAAACATCATCAAGGCCTACGCCGAAGGCCTGGGCGGGTTGAACCACATCATGATTGCCGCGCCCAAGGACAAGAAGGTCACGACCATCAGGAGCGTGGGCATCTGCGCGGGGAGCGGGGCCGACGTGCTCAAGAACTGCGACGCCGATCTGTTTGTTACCGGCGAGATGACGCACCACTACGCGCTGGCGCTGACTATGAAGGGGAAAGTGGTGGTGACCGTGTTTCACAGCAATAGCGAGAGGAAGTTCTTGAAGAAGAGGCTGCAGCCGCAGTTGCAGGCTCAGTTGGAGAAGGAGGGCGTCAAGCACCCTGAGGTTCTGGTGAGCGAGGAGGATGCGGATCCGTTTGAGATTTGGGATGTGAGGAAGATGCCCGCTTGGGCTTTTGGGAAGGAGTAGACAGAGAGACATCTGGACAAGCGGTGGAAATTGCGAGAGTTTGAGGTGTTGCGGTCACTGTCAATTGAGATATGGTGCAGTGATGGCCCTGGTCTAGGACTGGCGGGCACTGCACAGACGGAGTGAAGAGTGCTGGATCTGTGTATGACCTGACCCCCGTTGAGCATTTCCCCTAGCCTAGCTGGGTTTGGGTTTCCACAGGGGACCAAAAGCAGATCTCATCGTTCCTGGAGTGCCTTCCTGCACATCTAGATACTCATCTACACAATCTCTGGATCGGGCAAGCACACCCTGGCAGATACTATCGGGGCATGGACTCCCCGAGATTGGATGGCAGCAGGAGCGAAGGACTGGGAATACAATGCATCCCTGGTGGGTGTCGAGGGCGCGCCACCTCATCTCCTGGCGAGATATGTAGATTCTGCACCTCTAGATGCTGCAATCCATTCAAGGAAAGGGCTTCAGTTTGCCAGTTAAAGATCCCACATACTACCTAGTCATGAGGTTTCCAACCCCTTATAAGGGTACCCGGTAGGTGGCATTCCTCTACAGCTTCAGTTACTGAAGCTAGCAAATCATCATACGTAGAATAAGTATCGAATGGACCATGCCAACGCAACGAGACCGCCACTATGATGAAACGATAATGAGCGTCTCTTCCGTTCTCGCTGCACAAAAGGCAGAAAAAAACGTGGGCCGGCTCTAGGCTAGTTGTACCCAGCGGTCCATCTGTTAGTGACCCTCGTGCTTACCTGTAAGTATGGTAAAATCAAACGCTCTACTACCCCTCTAAACAGACCTCCGGGGAGTGTATTTTTGGTCACTGCTCGGCTTCTTTCGAGATCAGATCTGTTCGTTGGTTCGTCGAGCCAAGTACTGGACTGCAGGCCGCCCACTCAACTCACCATTTCCACAGCGAACTCTACAACTCACTGACTCCTTCCATTCCGCCGTTAGCTCCTTCCTCATTCTCCCAGTCTTGAAACTGTGTCTTCCGTATTGACATCATATTTTCTCCCCCGGCCTAACTTCTTTCCTTCCAATCCCGCTGTCGCCGATATCCGATGTCTTGTCATAGTACAGTACTTAGGTAGTCACAACACGAGAGAGCTGAAACCAAAACACTCCGCCGTCAAGACTCAGGACTCAAAATTCAACGGGCCGAGCGATGCCAATAATATCCTTTCTCTTTCTCGGTCAAACACTACTATGTATACTGACTTTCCCAGCTTTCCGGATATCCGGGTATTCAAATAAAATGGAACGGAAATATTGGGCTATGACGCATCCTCGTTCATCGTTCCTCGCGGCTTCGTTGATTCTTGGTCTTCTTGTCTACATGATGGCTGCTAAGTGCTGAGTGCTGAACGGGTAGTTACTTCCCAAACTTTGTCAGCTGAGGTTTAAACCACAAGACATGAGACAATGGAGCGAGGAAGCGAGGGCAGCTATTTCTTGGCTCACCACATAACATCTTCCTATCACACTCGGTATGAGTGGCATGCATGCTGAACTGAACTGAACTGAACTGATCTTTTCGGATCTGATCGCGCCTCTGCTCTAGTGACTAAGTAACTGGGGAGGCAATTGCGTGAATGCCCTGCTGAAGATGCTCCAAAGGGTAAAAACGATGTAGGACTGAGATAAAATTGCGCTTCAAGACAAATATGTCTCGCATGCATTTAGTTCCTGGATCCTGGCTACTCTTACGTTGATGATCTAACCTATATCTGCCTGTCTGTCTAAATGGCTGTATGTCTAACGTCCATTTCGTGCAACACCAGATGAGTGTCCTCCATTCCCCGGCCCTTGACTGCATTGACTGCCCTCTTCTTCAGCCGCAGCGATACCGCTGCTGACTACCTATGAGCTAGGTCTCGAGACAGACAATACGGCAAGTCTCATATCGCCGGGCTACCATTACGCTCTCTCTCTCTCTGTATGTCTGTCTGCTTACCCAGTCAGTCAGTTGCGCTCCACATCTAAGGTAGGTAGTTAGGTAGTCAGCCCGGTCTGACATGGTCGTCTTCACTTTCCCTGATAGCAAGTTGCTTGCGTAATTTCTCCGCTTTTGTGTTTTGACGCCCACGCTTCACAACATGAGATCTGGGAGTGCCTCAAAGCCCACGGGGAATCTCGGGATTACATACATATTGCTGATGTTTTGGATCTTGAACGGCTGATGATGGATCACGAGTGTACCTGTCCCTAGAGACGTTTTTACCTAGTTGATGACTACCGTCAAAGCATGGTATCGCCGAGGGCTGTAGAAATAACAAAAACAGCCAAAAGTCACAGCAGAGAGCGAAAAAACCGTTTTCATCACGTTACGTCTCTCGTGGCTCGGCGCATGGCCGTTCCTTTCGGAGTCCAGAGAAGTTTGTTTCGTGTCTGGTTTGCCTCTCCTGGAGTCCTCGGCGACCCCAGGTAGATACCTTACTTTGTCTTGTATCGGAATGTGCTACACGATATTTCCTGATATAGACCATGTTTGTTGTTCAGTTTAGTTCGGCGGCGTCGTCTTCAGATCCTGGGGGTGATGACAGCTTCAGTGAGCAAGAAGATGTCGAGTCCTTCAACTCCAACCCCCCTGTGCCTGGTTTCATGGAGATCCCAGAACCCCATGGTTACCTTGACTCTCCTTAATCTTAAGCTTCACTCAACGCATAGTTTTTGCTCAAATAGCAAGATCCCTCTTCCCTATCGTCTTTTTCCGTTCGGCTAGAAGGGTGTCTTTTTTGGCACTTGACTTTATTCAGTCTTTCCCTTCCTGCGTTCTTTTTGGCATTCCCTCAGGGAGTTCACTCGTTTCCATACGTTGCAGTCAGTCAGATTGATAAACGCATCTATCTCACCCGCTCCCTTTTTCCTAGGCCCTAGGATCACTACCAAAGTTTCGATAATAAATCCTGATGAGGCTCGTCCTTATCATTCATCTGGCTCTTGCCAGCTTGGCAAGCATTGCACTGGCTCAAGATGTCTTGTTCCCGTATATGCATGGCCTGAAATACTCAGAGTATAATGAGACTGTCAAGTTGGGTTTATCAGGTGAGTGAGATGAATTAGCATAAGATGTATGTCATGGTGGAAAGATACTGACAGAAGAGAAACAACCAGCCCACGTCTGCAAAGATGAAGCAGAATGGTACAGCATGACGACGGCAGACTTTGCCAAATACAAGGCCATCATCGTCCCCGACTGCCTCTGCAACACCAGTCTCACCACCATCAAGTTCCTGGACGACACGAAAAAGGTTTGGTCCCCGGCCGTGACGGGGAACATGGTCCTCATCGGCACCGACCCATCCTTCCACGCAAAGTGGTTCGGGCTTCCCGGTGCCTATGCCATGATGAAGGACGCCATCAGCCACGTCACCCTCGGCAACAAGAACGGCACGGGCATGTACTTCTCGCTCTCGTGCTACTACCAGAGCAACTCCAGCCAGATGGCTGTCCAGTCTCTGTCCGAGATCGGAAACTTCCAGGTCCGGGGCAACCTCAGCCACCCGTGTCTGAACGACGCCCATCTCGTGGCCACGTCCGATGTCATGACCTCGTTGAACGACAGCATAGCAAGCGACTGGAACTGCAGTGTCCATGAGGTGTTCTCGGACTACCCTCGGGAGGGGTCCGGTGGCTTCAATGCGCTTGCCGTGGCCGTGAACGCTTCTGGCCCGGGGCAACAGGAGTTTGCTGACGGCACCGTGGGCATTCCGTACATTATTGCGCGTGGAGCAACTCCCGTTGGGTGCGGAAACAATGTGACGGATACAAAGTTCCATGAGCAGTGCGACGAGGGCAAGGCAAACGGGACTCCGGAGAGTCTTTGCTCGGCGTCGTGCAAATGCATCTATGGCATGATCAGTCCCGGAGTGTGTCGTCCCAAGGACAACACTACATCGACGACTACCAGCCAGGCATCAAGTTCCACGATCTTTTCAAACTCTAGGTGAGTTACTTGCTTGACAGCGAAGCGATCAGGGGAAAATTCCTAACAAGTCAGCAGTACAATCGCTTTGAGCACTTCACTCCCTGCAAACTCAACCTTCTCTCGGCCCGTTGTCACAGTCACGGCAGCGCTCCCTTCAAGCAGCGTGACGGAAAATCTTACCTTTACCAATACCTCCAGCACTCCTAATCCCACCGGGCCGGAAACAGATCCCATCACGGTGACCATTTTTCCTTCCAGTCCCAGCTCACCATCAAGTGCTCCACCGACAGTTACCGTAACTCCTTCGCCTGTGCCTGCGCCTTCCTCAGCTGCTTCTCCCAACAACAGCACGAGTATGTCCTACGGCAACGGTACCACGCCGCTAGAGCCTCCTCATCCTCCTTCAACGGTAACTGTCTTCCCTTCAGAAGCCCCATCGGGATTACCACCAGGAACCGTTACGGTTCTGCCACCAACCTTCACTCTGAGGCCTCCCTCGCCAGAAGATCCATCAGGATCACCACCCGGAACTGTCACCGTCGAGCCATCCTCTCCGTCCAGCTCTGGTGGCTCACCATCACCATCGCCATCAGGTTCAGGCCCAGTCACCGTCACAGCTTTGCCGCCCACTCAGTCCGCCAATGGGACTTCTCCACAAGGTTCCGGCTCCCCGTCGTCATCAAACCCTGTATCAGGACCCGTCACGGTTACAGCTTTACCCCCATCCATCAGCGGCGCTCCGCCGTCTTCAATGCCCTCGCAGGCAGGCAATTCCTCGTCCCCACCGTCTCAGTCAAGCGGTGGTTCGGCGCCCAGCGGGTCCAGCGGGCCCGTCACTGTCACCGCTTCCGGCTCTGGTCGACCCAATAATAGTAATGCACCCTCATCGTCGGAGACAGCTACGGCTGATCCTGGTATGGGATCCTCGACCAGTTCTCCTGCGGGATCAGCATCTGGATCTGGCACTGCCACTGGAGGGCTTCCAAGCTCTGCTTCCTCTTCTGGTCCACAGTCGGGAGCACCACCAGTCACGGTGACGGCGCAGCCGCCCGACCAGCCGGTTGTGTCCTCCCAGCCACCAGGAGGAGGTTCTCTTTCAGATATCCCAGGTTCCTCGGGCTCTGCCTCGCCGTCCAGTGGTATATCCAGCGTCTCTGGGGGCCAGGTGACGGTGACAGCTCAACCTTCGGCTCAAAGCAGTATGCAGCCGTCGTCTGGTGGTGGCAGTGGTGGTAACCAGGGATCATCGTCTTCTCAGCCCGGCGGTTCGTCTTCCTCCGGTTCAGATGCGGGCCAGACTACGGCTCCTCAATCAACGGTGACAGTTGTTCCCATCGCCAGCGGCGAGCCTGATGCAGAGGGACCCGACACGAGTGGGAACCCTGGAGCAGTGCCGCCGTCCAGTAGCCCGGTTAGCGCCACGAACTCTGAACAATATCCGTCCAGCACCAGCGCGGATACTCAAACAGCCTCGGGAGACCCTATCTCCGCAAGTCCATCATCTGGAGTCGGAGCCGGAGCCGGATCTGGGACAGGATCCCAACTTTCTTCTACCCGCCCGCCGTTCAGCAACCAAACCGCTACCTTCACCTACTCGGGAACACCTGCATCATCCTTGCCCGGTAGTCAGACAACAGGAGATTCTGGGTCATCTCCAGGGGCAGGCTCTCTGGGTACTGCCACTGCTACACCAGTTCCTGTATCAGGATCAGGCACCGCGACTATGGGCGGAAGCAGCAGCTCGGCTGGCGGTGGCGCTGATAGTGGTAGCGGCAGCGGCAGTGGTAATTCTGGTTCGGCAACGGGATCTGCACAAGCTCCTGGGGGAACAGGCACGGCCAATCCTTCTAATGGCGGTTCAGGAGCGGGTGGTTCACTCACTTCAGGTCCCTCAGGGGCCATTAGCAGTGGACAGCCTGTCAGTGGTACTGTATCGGGACCACCATCGAATAGTCCGTCGTCGTTGACTTCGGGGTCACCCATAGCTGGGTCAGGATCTTCTGGTGGTTCGTTGACAGCCACTTCTGTATCTGGTACTGCATCAGCTACTACTTTGCCCGGCCTTCCCTCTGGGGGGATTTCGACACAAGATCCAGCCAACACTCACCCAGGCTCTGCTGTTTCCACAGGCCAAGCGGGTGGCGGAACTGGGGCTGGTGGTGGTGAAGCATCTCATACAGGGCCATCTGGGTCAGTCAACGGGACCAAAACAGGCAGTCCTTCGTCCATGTCCACGGGTGCTGGATCGGATGGTACTGGCACCGGCGGTCCGATATCCATGGGATCTGGAGTTACAAGTCCCTTCCCGACCGCAACGCCCGTAAACTGTGATTCGTGGATTGGTGTCGAGATCATATACATGATTGAGGAGATCGAGGTCTGTCCTGAGGGGGCGACCGGTAAGTCCACCATGATCCTAAAGAGGTCTTTCCAAGTGATTGATACTGACAAAGAGTGGTACCAGTCACAACAACAACCACCTCAACTACTGCCACCATGTCCCGGTCCATTTGCCAGACTTCAGCAACGAACCTCCCATGCTACCCTTGCATCATGGGAACTCCTGCCTCGTCTGATCATTCCTTCACTGTCACTAGGGTAAGTTGCAGCATCACTGACCGATACAGACAAGAACGTGCGAGTGTAACTGACCATGTCCCATTTAGACGTCGTGCACAACGGCAACGGAGCCTACCGTAACCGTCACCATCCAGCCATGCAGCACCTGCACGACATCGACTTACACTGGAACTGTTCCCGGACACACGCCGGGAGGCCCTTGCCATGCATGCAGTTCATACGGCGAACCAGACGCTACCTCAACGGTAACAGTGATTGACCCGGGTGTTGGCCGTCCTTCTTCCGAGGTCTGGTTTTCGGCGCTGAACCCAACAACGATTGCGACTCGACCAGCAGGACCGGCAGCAAGTGTTAGTAGTGAGTCGCAATGTAGGACCTCAACTCTTGTTGGAGTAGGCGGCGGGTACCTAGGGCCAGGGCCGGCAGTATCGGTACCGGGAACATCACCAGCTATTGTCCCGATTCATACCGATCCTCCCACACCTGGTGGCAGCGGTAATGAGCACGTCCCAGCGGGGTATACCTACGGTCCTTCCCCTCCTCTTCACGATCCTCAGCCATCTGGTTCCGCACCGGGAGTACCGGGAGCGCCGGGGTTAGGGGAAGGAGGAGTGTCAACTGGTGACTCACATGGGCCCGCCATGACTCCCACAACACCGGCGCCAACACCGGACCCGGATCCGGTGGTAATAACCAATACAGCTGTCCCGTATCGCCCGACAACCGCGGCCGGGCCAGACTATAGTCCTGTTTTAGCCGGTGCTCCTGGTTCGAACATGAAGGCCAGGCGTACCAGTGCTGGGGTGGTCCTTGGACTGCTTGGGTACCTCGTAATGGTCTTGCTCGGTTGAGCAAAACCCGGCGGAAGTCTTGAGGTCGATTTGCCCCGCTTCAGTCACACTGTCACACTCACCCCCACACTTCAGTGTGGTTCAATGGATGTGAGGGATTTGCCTTTTTGGTCTGCGAATATGTCAATAATGTTGTAATGAGATGGAGATGAGGGAGTTTCATGTTCCTGTTATTCAGAAGCGAGGCGAAGCGAGGAAGCATGCAGGCAAAGCATGCGTGTTAGTCATGGATAGCAGTGGGGAATACGGCTGTATGGAAAACATTATGGAGAAACGAAAAAAGTCTGTCGGTAGTAGTCTTAGTTCTTAGACCCACTGGACCTCCGAACCCTACCCCCCCGTTCTGCGGTAGTAGGTCTAAACGGGTTTTGCGTTTTTTGGCCGTCGGCTGCAAAGTAATAAAGATTGAAAATAAAATTTTATTCTAATCGGAGTAAAACACCTACTCCAATTAAAATAAAATTAACCGCCCCTATTATAATTAATTATTCACCTAATAAACGATTCTAATCAAAATAAAATATATTAAGGTATAATATCCAATTTATTCGATCCGTTAAATTCGATTAAATACTCGTTTAACGAAACGCCTTTTCCGCCTCTATATAATAACCAATCTACGTTCGTACCCAATTCGCCCGATTTTATATCCGAATTAAGTCTACTCTTAATTAATTCTATTTATAATTATTCTACGCCTATTCCGAACCCTAATATTACAATTTCGACCCCTACCCCTATTCAATATATCCTATTAACTATTCCTAAATTACTAAATTATAATTATAATCCTAATTAATCGCTAATTGAGAATATTAAATAGTATTAGTCTAAACTTCGCTTTAAAAAGGGAAATCTATAATAATTTATTCGTAATTAAGTAAAGGTAATTCGAAGTAATAATCGGTTATTTAGAACCTATATAAAAGAATTTATTAAATCCTTATGCAATAAATATATATATAAAACTCTCCTTCGTCAAAGTATTATTATACAATTTAAATAATATTGTTTGTCCGATATAGAGGCTTTTAATTAAGAATTTAATAAGGAATTAATATCTTTCTTTTAATATAAGCTTAAAAAGAAGAAAAAGAAGAAAAATAAAAAACTTAAATTTAGAGATATAGAGTCCAAATTTATCGAATTTAATAATTTTTAAACCGGAGACCCCGAATTCTAAAATCCCGGATTTAAAAACGCCGAAATTAGAGAGTCCGCCGACTTTATACTATTCTAATTATTTGTAAAGTTTAACGCTTCTTCTATAGTCGGAGGCGATACGCTATATAATATTATAGATTTATATAGTATTTAGTAAATTTTAAATATTATATAATAAAGTACAACGTATTTTTAAAAATACGTGCCTCGGTTATATTTACTCTTTAAGGGTTTAATAAAATATTAGTATATTTAATAAAAAAAGTATAAATGCCGAATTCGTTATAATAAATTTATTTCGCCTCGTATTTATATAATTTTTATAATTCTTATAAATATTCGCGCCCCCTATAACTCGGATTTTTTTTCTTAGGTTATAAGCCTTTATTTATGTATAAATAGTATTGCGAAGCGTATTTAAAATATATTAGCCAAATTAAATATCTATATTTTATATAATAGGATAATTACAATTATTAAAACTTTTACGACTATTATAACGATTAGTTCAATTCCTAAATATTTTATTATAATTAAATTAACGTTCCTAATAAAATTTTAAATACATTATATCCGATTTTAATTTTATTATTATCTATAATAATTATAATTATTTCGATATTATTTAAAGCCTTAATATTAATCAATAAAATATTATACGTAACTTTACAACTTATTTATTAATAAATAGTCCTAATATCCCTAGATTATTCTAATTATATTAATTCTAATTTACTATTCTATTTTAAAAGGCCTAGATTATTCTTTTACTCGCCCCGACGCCGCGTACGTTTCGTTATACTATCAATTTACTTATAATATTAAAATTACAATTATTATTTCTAGTTATTAAATAGGACGGTCTTACTATTCGTCCTTTCCTTAAAGTATAATAATATTAGATATTTAAAAATTTTATTCTCTAGACCCCCGCCCTTAATAAAAACGAGGGTAAATTTATTAACGTTTACCGCCTTTATAATAAATTATTTTTCAATTTTCTAAATATAAAATAGGAATAATTCGACGACCGGCTTTTCTTCGTTTATAGTAATTAGAAGACGACTTCGTATATTCGGAAGATTATTTCGGTATAATTAGAAGTATAGTTTGTATACGACTATAAATAGTAAATAATTTCTATCCCTATATTCTTTTATATTAAATTAAACTTTATTAACTTAATTTTTCGGTATTTTTAGCCTTTTATAGAATAGGATATTTACGGCCTTAGTCGGGCGAAAAAGATAAAGTTATAGAAAACCGAATTCTATTATAGATTATAACTTCTTTATAATATATTCTATTTTAGAATCCTCGCTTTCCTTATACGAAATTTTGTAGACGGGCGTTTTCTAAACCCTATTATCCTTAATTACAAAAATATAGAAATAGTAATTATAATTACCTTTTAGGTCGATAGCCCCGCTTATATCTCTATATAATTTAATAATATATATATTGAAGTATTTACTTTAAAGGGATATACCGGTAAATATAATATAAATAGTATTGGTAGTAATATTAATATACGATTCTATAATATCTATCGGTATTTATATATTGTCCGGGTATTAATTATTCTTATTTACGCCGTTTAATTCAATAATTATAATATATTCTAATAAATTATTAATTATCTACTACTCTTCTTCTATAATAGAAAGAATACAAATTATAGGTTCGAAATACTATATTTTTCTTAACTCCTACGTTTAGAGGTTATAGATTACGAATTATCCAAAATTATCCTAAGGTTTAATTTAGTATAATATATTATTATTAATAATAAATAGAAAGAGATTAACTTAATATTAAAGTATATTAATTACTCCTTTACCCTTAATATTAAATATAATAAGAATTCTATATACGATATTAAATTTATTTTTATAGAGATATCGGCTATAGGTCTTTTTACTACAACTATTCGTAAAGTAGTCGAATTAGAATTCGGGCGATTTAATAGCGGTAAATATATTAATCCGTTGATTAATATAAATATTATTAATTATATATATATAATATATACAAATAGATTCGTAAAGCGGCGTTATAGGCCGTTAAACCCTACCGATTTTAACGTACCCGATTTATAATATAATAGCGTATATAAAATATTATCCAATACTCTCTAATAATTCAATAATAAGGAAGTGCGGCCGGAGCGTAGGGAAGATCGAAAGTATTTCGATTTCTCTAATTACAAGGAAGATAAACCGATTATAATTAATAATATATATAATATATCCAACCCTAATAATAGTAATAGTAAAGTAATTTAATTAATAATTATTCTAAACTATATATAGTTTAGTACGCCCTTCCTTTATACTTTAGCGAAGGCCTATATTTTAAGGTTTAGAATAGCGCTTTATCGGTTTCCAATTAATATAAGTATAATTTACCTTTCGAATTCTATATAATAATAGATTTTACTCCTATAAGAATTATTATATATAATATCCTACTATACTTCCCTTCCCGCTATTTTACGAATTTATATATATAAATAAGATTTTATTCCTATTAGAATTGCTTTTAATTAGTAGGTAGATAATATATTAATTATCGGTTTATTTATTAAGTATACCATCCTCCCGGTCCGATAATAATTAGCGGTAAAAACCTACTTAAATTTATAATAGGCGCTATTTAAATCGGCTATTTATATAGAATAGAATTATATATAATAAAAGTTGTTTATTTATTATATATAAGTAGCCGGTTTGTAAAGATATACCTATTTAATTTCGCTAGCCGTTACCGGTTATTTATTAATTATTTCTTTAACTAATAAAAAAGCCATTTTTCAATTTTATTCTACTTTTATCTATAAAAACCTTAGGGTACTTTCTACTATTACGCTTTCTTATAAAAATAGAGGTATTTCTAAGTAGAAGAAAAGAAATAAAGAATAGGATTATTTATTTATATTAATTAATAACGAATATTTATCTTATTTTCGGATAATTTCTATCCGAATTAAATTTAATATAATTAATTATTTATAATTTATTTAATTTCGCTAACTATTACCGGTTATTTATTAATTTTCGATTTTATTCTACTTTTGCCTATAAGAACTTTAGAATACTTTTTACTACTATACTTTTTTATAAAAATAAAGGTATTTCTAAGTAGAGGAAAAGAAATAAAGAATAGAATTATTTATTTATATTAATTAGTAACGAATATTTATTTTATTTTCGGACGATTCTTATCCGAATTAGGCTTAGCGTAGTTAATTACCTATATAAACCTTAATAATTAATTAATCTATATACTATACCCTTTTCCTACTATAAATTACTTCTTCTTTTCCTCTTATAACCTTTCTTCTTATAACTTCTCCTTCCTCAATAGTACCCGGTTAATAATTCCTCTTAGAGTAAAATCCCTATTACTATTAGTATTATAGTATATCCTAAATAAATTATAAATTTAGCGGCCGAAATTCTATATATCGCCCCCCCGATCGATATTAGAGAATTATAGCTATTATAGTACTTAGATTTCGCTTAGTACTACGACCCGGCTATTTATAATATTATATTAGAAAATAATTACAATTTAATATTAATTGTAAAGGGGTACCCCCCTAATATTGGATTTAAAAATTTTAATACTATATATTAAACCGTTGGGGAGATCCTATTATAATTAGAAGGCGGAAATTTCGTTTTCGTATAGAGGGATTTCTAAACGATAAGTATATTAGAATAGGAAGTTGAAAAATTCTAAAAGAATATATTTAATAATTAAACGCTAGTATATTCTTTATTTCTTTTAGATATTAGCGTTATAGGCTTTAAATTCGCCGGATTAGTAGAATATAATATTTTAACGGATTTTTATTAGTATTTTAATTATAATTATAAATTTTATTTATAATTTCTCTATATTTAGTAAAGCGGTTTTTACTCTTATAAGAATTATTATAATTCTATTTAAATAGGAGTTATTAATATAATAATTCTACCGGGAGTAAAAATTACCCTATAGTCTTCTTTATTCTTATTAGAGTAAAATGTACTTTAGTTCTATTAGGCGGGATTTACCCGAAATTAGAGTAGTATTCGGAATATTTAATTTATCCGAACCCTTCTAATAAATATATACTAATAGGAAGTAATAGTTAATTAATTCGGGCCTTTAATTAAATTTAAGACTATAAATAAATCTAAAGACTAGGTTAGTATTAAATACCCGGCTTCTTACTAAAAGCTTTACTTCTATACCTTTAATAATTTCTCTAATTCTAATATTATTTATATTATAATAGTAATATTTATTATACTATTTAGTAATTTATTAATACGCGCCGTTATAATTTATAATAGAAATTTTAACCCCTTTCTAATAAATTTTAATAATAATAATATTTACTTAGAAGAGATAATTATAATTAATCTCTTTTTAACTATACGTAGGATAATTGTATAACCCCGTTATTAGGGCGTATTACAATACTAGTAAAATTTGGCGGACGATAATATTTATACTTATAATAACTATTACGTAGACGATTAATTCTATATTTAGTAAACCTTTACTTTTTTCCTATATAAAAAATTGGGTAAGGTTGCCCTTAATATTATGCGTTCAATTAGGGGCGCTAATATTAAGATTAAAGGGCTATATATATTTAATATTCTAAATACTAATTTTACGCCCGTTAGGGCGGCGGATTAAATACCTAAAATATAATTAGACCTTATATTTATAAGCTTTAAGAAATATATATTTAATTAATAGGAAAAGGAATACGAATTTTATAAATTAATAAAAGAAGAGTTGGATAACTATAAGTATTTTAATAAATAAGCCTAGCGTATTTATTAATATAACGCTTTTACTATTTTAAGTGCTTTATTATATAATTTAAGGAATATATATTATAATTCCGCTATAAAAGGCGTATTAGAAGAATATAATTCTATTTCTTTTAGAGAGGATATATTACTTTACCTAAATTATTGGTCGCTAATAAATTTATTAGAGGGTTTGTAAAATCGTTTCGGGAAAGCGATAATTATTAAATTAATTATCGATATTACTTTATTCCCCTTATTTTATAAGGATAATATTTAGATTGCTATATACTTATTTAAAGCGAATTATATAGTCGATTATATTATTTAATTAATTAAAGAAACCGGGCCTATTTAAGAGGCTATTTGGACTTCTATTTATAACGAGATTGAAGGAAATACCCTATTTAAGTCCCTAATTAAGAGGAATTATCCCTTAGCCAATTATATTATAAATATAGAATTAATTATAGGGGGGATATAGGCGTTTAATAAGACCGTTTAAAATATTATTAGTAAGGAAAATGACCCGCCTATATTTAATTATAATAAATTTAAAGAGATTTATAATTAGGTAAATTAGGACTTTAAAACCGAAGAGATAAAGTATAACCTTCTCCTATATTAGGTTATTAATAAATATAATTTATTCTAATTATAATTAATTTATTACTAATTCCTATAAGAGTAAAATCTAACCCGTATTAATTTATTAATAAATACCTATATTATTTATTGTATACTCTATTTACCCCTAAGAAATATTATACTTACGAACGAAATTAGGACCGGTAAAACTCTAGTCTATAATACTATTTTCTAAATAGAATATTTAAGGCTATAAAAGCTCTATTCCGAGGGTGAGCTTATCCGAGTATATTTAAATATAATTATTATATTACTTAATCTAATTATTTAAATTTTTAATAAATTTCGGGTATTCTTCTTAGGCTTTAATATTTGTATTTAATTTAAATCTCCTATTTAAATTAGGAAAGTAGATAACCGACGGAAGAAAACGCTAATCTAAATAACTTTTAATTAATTTATATATAATTGCGTATAGGGTTGTAATTATCCCGATATAGCTAAAATCGTTATTATTATAATATATTATACTGTTATTAAATATTAAGCTATAAAGTATTTAATAACGATTGGGAAGGGCGAGTTAATTTATAGTAAAGATAAGTACGTCCTATAAAATAGGTTTATAATTATTATATTGAATTAAGTGGACGATAGTATTAATATAGAGCTCTTAGATTTAGACGATAATTTTTATAATATAGAAGAGGACGAATTGGGGGATAACGCCTACGGATTTCCCGGTAATTCTTAGTAAGTTTTTACTCCGATGGGAATAGCGATTCTTAATTCTAATAGGAGTAAAATATATTAATTGTTAATTCTCTATAGGAAAAAGAAGATATATATAACGGTTATTTATATTATTATTATATCCGTAAAGAATATTAAATTTTAATCGCTTATTATAAATAAGGCTTAATTCGTTAAGAGTATAAATTTAATTATTTTCTATTTTATTAGGAAAATCCCTACGGTTATTCGCCTAGTCTATTCGGTAACCCCGACCCTTAATTACTTAGGGAATATTATTGCGTTTACTACGTTTATATAGGAAATAGGCCTCTACTATTTCTTTAAGAAGCCGAATTGCTTTATTAATATAATAATTATAATCGACGAAGACGATTTCGTTATTACGTATAAAGATAGCGAGGATTGTATTATTTAATCCGGAACCCCGGTAAATATCCGTAAGGCTTTAAGCGATATTAAATATAAATAGGGCTTTAAGTAGTAGTACTTATATTTATAAATATAGGCGTTTATTACCTCTACTAATTCCGCTAAAATTATTAACGAATAGACGAATAAAATTATAAAAGAAATATAAATATTATTAGTAAATAGGGGTATAATAACCCTATTTATATTCCCTAATAAAACGAAGTCTTACCCCTCGGCGGAGATCCTATTTATAAGGGTTTATATAATCTATTTATTATACGGGCTTAAAAAAGAATTAATAGTAATATTAACCGATAATTTTTTAAAGAATATTATTATAGACTTTTCCAATTATAAGATCGACGAAATAAACCCCTATAAAGTTAGTAATAGTAATAAGGACCGGAAGATTGCCCTAAATATAATTTTAATTAGACTATATTAATTCGCCGTATAAAATATCTATAAATTAATAATACTTACCTATAATTCTATTATAAACAACTAACCCCTAAATACGTTTAATTAGGCGATTTAACGGCTTCGCCAAATTAAATTTAAATTTAATAAGAAAAAAGAGGTAAATATACGTCTTAATATTAAAATTATTAACAAATTAATCAAATTCGATTATAACGGAGGCCTATTATATATATTTGTAAATTTAATTATAAATAATTCCCTTATACTTTATATTAGTAGATTATATATACTAAAATAGGTATTATCCGATTTACCCCTCTATATTTAGATAATAAGCAAGTACGCCGAAGCCTTCTATAAGAAGAAACGTATATTAGTAATCGCTAATTCGGTATAGTCCTAAATATAAGAACCCCTCTACCCTATTAATTTTACTCTTAGTAGAATTGAACTACTATTTCCGATAGGAGTAAAATCTATTCCTCTTACTTATTCCCGTTGGAGTAATATATATATTAGAAATTAATTATCGAAATAAAATACTATATTTATTCTTATATAAAGTCGGCTTAAAAGTTAATATAATATATAATAAATAAATATAAATAGAATATATTCGCGTAATAAATAAATAGAATTCTACTACTATAAATTTAAATATCCTTATCCTAAACTCTATTATATACGCGGTTAGGCTTAACCTCTACCGCTAATACTATATTAATATTAATATAAACTTCGTCTAAAATTTGAATACTATCCTCTAATATATAGGGAGACTATATTGTATTGGCTAGTATAATATTATAGAATAGTACTTACTAATTATATATAGTATAATTTACGATTAAACTAAGGAATAAGTATTATAAAAGGTTAATACCGTCTATATTAATTCTCATCGGTATAAAATATACTAATATTCCTTAATATATTTACGAATTCGTACCGAGCCTAAACTTAAATAAAAAAGAAGTACCCGAAGTAGCCGGGCTATATTTTAAGACTTTAATCAGGTATAAAATACTAAAATATCTATTCTCTTAAAATTTTAATTATTTTTCGTAATTCGCTAAAGTCTTATAAGGGGTAAAAGGTTATTACTTACCCCGGGCTAAAAATATTAATTATTTTTACTCTAAGTTATACTCTATCCTAATATAGGTTATTAGCAACGGTTATAAAGATATAATTGATTAGAAGAAGTTTAACGATTGCCTCCCCTTATTCGGCCCGTATTTTATCGAATAAAATTTAAATTTAAAAATTTACGAAAACGTTTTTATTTAATTAGAAAATATAGTAAAATATATTAAATTTATTATCTAACGTTTTACAAAATATGCGTTAGGGGATTTTAAAAAGGAAATAGGGCGGCGTATCGATATTATTAACTAATTCGCTAAGGCGAATAAGTAGAAAGTCGAAATAACCTTTAAAAATAAAATAATTAAGGCCGAATTAACCGAAGAGGTTATCGATTAGAAGATAGCGCTCCTTATAAATAAGTAAGGCGAATTAATAAGGATATTTATAATAAGAGTAAAAGTTAATAAGTATAAAAGGATTGGGTAGGCTTCTAAAAACTAATTATTCGTCAACTTTATAAATAATAAAAATATTCTATTTATTAAAATTAGGGAGAAATAGGACCGGTCCGAATCGCTATTTAAAATATAGTCGAATAAACGTTATAAACCCGCTAATAATAATATTAACTCTAATAAAAGTAAAATTAATAGAATAGAAGAGCAACTGGGTAACCTTAATAGTCTAAATACTAGTAATTCCAATCTAAGTACTAGTAATTCCTATTTAAGTATTAATAATTCTAATAATAATAACGATGTTAATTCTAATAAGAGTAAAATCGATAGAGTAGAAGAGCAACCGGATAACCTTAATAGTTTAAATACTAATAATTCTAATCTAAGTACTAATAATTCTAATTTAAGTATTAATAATTCTAACGATAATAGTAATATTAATTCCAATAAGAATAAAATCGAGAGAATCTATATAGGCTACGTAAACAACTTTAAAAGTACTTAGATAGAAGATAGGGATATTTCTACCCTAGCTTTTATTATCCCTATTACAAATACTACGATTACCCTTTATAGGATTATCGAATAGGTAATTAGTTAAGTATTAACCTTTAATATAATATTGATCGATTACTCTGAAAATATAGCCGTATAATTTATAATAACCGTTTAGAAGTTCTATATTATAACGTCGATAGTAGATTAGGAATTTAACGAGACCGAGTCTACCCCTATAGCCCTTTTAGGTTAGGAGTTGGACTTTAAATCTATTAAATATTTAAAGAATTTCTTATCCGAATAGGAGATGGTTATAAAATATATTATTAAAAGTATAAATAATTTCGGCGGAGTTATTAATTCAATACTATAATTAGAATATTATATATTAAGGGTCGGCCAAGCGCGGCTTAATTATATAATTGTAGCGGGATATTTATATAGCGAAGAAATCTATATAGATTAGGAAACGCCTGATTAGGCTAATTTGAAGAAGTTATTCTATACCCGGATTAAAATTATTAAAATATTTATTGAAGATATTAATTGAAATACTAACCGTAGTAGATCTACCTGTAAAAGGCTTCGGATATAAATTCTATCCTTATTTATTAAATTTATTAGAATAGATTCGATTTTATTCTAATAAGAATAAAGTTAGCGCTAGGTTGTATTAGTAGATAGGTAGATTAGAGCTACTCGTTTGATTTTATTCTAATTAGAGCTATTCTTTTTAATTTTAATATAAATAAATTCTAGGCGGTCCAATCCGGCTTATAATATATTAACGGATTAATATAGCGAGATATTAGTAGTCGTAGAGGGAATTAATATTTGGGAGGATCTTAGGACCGATATTAGAAAAGGATTTATAGATAGTATTTATATAGATATTTTCCGACCCGGGTCTAATTTTCCTTCTAGTATTACTAATTCTATATAAGTCTATAATATAAGAAAAGTATTTTTATTTGAAATTCGTTATATAAATATAAATAAATAAATGATTATAATTTTATATAGTAAAATTAATAATATAAATAAGTGAATTAGAGAATATTAATACTTTAGAATCTCTAAAGATATAATAAATTTAATTTAATAGTATACGAATTAATTCGGATGCGATTTATTTATATTAATAAAGCCTATAATTATATATATAATATTGTAATAGCGCTATATAGAATACTATAGTAATATTCTAATTACTTTTAATAATCCGATAGGCAAAATAATTTTTCTAAAGTCGAAACTTAAATCGCTTTTACTCTTTTACTTTAATATTTTTCGCATTTTTCGATATCGAATCGAACTAATTATCATTTACTCCTTAATACGCTATTAGACCTACTATAGTAATTATACTATTTACTTACTTAATTATATAATTTGCCCTAATTAGGAAATAATTTCTACTTATAATTATTAATTATTAGCCGAGTAAATTAATACTACTATTGTATCCTATTTAATAAAGTTAAATATAAATTATAGTTAATAGCTATCCATTGGAGAGGTTTATCGAAAGCTGGGGATAACGGATTTCGGGCTAGGATATTATTTACTTCCCCGCCCAGTGAATAAAAACGAATTTTGGCGTATTAATTATATAGGTCCGATTCGACGGGATCTTTACCGACTTTCTACTCCTCGCTTATACGTTGGTTTCTCCTTCTTAATCGGGTAACCTATAAGCGCGAGTAATCGTTAGGGTGGAATACGTAATTATATATTCTAGTAATAAATATTTGGATATTTATTAGAATAACCCGTTAATTCGTAATATATTAGTATTTTAACGGATTTTACCTATTATTATATATTATATTATTTATTCGCTACGCCGCCCCTATTTTAATATTTTTGTAATAAAGATTTATAATATTCTTAAAACCCTTTTTTTAATAAAACGCTTAATTCCCTCTATACGGTTAATAGAGCCTACTCTATCCTTATTAACCTTGGATCCTCCTTCGAAAATTCGTATATTTTAATTATCCGTTATTCTTAACCTTATTATAAAAATACTATACCCCTACAATCTTCTATTATTCGGCTCTCTTACTATAATTACCCTTAATATTATACTTTATTATATTCTATTTTTATAATCCCTCTAAATACGCTTTACGGTTACTATTTACTTATAATCTACTACCCTTTGCGGTTAATTAGGCGTAGATAATAGAGTTTAAAATATATTTCGACCGAGCCCTAATTAATAATTATATTATTAATTTTAATTCATTTCGTAGACCGGGTTATTAAAAATAAACTTCTAAATACGTTCTACAATATTATTTACTTATAATCTACTACCCTTTATAATTAATTAGGCGTAAATAATAGGGTTTAAGATGTATTTTAACCGAACTTTAATTAATAATTATATTATTAGCCTTAATTCGTTTTATAAATAGGTTTACTAAAGATAAATTATATAAAATTAAATATTAAAATTCGAAGACGATTTACTATTATAATATCGTTTATTACTAATCCTTCTACTAATCCTACTACTTGGAGTAGGAAAAGTACAATATTTTCTTACTTATCGATATTGGATTTAACTAATATATAATATTCGTATAGGTTTTGATTATACTTATATTTATAATGAATAACGAATTTATAAAGCCGCCGCTATTTAAAAAACCTAATACGAAAGGGAAGTAAAGGGTAAAGGTATTACGGTGCAAAGGTATAAGGTAAGTAAGAACAAATGTAATTGCATAAGGAGAGGAAAGGGGAAGGTCCAAGGGTATGCTTTAAGACTAACCTTTATAAGCTAATCCTAATTAGCAACTCTATAATAATCTTATAAATACTACAAAACTAATACAATTGTTATATAACGATAACGATTAAAGCTATTACGAACGCTATAATAGCTTTATACAATAGTCTAAACTATAAATTAATTTCTAGCTTAAACCTAGTACTATCGCTACTATAAACTATTATAAGGTTAACTTTATAATATTACCCCGGGTTAAAAGAAGCTATATAATTAATTAATAATATATAAAATATTAGAAATACTTAATAATTATTTAACCTACATTGTAAAAGCTTTTACAGCCGCCGCTACCCTACACGGCGACCTCCTCCGCCCTTTATACTATCCGTTCTCCTTAACCTCTAATAATTAGTCCGCTCCTCCGCCCTATTAATCTACTCCAACCTCCGCTTCGTAATCCTTCTATTTTTTAGCGACGGTTTAAGCCGGTAATATTAGAGCGTCCGGGTTATTATTATAGAACTTCTTAATTTCCTCCAAATATATTTCTATATTCTTACGTAGTTACTAATTAAGTATATATAGCGGCGCCTATATAATATAGTACTCCTATCGTCCATTATCTAAGTTCTTCCGGTAATTATCGATAATTTTAAACTCTTATTCTTTAAAATCCTTCTTATTATTTATCCGCTTTATAATCCACCCGTAATTCGCCTTAATATTCCTTTCTATCCTTCCTATCTATAATTTAACTTTATTAACGTAAAAAGTAAAATTATATTTTATATTAATTAATAAATAGAATATAATAATATAATTATAGATTTTAATAACTTTAAAAGGCCCTTTATAGAGCGGTATCAATTTCGCGTACGGCCTCCCTATTTTAAAGTTCTCTATATTTAATAAAACTTTATCCCTAATTTTATATTATAAAATATTTAATTTATTCGTATTAATATTATCCTTATACCGTTATTAAACCTCCTTTACCTTAGCCGTAACGAAATTTAAAATCGCTTTGAAACGATTAGCGATTTCTAAAGCCTTGAAATACTTATCCTACTAAGCTTATAATATATTTAGAAGGTATAATTTAGCTAACTCTACGCTTATTTATAAATAAAACCTATAATTAGCGAAGAAAAGTAATATTCCCGTTGTTTTTAATACGAAATTATTAATAGTAAATTCCGCTATAGAGAGCTAATTTACCCAATCGTTTTATATTTAATTAATAAAGGTTTATAAATATCTTTCTATTTTAGCGTTAATCCGCTCCGTCTATCTATTAATAGTTAAATAGAAAGCGGAGGAGGGAATTAATTTAATTTCCAATTTTATTAATAATACCCTCTAGAATTATAAAATAAATTAAAAACCCTTATCTAATATAATAGTATTAGGCAGATTATAAATACTATAGACCTATTCGATAAATCGATTAATTAATTCCTCTACTATTAAACCGACTATAGGAATAAAATACCGTATTTTTATTAACCGGTCTATAATTATAACGATGTATTTAAATATTTACCTTCGCCGTTTATATAATATTAACGGCGTAACGTAATCGATTAAAATATTTTTCTATAGCGTAAATAGTACTATTAATAGTTTAAATAATTTATATAACGTATACCGTACTAGTTTTATCTTTACGTATATTAGGCAATTCTTATAATAAATTTTAATAGTATTATATATCCCTAATTAGAAAAAAAATTATAAAAGGAAACTATATATTTTCTCCCTCCCTAAGTACCCTATACCCGGTATATTATAAACGTAGCGGATTAGTTAATAATAAATATTTATATTACTAGGGTTAAGGAGGATAGAACCGTAGTAATAAATCCGCCTTTAAATAATATAATACTCTGTAAATAAAAATTTCTTAAAACTATCCTTCACCTCCTTCGATTATACCTTCCTAATTAGATCTAATATATAGGCCCGCGCGTTTTATAAGAGGGTTAATTTCTTATAATAATCTATAATAAGGTCGTCTATTAATATTTTATTTATAGTTTCGAAATTGTAAATATATTTAGTATTAACGAAGACCGTAGAAATCTCCTCTTCCAATATAGAAATCTCCTCCTCCAATACGAATGCCCTATTAATAAAAATATTCTTATTTAATAATACTTTATTATATACTAATAACCTTTCGTTTCCTGTATCCTTTAAAACGTTTTTTAATTTACGGTTTAATATATCCGGGCGGACTTATAAGGAGCCCGGCCGGTACTAAATAGTGAAATTAAAATATAATAAGAATTAAAACTATTATATATATTTTAAAGTTAGTTATTTATTAATTGTAAAAAACTTTAAGCCTTTATAGTCGGTAATAATCTCTACCGGCTTCTATACTCCCTCCAATTCTAATTTCTATTCCTTTAGAACCTTAACGATAGCGAAGAGTTCCTTATTATAAATATTATAATTATATTCCGTTAATAAATACCGCTAATTGAAATAAGCGATTAGTTTTAATTCCCTATCCTTATCGTATTACGAAAGTATCCTTCTATAAGCCTAATTTAATATATTTATTTCTATAATTATCTATTTTAATTAATTAAAAATACGTAAAACGGGTCCGCTTATAAAAACCTTCTTTAATACTTCGAAAGACTATTAGTAGTAATCCTTCTACTCCTAATCTTTAATATCCTTCTTTATTAATTCGTATAGTAAACTAATTAATATAGAAAAATATTTAATAAACCGATAATAAAAATTGGCGAACCCTAGGAAACGTTATAACGTTCTTTTAATATTTAGAACCTCTTAAGAGGTTATAGCCGCCACTTTTTCTAGATCTATCTTAATACCTCCTAGAGTAATAATTAACCCTAAGTATTTAATACGTTTGGTATAAAATTCGTATTTATCGATATCGATTTATAAACCCGTATTAATTATCCGTCTTAATACTTTATTAATATATTTAATATACTCCTCTTCGTTTTCTAAATAAATAAAAATATTATCTAAGTAGGTAGTAGTATAGACGTTAAGGATATCGTATAGGACGTCGTTAATATAATTCTAAAAAATCCTTAGCGTTCTTTATAACCTAAACGGATAAATTAACGATTTAAAGAGCCTAAAGCGAATAATAAAAGCTATAAGCCATTCGTAGCCCTCCTTTACCTGTATATAGTTAAATATAAAGATTATATCGAATTTAATAAAGATTTTCGCTTTATAAATTGCATTTAACGTCTTTTTAATTAACAATAATAAATATTACGTCTTAAACGTTATATTATTAACGCCCTAATAATCTACGTAAATATAGACCCCGCCCCCTAATTTCTTTATTAATAGGATAAACGCTACAAAAACAAATTAAAAAGGCCGGATAAACTTCTTCCTAAAATTCTTATCGATTTACTTCTTAATAATAGTAATTTCAATAGGCGATATAGGCCTAGGTCTAGCGTATAGTACTTATTCTCTTAATTAAAATTCGATTTTATAATTATAAAATTAATAAGGAGGGAATTAATTTGCTAGCGCTAGTAGAAAGGCATTGACGTAGGACTAATAGTAAAATAATAATATTTTACTAATTTCCTCCTTAATTTTCTACGGTTTATCTATTTTATTTATAAACTTCTATATATCCTCCTTTAAAACTTTAGTAAAATATACGTATTGAATCGTCGCTTTATAGAATAAGGCGTCCTTCGCGAAGTCTCCTATTAATACGACCGCTCGTATAATAATTATTATTTCCTATTCAATATTAAATCCGTACTTCCCTACTATATTATCGATAAAATTATAAAGGGATAATAGAAAGTCCTTCTTATATTATTCCCCTTTCCCCTTAATAATATTTTACGTTATTTTATATATAAAATCTATTTCGTTAAATTCCGAAAGTACTGCTAACTATTCGAATTGCATATAATTAATCGTATACAATTAAAATTAATCTCTTTTATAAATAAAATTAAAGGTAGTAGTATTTAATTTGTAAATATCCGTAGGGTTAATTTTATTGTTAATTAATTTATTAAATTAGATTAATATTCGATAATCCCCTATTAATACGCGCCTCCTACCTAATTTAGCGTAAAATTAATATAGTACGTCCTTTTTAATTTTAATTAGTATTATAGTAGTATTAATAATAAATTTAACCTTCGCCCCTGTCCGGTAATTGATAAAAATATAATACGAAATTAATAATAATAAAATTTCCCCCTTATTTTTAAACGTAGAAGTCTACTCTTCGGGTCCTTTATCTTCAAATTAAAGTCCTTTAATAAGCAAACTTTCGCCCTCCGCCCCTAAAATCTCTTCCTTATAAAAATAACCCCTAAAAATAATATTAATACTATCTTTAAGAAGGGTACTACCCCTCTTATAAAGTATAAATAGTATAATACTTTTTTTAATAGAAGCGGGAGGGAAAGGTACCTTCTTATAGGTACGAACGGTAATAATAGAAACGGGGTTAGAAAACGCCCGAAGCGCTTCCGTTTAATCGTTAAAGAAACCTATTGGCAAATAGTAATTATAATAATTAAAATAATTAAACTATATACCGCTATTCTCGTAATTAATATTCGGTTTATAAGTTACTATCCAAAAATAATTTATAATAATAAGGTATTTCTTATAGAAGTCGTATATTAGGAAGGTAATAATTTCTTTATAATAACCAATCTGTAGCCTTCCCTTTACTACCGTTTTAATAATACCCTTAATATTACCGTCTACGAATATTAATTTTTTAGGATAAAGTAACGGAAAATAAAGGAAATTATATTTTTAAATAAAAGAATAATTAATAAAAATATATATAGAATACCTACTATTAACGAAGGTAACGTAATAATCTTTACGCGTACTAATAATTATATACGTAAATAATAGAATTATATTTAGAAGAATAGTATTATTTAATAATTAAATCCGTACTTCCTTTAAATTAATAAAAGGATTTTATTTTCTCTATAATATAATTAATTAATTAAACTTCTATATACAATTAAATATAAAAACTACTTATTTCCCTAATTATTATAATATTCGCCGCCTATAGTAGGTTCGTTAGGGTTTTTAATATTAATAATTCTAATAGCTTAAATTTCTACTACGTCTCTTCTTCTACTTTCTAATCCGCTCCCGCTATTTCCTTTATTACTCCGACCTCTTTATCCCTTATCCTTATTCTTCTTCTTCTTTTTACTAGTAGGGACCCTATTAATACGAAATTTACTACCCTAATTAATCGAATTAAAGTAATTACGAACTATATATCCCTATTAACTATAATAATAGTAGAGTCCCTTCTCCCTATATTCCCTAAAAACCTTTAAATTAAATATAATAAATATATTTACTATATTTAAATTTATTTAATTTCCTCCTTAATTTATTATTTTATTATTGGCCGAAGCGGGAGGGGTAAATCTATTACTACTGTTATTATTATTACTAGAGCCGCTACCGCCGCCTTTATTAGTGGAATTAACCGAAAAGCCGGCTATAACTTTATTATAATATTCGGCGTCCTTAATCTTCCTATTAACCTTTCTAATTAATTATAACTACTTAATATATTCGTTATTACCCGGAAAATCCTAAGAAACTAAAGTTTAATAGAGCTTCTTATTAATCTTATTACGAAAGTAATAAATTTTCATAGTATTAGCAAAACTATACTTATCTATAAATTTAATTAATTCGATTTTGAAGCGCGGGAATGGTATACCGCCTTAGTAGAAGTCAATTAAACGCCTATAGGCATCTAATTTAATGTCTACGTTATCGTACCGATTTATTAGGTACTAGAGAAAGATTTCGCCTATTTTCTACGGCTATTAATCGGAATTAATAGGGAATTCTTTAATTTTAACGAAACTACTTTTAAATACTGCGTGCAAATTTAATCTTAAATAGAATATAGCCCTTACAATTTTAATCTATTTATTAGGAAAATAAATTATATCGAATTCCTAAATAATTTTAATTTAATAGCGCTACGAGCGGAAAGTATTGTAATATTTAGTATTATCCTTCTCTTTATTAATAAAAATAGGAGGGTCCTTAATAATACGTTTAGAAAAGCGAGCGGTAAGGGTTATTAAAATTCCCGTAGGCGTAATTAGAACGCTTTTATTAGAAGTAATAAAGGTCGTTAAAGGGGCGTTAGAAAATATAGTAATAATCTATTTACGTAGGGTAGTAATAATTTACTAAATTTCTTAATATTATTATTAAATTTATTAATATTTTATAATAATAGTATTATAATTAATAAAAATTTAGGCGAATATTCGGCTAAACGTATTAATAATAAATCGAAACGCCGGCTATTAGCTAATACTAGTAGTAATTTCCTAATATTCTTTAGGTACGAGAAAGGGGTAGAAATCGAATATAATACTGGTAACGAAATTCTAAATATCGGAAATAACGTTTAAAATAAATAATGCCGCTTCTATAATAATTATATTATTAATTAATTCGTCGTTAAAAAATTAGGAAAGCGTACTTAAATTATAAATATTAAATTTAAATTTAAACCCTAGGTTAGGCGTAACGTAATTAGGTAGGTAGAGATTACTACCGTTACTATTAGCGAAGTAGTAATTGTAATCGTAATTACTATCTTCTATTATATAGTTTTATAGCGATATAGAGGGACTATAATAATAAGAAGGTATAATTGTAATAATTGGCCTACGTTTAGATTATAGTTTTAGTAAATCCGCGGTTTAATAAGGCGATTCTATATACCGGGGTCCGCGATTAATAGCGACCTTAATATAGGGGATAGATTGTATAGTTAAACGCCGTACGACTTTAAGGGTCGAAAAAGATATACGTAAAACGCGATAATTTAAAGGTATAATTAATTATTATAATATAAAGGTATAAGGTAGGTAAGAATAAATATAATTGTATAAGGAGAGGAAAGGGGAAGGTCTAAGGGTATATTCTAAAACTAACTTTTATAAACTAATCTTAATTAATAACTCTATAGTAATTTTATAAGCGCTACAAAGCTAGTATAACCGTTATATAGCGATAACGATTAAAGCCATCACGAACGTTGTAATAGCTTTATATAATAGTCTAAACTATAAGCTGATCTTTGGCTTAGACCTAGTGCTATCGCTGCTATGAACCGTTACAGGGTTAACCCTGTAACAAAAGGAGTATTCGGATATCGAATAATTGACGAAGTTAGACGTTAAATATTCGACGGAATTAAATGGCGATTTAAAAGGGGGGGTAAAGGTATATACTATCCTACCTATTCGTTAATTTATACTAACTTATTTTAATATAATAAACGGATTTAGAATTGCGTAGCCTATTATTGAATATATTCCCTTTTATACCGCGGCTAATAATTAAAGAGAAAAATATTATCAGAATCGCTTTTTAAATTAATTACGTATATAAATTCGTTGAATTTAGCCGCCCGTTTAATATAAACCTTATTTAAAATAAAGTTAAAGGTCTCTTCGAGTTTACTATTATAGAATCGGCTAACCTAGCCTATTAGTCGGCCGTTTTAGCCGTTGCCGATACCGTATATTATTACCCTCTACAATTTTACTTTACCTTATACGCCTTCGATTTATTAATAATTAATGCCGATATACTTATAAAAGACGTTATATTAGGGATTCTAATACTTTTAAGGTAATATTAGTTTAAGCAAATTACTTGTTAGGATCGTAGAGGAGAGGTAGGTTGAGGTGTCTATAAATAGTGTAATACGTAGGGAACGTTAAAGTAGGGGGAGAATTAAAGATGTATTGATAGTTGAACCCGATAATTCTAGAGGCGATCTCGCCCGGTATTTATAGTAGTATAGGTTTAGTTTTGTAGTAGTTGAGTCCGGAACGTTTCCGAGCCGGTCCGACACTATATTGCGGCGCTATACTACGGAGCCGTCGGCGCTTTTCGGTATTAATACAGCCCCGACGTCTTAATAAGTCTTTAGCGATTTAATATAATTCTTCCCCTTCTAAATTTCTGTCCTAGAAATTTATAACATTTTTACGGCGGTAATTCCCTACCGGTATTTTTTTACGGCCTTTCTTCTATAATTATTTACCCGGCCGAATTTATTATTACCGGGCTATTATTCTCTTTATTTTCTAATACTTTTTATCTAATAATATTCCGGTATTCCGCGCCCGGCTTTTTTACTTTCCGCCTCCTAATTATTAACCCCCTTCTATTTATTTTTATTCTTTTTGTATTGTTTTAATCGGTTTACTTTTTATTATTTAGAATAGTTTACTAGGAGCTTTTCGATAACGTTTAGGCCTTCGTAATTCGGTTACCTATTTTCGTTCTAAATTATTCTCTACCGTTTTTATACTTTCTTAATTCGATTGCCTACCTTTCGTCCTATATTACTTTTTATTGCTTAGTTTGCTTTCTATTATTTAAAATAGCCTACTAGGAGTTTTTCGATAACGTATACGCTTTCGTAATTCGATTATTTGCCCTTATCCTAAGTAATTCTCTACCGTTTAATTTGTTTTTTATCGTTTAAAACAATTTATTAAAAGCTTTTCAATAACGTTTATACCTTCGTAAATTAATTATTTACTTTAACCCTACCTTGCTTTATATTTTTAATTTTAATTATAAGAACCTACTTTCTTTCTTTTCTTTTCCTCCCCTTTTCTTCCTTCTTTACTTATCTTCTTGCGTATTTTACTATTATTTTTATAATACCCCCCCTAATTCTTTCGGCTATCGATTACGTAATATTCTTCAACTTTTATTAATTATACCCTAATATTATTATACCCTTCGATGGGTATAATCCTTTCTCTAATTTCCTTTTCGTTTTCCTATTTTTATTAACCTTTCTTAATTACATTTATAACCTTCTATATAGCCGTTCGATTTGGTTTATTATTAGTACGGTCGCCGGCGCCCCGGCCAATACCCTTAGCATTACTTTCTTAAAAGCTTTTAATATTTATATTTATATTCGTATTAATAAACCTTCCTTTTTATTATTTATTTTTAATTTCTTATATTATACCCTTAATAAATATTTTTTATTATAAATGTTACGACGTATAGCGTTTATAACGAGATTTAGAGTAAGCGGATATTCGATTTCCTTTTAGTATTCTATAAGAATATTTAAACGTTTTAGGATAGTATTATAATTTTTATATGTACTTCGGATAGTTTTATTATTATTAAATATTTTTATATAATTATACGCTAACTTTCTTACGGGATTGTCGGTTTATATTATATATTAAATCTTTATTTTTTTACCCTTATTTAAATTGAGAAGGGCGAGATTTAATAAATATATTGCTACGGTTTTTGCGAGCTTGTAGTTGTACCTATTATACGCTTTAAGCCTAACGTTTAGGTAATTTTAACCGCCGCCGGTTAGAACTTATAGGGCCCTTTCCCTATTAATATTTCTGTTCCGCCGATAATAGGCGCGTTAATTAGTAGTAACGGTTAGCTGTACTTTAGTGATAATTTCTACGATATTTATTATTTTATACGTTATATATAGTATAAGTTACATTAATTTATAATTTAGTAAGGTATTAATACCCCCCCGGAGCCTATAGAGGATATTTTCGACGATATTAATAATATTTGAGTATAATATAGTAGTTTCGGTTAGTATAATAATAGTACGTAGAAATTTTAATTTTTGAAATAATAGGTTCGATTTTTATACCAATATACTCTATTATTATTATTACTTTTAATTGTCGCTAATATATTAGTACTTTCGGTAAGGTTAAGGAGGATAAGAAAGGGGATTTCTCTATAATTAAATTATAGTATTAGTTTTAATTATAATTCTTCTTTCTATTTTTACGATATTCTTTCTTATTTTATATTCTCCTAATTTTAGTTTAATGTATCTAATGTATTATATGTTATACGTTTAATATAGTTTGCGTTATAATTGTTTAATGCGGCCTATATTATAATTATTTAATGCGGCTTACGTTATAATTATTTAATACGGTTTGCGTTATAATTATCTAATATACTATATTTAATAAATATATTCTCGTTACGGAAATGCCCTTTCTATTAATCTTTTCGAATATTTTTTATTATTTATTTAATTTATTCTTATTAATTTAGTTACTAGCCTTCTTGTAGTTTTTCTCCGGTATATTTCCCTTGCTTCGTATTTTTTTTAAATATTTAGGTAGTTTAAATCTTTTAATAATATTTATTTATTTTCGTTTTCCGAATATCCTTTCTACTTTATTTAATACTACCGATTTTTCCCCGACCCCCGGTGTTTAATAATCGTTTTTACTTTATATTAAACGTTATTATCCTCGATGTTTACGATTCTTCTCCGCGGCGTTAATATTATTAGGTCGCTGTAATATGGTTCTAGTAGTACGATTGGGAATACCGGGTGGATGTAGTAGTATTTAGGAAAATTGAGCCGGTACGCTATTTTTTTATCCCTAATAATTTCGGTAATTCGAAAAGGGCTTAAGAATTTGTCCGATAGTTTGAGGCTGGGCTTCTATTATTTAACGTTCTTTATATTTAAGAGGATTTAGGTACTAACTATAAATTTTTTATATTTCTGCGATTTATTATACTATTTTGTATAATCCTTATTAACTTTCTCTAGTATTTTGGCGATAATTGTATAGCCCTTGATTAATTTTATAATTTTATTGGTAATTATTATAGGGAGTACGTTCTTTCGGCTTTGTTTAAGGTTAATTAGGCCGCGTAGGTAGTAATTAAGGAGTAATTTTGACGGGGATTTGCCGATAGCGGTATAGAAATAATTATTGTATATCTATTCCGTTAGCGCTAATTTCTCGGCCTAATCCGCTTACTCTAATCTATAAAAGATCTTTAAATATAGTTCGAAATTTTAATTTTACTATTCTATTTGCCCGTCGGTTTACGGATATTAAGTAGTATTTAGGCGGTATTAGATATTTAATAATTAATAGTAAATTTTTTAGAAGAAATTCGTAAAGAGACTACTTTTATTAAATATAATAGAATTGGGGAATTTAAATTGCTAGAAGACGAATTATTAGAAAATATACGCGAATTATTATACGTTAATTATTTTTTAGGTAGGGATATAGAGGGCGTATTTCGTAAAGCGGTTTATAATAATTAGAACGGCGTTATAAGTCCGGTTAGATATAGGATTGAAAAATTTAGGTAGTTTAGTAATAAAATCGTAAGAAATATTTTACTAAAGGACTATTAGGATTGGTAATAATACGAAGTATTTATATAGTTTATAGTTTTAGGGTTTAGTTTTTTAATATATTGGGCAATTTCGAACGTATTCCTTAATATTAGCGGTAATAGTCGGCTAATAATAGTATTAATTGATTTTCTTAAACGTTTTCTATTATTTTAGGTATTTTGTAGTAGCGTTATTATAGTAAGTATAAAGAAATTCCGCTTATATATTTTCCGGTACGTAAATTTAGTAATAATAACGTAGTATTTTATTTTCCCCTATCTTCTAACTTTTTATTCGTCGATTCTTTCTTAATTCCTTTTATATTTCTTCTAATATAAAAGAATCTAATTATTACGCCTCTAATAATTACTAATTTAATAAGGGTAATTACTTATTTTCCTTTTATACCTTCGTAATTATTATATATATTTTTATACAATTAATAATAATTTTATTTACCCTTTTTTCTAGACCGGCGGCGACTTCGTTTATAAATTGTATTCTCTTCCCCGGCCTATTTCTTATATTATCCCGATTTATATATTCTTTAAACGTTTTTCTAAATTTATTAATATTACGTTTTTTATACTCCCCCTCCCGCTCGTCGTTTTCCTATTCCAATCCTTAAACTAATTCGTCTTCTCTTCTATCCTTGTACTATTCCTACCTCTCCGCCGCCGCCCGCTATATCTTTTAACTAATTAATAAAACTTTTCTTATATTATTGTTTATCCTTCTCCCTTTTCGTATCGCCCGCCCCTTTATTTCCTTTTCCTCTACAATTTTTATTAACGGATAACCTTCCCTAATTACTTCTATAACTTTATATAATTATAATTTCCTTAATAATTTATTTACCGGATTTAACTTCCCCGTTCGATATTTAATATTAAAATTATACGCCGCTAATTCTAATGCCTACCGACTTTATTTCGCGTTTACTTTATTTTTAATTCTAAAGTATTAGAAGTTTAAATAGTTTATAAAGATAAGAAAAGGTTTGTTAGTATATAATAAATATTGCTATTAGGCCTTTAGTATTTCGATAATTATTAATAATTCCCCGTTGTTAATATTATAGTACGTTTCTTCCGGCGATTTCTTTTGCGAGAAGAATACGACCGGGTACTATTGTATTTTATATAATTGTATTAATACTACTTTAATTGCGAAATCCAATACGTCTATTTCTATTCGGATCGGTAAGGATAGGTTGAAGTGCTATAGTATAAGTATTTTTTAAAATAACCGTTTTAATTTTTCGAACGTTAATTTAGCCGATTCCGATAATTCGAATGCTCTTCGTTTACTTCTTTTTAATAGTTCTATTAACGGGGCTGTAATTTTAGAATATAATATTACGAACTATCGATAAAATTTAGTAAATTCTAAAAATATTTAAATATTATAGATATTTATTGGAGTTTCCTAATTTATGATTATAGTAATTTTCTCCGGGTCTATCGAAATGCCCTCGGGCGATATAATATACCCTAAGAACGATATTCTTTTGGTATGGAATTCGTATTTATTTAAGTTAATATATAGGTTACGGTCGCGTAAACGTTGGAGAATTTCTTTAATGTACTTATGGTAATTTTCTTCGTTCTTATTATAAATTATAATATTATTAAAGTAAATGATATAAGTAGTATTAATTAAGCCCGTTAATACGTTATTAATATACGTTTGGAATGTAGTAAGAGTATTGGCTAACTTTATTAGTATAATTAAAAATTCGTAATACTTATATTTTATATAAAACGCTGTTTTTTCTTTGTTTTTTTATTTAATCCGAATACGATAATATACGTTCTTTAAATTTAATTTTATAAAGATTTTCGCTAACGCTAATTAGTTTAAAATTTCTTAAATAAGGGGTAACGTTATACGGTTCTTCTTTGTAACTTTATTTAACGCCCGATAGTTAATATATAATTGTAATTTACTACCCTTCTTAGGAATAAAAATAATAGGAGCCTTTACCGGGCTAATTAATAAATAAATTTATTTTTTATGTAGTGCTTCCGTTAGTTATTCCCGAAGTATTTTTAATTTTTTAATATTAAATGTATAAATTGGGCTTTAGGGAGCGGACTCCCTTTTAATTAAATTGATGCGATATTTTAAGCGGTTATATTGCGGTAGTGGCGTGGCCGATGTTTCGAATATTTGCCGGTATTTTTTATATTTTGGGGGAAATATCGGTTTAGCGGCGACTTTTTCTTCTTTTTAGGATTTAATTAATGGCGGCTTCGGAGATATTAATTCTGATAAAGGTTTTAACGGCGGGTAAATTCCGTTTAATGTAATTTTAAAAATTTTAAAGGGAATATTGGTAGGTATAAGGGTAGGTATATTAGAAGAAATATTGGGAATATTCGGAGTTTCCGGCGGGTTTATTAATTCTTTATTTAGGGATAAGGGAATTTCGAATAGAATATCGGTATATAGTAGCGGATTGAATTTTTTTACTGCCCGTAATATTTTTTTTAGGTTTAATATTAGGATAGAATTTTAATATGGATTATAGAGGTACGCTACGGTTTTGTAGACGTTTTAGGTTAGTTCTTTACTTATTTTTAAATTGCTATGTTTGAATTAGAATTAGAATTTTTTACGGCGTTAATCGATTTTAGGATTGTATTTGTATAATTAGAGGTAATTGAAGATAATTTCTATATTAGGGGAATTAATGATAGTAAATATGATTTTTTTCTTCCGCTTAATATTATAGGAATCGTATATTTTAATGAAGTAGGTAATCGAATTATAAATAGGAATGGGTTAGAGAAAGAAGTTAATAAGACGGTAATTTATAAGTTCTATTTTAGTGTCCGACGGGAATAAATGCCTTTTAATAAGGTTTAATTCTGCGTTAGAGTTTATTAAGTTATAAGTTTTCTACTAATTTTTATATATTTTTATTAATAATTTCGTATTTAAATATAATTATAATGTATTTGCGCTTTTTTAGGCTGAGGTAGTCGCTATCCTTATTGGAATTACCGGTTCTGCGTTCGCGCTTTAATTCGGGGTACTATAGGGAATAGTATATTAGTATAATATATAATTTGGTTTACTATAGTTATAGTAGGTTCGGTTGGTATAGGAGAACGTTGAGTATTTAGGTTTATTATATTTATAGTAAGTATTATACGGTTTTATTACCCGGTATTAATTATATATATATTCCGATTAATTATAATAAAGATAAATAATATTGGGGTTAGTAGTAATTGTAGGAAGGGGATAAGAAGAATTAGAAGGAATAGTAGAATTAGGAGTAGATATAAGAGTAGAAATAGGAATAAAAGTAGGAAGAGTAATGGAAGGAGATAAATAAAGACGTAGTATTTAAGGGCGTTAATGTAGTAATATTATTTCTAATGAATTTAGACTTTTTAATTATTCCGCTTACGCTACTACTTTGGTTATAGTATCGATACTTCTTACTATTAAGATATTATAGTATAAAATAGGATGTAAATAGTTAGTTTAATATAAAATATAAGAATATTTTAGTTAATTATAAGATAATTTTAATTTTTCGGTATTGTATTATTTATAGAACGTTAGGACGGTTTCGGTAGCGCTTTACTATATTTTTTCGAGATTGGCGAGGGCGGCGCGTTTTTGAATTTGGGTATTACTAGTATATTGTTTTTTTAAGAATGTACGTAAGTTAAGCTAGGTGAGGTTGTTACGGACGGGGTTGTAATTAAGTAATTTTTGGATAATTTTAATATATTTTTATTAAATATATTTAGTATTGCCGGCGAGGTAATTAACGGCGAATGAGAGTTTAGTATAGGGGTAAGTATAATAATATTCGTTAAAGTCGAAGACGAAATTAGGTAATTGTATAGCGTTACTATTAAAATTAATAATATTATATTTATAGCGATAATTATTGGATAGGCTGTTTTATTTTTATTAAATAATTATAAGTGCGACGGGCGTTATAATTTAGGGAGTTATAAAAAGGTGGGAGATATATTATTAATTATAGAAAAAATAATTTTAATAGTGGAAGCCGAAGGGGATAGGAGGGTAATTATTGAATTGATTTTACTTTATTAAATTTATAAAAATATTTTAATTGTAAAAAAATATTTAAAAGGGGAGGTATTTAAAGAATAGTTAAATAGCGGATACGCGGGATTCGAAGAGGTGTTATTTCTATATTATATTATCGTTCTTTAAGTAATAGAGGGGGTTGGGCGGTTCGGGCGAGGGAGTAAAATCGTTATCTTCGTTATTATTATTTATTTTTTTAATAATCGGTTAATGATATTAAGACGAAGGAAGAAGTTATTATTAAGAATTATCGCTGGCTATTATAAAGATAGGAATTGGGGATTTAGGCGTAATTAAAACGGAGGGGGGGGTTGTATTAGTAATTCGTAAAACGGATTGTCCGCTACGTATTTATATCTTATTAGTAACAGTTCAATTCTTATAGGAAGAGTTATTAATATATTAAGATCGTAGAGGAGAAGTAGGTTGAGGTGTCTATAGATAGTATAATACGTAGGGAACGTTAAGGTAGAAGGAGAATTAAAAATATATTAATAATTAAACCCGATAATTCTAGAGGCAATTTCGCCCGGTATTTATAGTAATATAGGTTCAATTTTGTAGTAGTTAAATCCGGAACGTCTCCGAGCCGGTCCGACGCTACACTACGGCGCCACGCTGCGGAGCCGTCGGCGCTCTTCGGTGCTGGTACGGCCCCGACGTCTTGATAGGTCCCTAGCGACCTGATATTACTACTTATAGATCGATACGCAATCCCGATCCCTATACCCGAATTGGAAATTTCTATATATAGTTAAGATTACTATTTTAAATTATATAATTAAAAATTGACTTTAATAAGTAGAAAAAATAACCTAAAGCTTTCGACGCTTTAGATTGCCTACTACGGCGTATCGAATTAAATTCTATTTATTTAGTAATTATTTTACCCTAAGCTTTATATAATTTTTATTATTAAACGAATTAATTATTATATATCCCTCCGTTTAAATAATAGGAGTAGGTCCTAGTAAATAAGAAGGCTAATAAATTAATTGTAATTGAAGAAGTAAGTAAATCTAATACTAATAAGATAGAAGAGTTAAATTATTTCCTAGTAGCGCGTCTACTTCAATTGAATATAATTATAGGGAAAAGAATTTATAAATTAATATATATTTTTATAGTTTAAGAACGAAGTTAATAAAATAGACGATCGCTTAATATTTATTCCTCTATTAAAAGCCTCTAAACTAATAGAATTATTCGTTTGGAATATATAATATAGGGTTATAATTATAAGTTCTTAAATTTATAATTTATATAAAGTATTATAATTGGATTTAGAACGCGTTAAATAATAGTTCTTATTCAATAGACTTTATAAACGGATTAAAGACGTTAAATAACGGATTAAAGACGTTGAATAACGGATTAGAAACGTCGAATAAGAATTAAAAAATATATTAGCGGAATTTACTAGTACGTTATTTAATTTATCGGAGGAGTTTACTAATATATTATTTAGTCTATCGGGGGATATTATAGCAGGGATACGAAGGGAGATTTTTATACGTTCGGCGCTTCTTTAGCCGGCGCTAATATTTATAATATATTATTTTAGGTAGTAGCCGGCTTAGAAAAGCGGTTTAGATATATAAATATCTATTTTTTAATTACCTCTTCCTTTGCGTAATAAATAGCCTTAATCCTAAACTCCCTAATAATTTTAACCGTTTATAATTAAATGCTATTCCCGCTCTACTTCTATTCATATTCCTATTCGTATTTGCGAACGATTTAAATAATAATCTAAATTTAGAAATATTTCTATACTTATAATATAGTTTATTTAAAGAAGAGTTTGAGTTCGAAGAAGTTGAATAAACGTCGATAGAACCCAAACTAATAATTTTACTTTTAATTCACTAAATGTCTTCTATTAAGAGAAGAACTATTGTAATATCGAATTTGCTATAGTATACGCTATTAATATTGCGCTTTAGAATCTATATTTATTTAAGACGAAATAGGGCTACGAAACTTTACTGGTACTAGTCCGTATATAGTATTTAATAAGGGTTTTTTTATTTATAATTGTAATAAGGTCTGCTAAATCCGATTAACCGCTTTTATAAGGAGAAAGAGCGGAAGTTCAATATTTTAAATATTATATATTCTATTAATAATATTGCTAATTACAATATATACGGCTATAATAATATATGATAACGATATTACTAATTCGATTACTATAGTGGTTCATTGGTAGGGACCGTTATATAATAATAGTAATAAACCTTCTAATTTTAAAGAGGAAATTAACGATAATAATAATTTCTAATTATTAAATTGCAATAACGTTATTTACCCTATATTTTTTATTACCTCTTTTTATAGGGAGGAGGAATTATTTAGGCCCTATATTACTAATATTACTTCTTCGAACCTTATATTTACTAATTTTAATTAATTTTCAATCGCTATATTAATTCTAATTAAAGGGACGGGGAGGGGGAAGCGGGTAATATCCCTATTAAACGGCGAATTTATTATTAAAAAGAAGAGGGTTATTTTTTCGAGCTAATATAACGATATATTCGCCGATACAAAGTGTAAAATATACGCGCTAATCTACGTAGAACTGTTTAAAACGTAGGAAAATCTAATAAATCTAATACTTATTAGCGGGGATAGTTAGTACTTTAAAAATTTTAATAATAATAAAGGGTATAATAAAGGGGATAATAAGAACGATAATAATAAATCTATTCTCTTCGCTATAATTGAAATAACCCTAATAATATAACGTTGTATAGTAATTAATTCTAATTTAATTCCCGTCGCCTCTATATTATTTAACGGTATTCTTTTAACCCCGTTATTTCGTAAATAAGAGATAAGAATAGCCGATATTTTTAGATAGTTTATAATTACCGCTACGACGTTATTAGCGAAAGTCCTTAATGCGGGCGAATTGTTTATAGCCGTTGCAAACCTTTAAAGGGGATTTAAAAGACGGTTGGAAAAGGGTAATATAATAATGTATATTAAGAAGTTAGTAAAGGAATTACTAATTACTAATATATAGTTGAATTTCAACGTAGAAATTAAAGAGATATACGTAGAGGAGTGGATTAGTTATTCGGAAATTAAAGGGTTTGAATAGTAATTAGACTAATATAAATAAATATAAATTATAGAGGTTGTAATAGCCGTTGGCTTTTTTATATATAATAATATTAATTGTATATAAGTATTCCCTTTAAGGTTAAGATAGTCGAATTAATAAAATAGATTAATTGTATATAATTAAATATTAATCTATTCGGTTGTAATTATATTGCGTAAATTCCTTCCTATTTCCTATTAAAGTGATTTTCCTTATATTTAGAATAAATATCCACCTATTAAATTCGCTATCTTCGATTTACTAGACCTCTCCAATTTTATCCTTAATCTTTCTAATTCATTTTACTTTAATAGAAGTAAGAAGATCGCTATATTTCCCTATAAGTCGAAATAATATACTAAAGTCTTTTTACTTATATAAGAATAAAGTGATATAATTCTTATTAAAGTAAAATCTATTTAATATTATAGGGTCCTTTTACTTTAATAAAAATAAAATTTAATTATTCCTATTAAATAGTAGGAATTTAGGGAGTAGCTTTAAGGTTAACGTCTGCCCGCCGGAATATAGAAATATTAGCGCTCTATTTAGGTAATATTATAGTAATTAAAGTCCTAATATATCCTAGGATATAAGTAAATAATAGTATTACTATATTAATAAATATAGTGGAATATAATATAGATAATATAATATAAATTTATAATTCGGGTATATATAATTTAGGTTACGACTACCTCCGCGGTAAATCTTATTTCTTAAGTATAAATATCGGCAATTACTACTTAAAAGGCCGTTTTAATATTATAAAGGACCGGCGGGAATTCGTAGAGGTAATTACTAGCATTAGTCTAGTAATAAGTAGAGTACTAATTAAATTTACCGATTATTATAAGGCGAATAATAAATATTAGTAAATTATATAATTAAAATTAACGAAATAGGTATTTTATAGAAGCGAATATAAATATTAGTAATAGCGATAAATTTTACGCTATAGGCGCCGGTATTTAGAGGGAGGGTAATAATTTCGTCGATAGCGGCCTAGGAAGAGGTAATATAAGGGCGACGGTGTAAAGGGCTAAAAAGTAATAAAAGAATTAGGAAGAGAATTATAGTATAATAATATAAAGATATTATATATTTAATAGTAATAGGGTTGTATATATTATGTATAGAGTATAAAGTATAGAATTAAGCGAGGGTAAGGCTGGCTATATTAATAATAAAAGTAATTGGATTATAGAAATTAATTAAAGAATTGATTTTATTCTAATTAGAAGTAAGAAGATTTGTAAATAAATTAAATAATAATAAAAGGAATTAATAATAATAGTAATATATTAAATTATAAGAGAGAAGGAGATTCGAAAAGTTTAGAAGTCTAGAAATAAAGGTAGGAGAGCTCTATATAGTAGAATTATAATAAATATTAATAAAGGGGAGCTATAGCGGGTTATATATAATACGGGTTACTTCTAATAAAATCGTTTACTTCTATTAAAATAAAATTAAATAGAGAAAGATAGTTTATTTTTATTAGAGTAAAATAATAATTAATGAAAAGAATATTAATAAGAGTAAAATTAATATAGATGAAGTAGTTATTAATAAGAGTAAAGCTATTATAATTTAATATTTACTATATTTCGGTTAGCGATTTCTATAGGTGGGGCGCGTAGTAGAATACGATAGAACGATAGGGGTAAGGGTTATAGTAGTATATAAGGCCGATAGTAAAGGGCCTATAATTATAGTAGATATAGTAGTAATATTTCTACTATTTATTATATTATTAACCGGTACGCTTTTACACTTCGCGTTTTAATTAGTATTAATAACCGACGTTAATTTAATATACTTTACAATAAGGTTATAATTGTACTCTTCAATATACTTCCAATTTTATAAAAGGGGAATATATTTTACTATATTTTCTAAAGTGTAAATAGATATACTTATTCTCGTAAATATTATGCGTACGAATTACTAGGCGATTTTAGGTAGTAAGAGGACCGAATAGGGTAATTAAAAATCGATATCGTCTCTTCTAAATATAGAAATAACATATATTGTAAAGAAATCTTAGAAATAGATTAGAAAAACTCCGGCTTTAATAGTAATAAGCGGTAAATTAGGTTTTATTTTCGACTTTTCGGATATTTCTTCTATTCGACTAAAGAAATAGTTGTACCTATTATAATATTAAGTATACGTATAATAATCGAAGTCGATATTACTTTAGAGAATACTAAGGATAATTTAGTGAAAATACTTAGCGTTAATAATAGCGTATATATTAAAGTATTTAGTAATTAAATTAATCTATTACTTCTTTTCCGTCTTAAATTACTTCTTCGGGTAAATAGTATTAAATATATTAAAATTAGGGTCTATTAGAGACTAGGAACTTTTGGACCGTATAAGTAATTAGGAATATATTATATTGTATATTATATTTAATATAAATAACGATTTAGAATTATATATTCGTAAATAGTCGTTAAGTTATATTATTAATAGGGGCGCCTTTATAAAGTCGAATTTAAATTAGTCGAAGTACTAATATAGTACGAAAAAATATGTAACGCTATTTCTACCGCTACGGATAGTATAGCCGAAACGTTATTATAAATTTACAACGTCCTTAAATATAACTTAGCTATATTATATAATTCGTATTATATTGGATATATCTATTCCTATACTTAATGCTATAGTAAATATAATAATATAATACTAAAATTCGGGAATAACGAATTACTAATATAAATAATCCTAATCTAGAGGGCGGACGTAAAAGTAATAGATTTAAACCGTTATAAATATATTAATTAAGCTATAGAGATAGCGCTTTACTAAAGCGCGGATAAAATACTTCTTCGCTTTACTAATCTAATCTTTATTATTAATATAAATAATAATTTTTAGGATTATAGTACCCGAAGTAGGGATGAAGAGGAATTCGAAGCGTTCGAAATTTAAAATTTCGTTAAAAAGGATATAATTAAAGATAATACTAATATTAAGTCGGTTAATAGAGGTATAGATAATATTAAGAGAGTTTGCCGAGAAGTTAGCGCGTTCGTATATATATATTTCTAATTCTTTAATTAATATAGTTATATATCCGAATTACGGGATAGAAAGAGGTAGGGTTTAATAGAGTTAGAAAAGATTAAAGAATTAAGTACGGAAGTTACGCCCTTATTAATAAATAATATAAAGTTCGTTTATATTTATAAATGCTATACGGGCAACGAATTTTAGAGTGCGAAGGAGTTTGAGAAACCGGTAATAAAATACTTATTCAAATCCGAGGAGAATATAAATAAAATACCCCGAACGTATATATTCCTATAACGTATTAATTTAAATACGTTAATTAATTATTAAAATAAATAAGAGACGTTTATATATTTTATAGAGGTTTTAGTCGATTAACAAAGGTTTTACGCTGGAATATATTATAATAATATCCCTTTATTCTTAACCGAAACGATTAAGAGGTATAATTTATAATATAACTTATATAGGAAGAATAACTGATATTATTTAAAATATAATACTTTTACTAAATCTAATTGTAGTAATAAGAATTGTATTACTATACCGATAAATAATATAATCAATATATTTAATTTATTCCGGGCGAGGTTGACGTAGGGCTTAATTAAATATTGACCGAGCGATTAAGTTAAATAAAATTCGAATAATAATATATATAAACCGAATTTAAAATTCTTAATATTCGTTTAAATCCGTATATTTAATAATTATAGTAATATATTACTATATAATTAAATTTAATATAAATAAGGCGGTGAAATCGGAATTAATTTTAAAGAATTGGATAAAAGTAAAAATTTCATCGAAGGTAGAATTCGGTTGGGCTATTATCGTTATTAAATTTTAAATAAAATGGATTAAAATTAGTAAAAATATAATACCTATTTCTTAAACGGTAATTATAGTAGCCGACGAATATAATTACTTAGGAGATAATTAAGGGTTAATATAAATTATAATAAGAAAAAGAAAAAAAGGATATAGAAGTTCTTATTTATATTATATCTAACGAATAAACCGTTTTTAAATGCGATTTGTCGTTATTAAGATATTTGTAAGTATTTGTAGAAAATATTTTTTTCTTAAGGCCGATTTATATATGTATTTGGGTAGCCGACGGCGTTTTCGCGTAAAATTGTAATAGACCTCCTCTTATTATCGTTCGAGGAGGGGAGACCTACATTTTTTTGTAGGGCGGGTCCGCTGAAGGCAGTCGTCGGAGGTCAGGGTAGTAGAGACTAGTCGGTAGAGTTAACGTTTGTAATGTTACTGCTTATTAGTAGGACCTTAATAATATCTCCTTATGAAAAACAGCTATAAAAAGAGTTGCCTTCTGTTAGCTCTCTGTAGTGGGCGGGTAGTATTCCTATGAGATTTCTGGGCCCGTTTACTAGCCAGACCGCTAGTCCTTTGCGCTACAGGGCCTTTGCCCTACACCCCTCTCTTTAATAGCGGTTCTAGCACGTCCCAAAATCCCCTCCTTTACAGACCTTCGTCTCTTTAATCGCCAACTCTATATAACTAGCGATCCTCTCCAGCAATTAGCTGGATTTCTCTCTTAATACATTATTATTATTCCCTTTAATCGTAATCCATTTTATAGGTTATAAGCCCTCTATCGTAACGCTAATCGACGCGACCTCCTAATAATAATAATAAATTAAATCCTATAAATCAACGATATAATTTACGCCCTAATAACCCCTCTAAGTCAAACGACCTTCCTAATAACTTTCTATATTGACGATTTACCGGCACCCTATAAAAATAATCTATTAAAACGACAATCAACCCTATAACGAAACCCTATTATTAACATTTCTAACTATAATTTTAAATAATAATAATAACCTCGCCGATACGGCTACCCTTATTCAATTCAAAAGCGAGAAGAATTTAGGCGATTAGGAGTTAGTTCTTTAGGTTGTATTAAACTACGTCAATTTTACAAATTATATATTTAGTCCGAAGGATAAGCTAGAATCCGAAGATAAAGATTTAATAATATACGAAATGTAGCGAGCCAATACAGCTAGAACACTTACTACTATTTATAGTACTTTAAAAATAGAGAATATTAGAATAACCTTCTAAATTAATAGATAGAATCCTAGAAATAGAAACCCTAATTACTATTACTAATTAATTCTAAAAGCCGTTACTAAAGTAACCGACGAAATTAGGGTAAACGTATTTTAAAAATATCTATTATTAAAAAAATAGTCGTTTAATACTATAGAATCCTTCTTATCCCAGTATAATATCTATTGTAAACGTATAACCGATACTGATTTTAATATTAACGAAGATTTTAAAATAATTATTCTATTTAATATAGTCAAAGTCTAATACCCTATTAAAGCCCGCCTCTAAGTAGTAGATATAGAAATAAAGAAGCTAATTCCTTCAATTTTCCTAAGCAAGTTCAATACTATTAGCAATAATAAGAAACGAAACCTAATTTTTAATATTTCTATACAAATTAATAATAAACCGGATAACGATAAAAATAATAAGGATAAGAAGAAAAAGATAGAGAAGTATTCTATATATAGTAGGGATATTATTAAAGGTTATAAATACTTTAACTATAATTATTATAAATATCTAAAGATTTTAAACTATTGAATATACAACCTAGAGAAGGCATTAAATATATAGAGGAAAAAAAAGGAATTACTAGAAATAAAGTTGGGTACGGCTACGGCTATAGTTAATACGAATAATAGCCTTACTCACCCTTTATTAAAGAACTCCCTTCTATACAATAGTATTAATAACTTTATAGCGTTAAATCGTGAAGATTCCGATTCTAATTCTAATTAGGATTTTTAGTAGAGCCTATAGCTAATATAAATACTAAAATCCAATAGGCTCTTAAGGTAAACAATAATATTAATAATAATAATATATTACGTAATAAAGTTCTCTATAATTCTAGGTACGCTATTAATATATTTAATTATTTTAAATAGTTTATATATATAGAGCTATTTAATAAACCCTCTAAATACGTTGTAGGTAATGGTAGCTCTATATATTTATACTATATAAGTACGGTAGAGTTAATTATATTAATAATAAATTATAATACGATAAGGGTAAAAATAATAAACGTATAATTCTATTCTAACGTTCCGGTTAATTTCATTACTTCTACTAGCCTTCTTTATAATAATATAGAGTAAATAATAAAAAGCAACCAAATATTATATAATAATAGCCAAAATAAGTATACTATATAGTATAATTAGGCTAGTAATATTCCTACCCTCCCTATTATACCTCTAAATAACTTTAACTAAACGTACGAACTTTTAAGGGCCTTAATAGTATTAATAATATATAAGATAATATACAAATAATTAATATACGCTAGTAAATAATAAGTTATCGAAGCCTATATAAAAGTAGGCATTCCTATAAGTAAATAAGAGGAGGACAACTACGAAGTATATAATATATTAAAAATAACTGATAAAATACTTAAGGTAGTCTACGGTATAGTAGTAAAGAAAGCCCTATAATATATATAAATTGATATTATTAATTACAACCAATTAGGCTATATAGGCGTTAAATACGTCGTATACTTTATTTGTATAGTAATAGCTTATAAATAGGTTCGCTTTATAATTAATAAAGGAAATACTTTTAGAATTATAATTAAATAGAAAAAATTCGTAAAGTTATAAATTAGTTTAAAAGTTTATATTATTAGCCTCGATAGTGGCCTAGAATTTAATTTAGTAATAATAAAGTTTAAGAATAGTAAATTCGATAAGTAGGTAAAATAAAAGGGTATTAAAATCTAGAAGACGATATTATATATACTATAGATAAACGGCCTAGCGGAATTAACCAATCGTCTAATTATAATAAAGATTAGAACCGTTATTTAAGAGAATTAGATTCCTATAGTCCTATAACTATTTATAATGGACGTAGCTATCAAAATTATAAATCTACTACCGATTAAAGTAAATTTAAATAAAATAAATCCTTATAAACTACTCTATACTTACGCTAACTCTCCTATAGACTAGAGGAAGCTATACTTTAAATACTTACGAAAGTACTAGTATACTACTTATTCTTATATTAAACCCCAAAAATACGAATAAAGTAATAAATTTACCCTATAGGCACGCAAATCCCACTTTTTTAATTATAGTAACGAATATAGGCGAATTTACTAATTGTACGATCTAGAATTATACGAAATAATACGAGCTAATGTAGTTAAGTTCGTAGAGAAAGATAACGAGGTTATAGAAAGAGAAGAGGAGCTTCAATATACAATAATCTTTAAAGATTATATAGTTCAAGAAATTGAAGATGTAGCGGAATAAGAGAAGGAGGTAATAATTAAGGTAATAGGTATAATATTACAATTAATAGAAGTGTACTAAGAAATTACCCTTCAACAATCTCAACCCAAGCTTCCCTCCGCAATTTTTGAAATACTATATTACTACTCTACCCCGTTAGAAATACTAGCGCTATCCTCGACTCCGCTAATTTAAGAATTCTATACCTAACTTCAAGACTAGCCTCTATAATCAATCGAAGAACAAGTAGAGGAATAGAAGTAAGAGGACGAGTAAGAGTAAGAGGAAGATTAAGAGGAGGACTAAAATACAATAGATCTCGACGATTTAAGCGAAGAAGACCCCATCCTACTAAAAAATAGTCTGTTTAATAAATTATACTCTCTTAGTAAATCCAGTAAAAACATAGCAACTTCTAGTAAGCCCTCAAAAGACATAGTAATTCCTGCCCTACGTAGTAATCTTAGAATACCCAATATAATTAAGAGGTTTATATCCCTATTAACCTTCAGACCTCCTTAGAACCCTATAGAACTCTAGAATATACCGTTATTTCCTAGAGTACTAGCAGACCCGCCGTCGTCTCTAGTCCCCAGACTACTAGTAGACTCGCTGTAATCTCTAGACCCGATATAGGGACCCCTTACTCCCTTAATTCCTCTCCTGAAAGACCAACCCTCTTTAGAACCTATAGCTGACGCTATAGATAACTCTATACCCCTAGAGGTATATAAAGGTCGCCTAAAGAGAGAAAATCTAAAGAGAGAGAATCCAAAGAGAGAGAAGGCCTTGAAGCTAAAAGGATTTAAATATAGCCAAGAATAAATGACGAATAAATAGGGCAAGCTACTATTCTACTATAGAGTAATAGAACTAAACCGTTTAACGAGACCACTAACCACTTAGTACTTTACAGCTATGAAAGTACTGAAAGAAATCAATAACTATATTAACATCGAACGAATCATCCCAAAGAACTATAGACAAGCCAAGAAGCTCTCAAATTTCGATTTATATTGGCTTCTAGCTATACAAAAGTAAGTAAAAGCACTAGAAGACTAATAAGTATAGACTTTAGTAAAGAAGATAGCCGATATAGATGTTCTACCTAGGAAATAAGTATATAATAAGAAATTCAACCTCAATATACAAGAGTTTAAAGCTAGAATTAGATAAGTAGTTTGTAGTAATAAAGAATAAAAATTATAGGATATTGAAGATGTATATACCGCTATAGTTAATAGTATAAGTCTTCGAATCTTCCTGGTCTATATGGCCATTTACAATCTGGAATATCAATAGTTCGATTTTAATATAGCCTTTTTCAATACCCCTATTCCTAAGGGAAGGAAATACTATATTGAATAATTAATTGGATTGGTTAAATTAGACCTAGTATACCTACTAGGTAAGGCTCTATACGGGTTGAGATAGAGTCCCCTATACTAGTTTAATACTATAAATCCGATATTAAAAGTACTAGGCTTCTTTCTATTGGGTATAAACGTTTATTTCTATATTAATAATAAAAGAGGAGTACTAATTATATTCTACGTTAATAATCTCCTTATTGCAATACTATTAGATAAGGATATTACTAATATCTCTAAATAATTACAATCTAGATTTAAATTCAAATCCATAGGCGAAGTCAAAACTTTTCTAGGGTATAATATTATTCGTAACAGAAAAGAATATATAGTATTTATATTACAATAACGATATATATAAATAATAATTAAGAAGTTCGAATATAATAGTCTAAAAGGTATTAATACTCTATAGCTACTAGACTATAAGATCTATAGGGGTATACTACCGATTAAAATACTAGAAATCTAAAAACCTTATATTAAGAAGACTAGCTCGTTTAATTATACTTCGATAGGTAGTAGACCAAATATTACATTTACAATTAATAAATTATATAAGGGTAATACTAAACTAATAGTGATTTGGGCCGGTATCATCAACACAATACAAAACCAATTATATACCACAACAGAAATTGTTGTAGATAACTAATCAGAGCAATACTAATGATTGTCGTAAATCCAAATAGTTGAAATAGTTAACACTAATATTAAATAGAAAGGTTAAGGTTGTCCTAGATAATAGAGAAAAGAAAGGAAGAATAACCAAACTACTAATATCTAAAGTTTATGGTTTGAATAATTAATAAGTAAATGAAGGTATTCTTTTCTTAGAGAAAAGAAGTAAATAATTAAAATATATAGTTCGGAATAAAATGAATAATTAAACATTTTATAAAAATATTATTAGTAGGATTTAATTGAAAAGAGGTTTTAACGAAGTGTATTAAATTATTTATAAAAACTATACTAACGAGCTGATTTAGGAATAATTATAGTCTTTCCTATTAATTACCCCCTTCTTAGAGAAAAAGTTAATATTTTACCTCTTTTCTTTTCCTATTCCTCTCTATCTTTCTTTCTTATTCCTATTTATTAGAATAATTATTTTATTAAATCTATTAAAGTAAGCAAATAATTATTCGTTTAATTAATTTATATAATTATTCGTCTTCTAATCTTCTTTATAATCCCTAATTATAGTTAATTAATTAGACCCCTCCAATCTTGTAAGTGTATTTCTAATTTAAGTGTATTGTAGAAAAAATTGAAAAATTGATTGCAAAAAGTATAAGGTATACTACCCCAAATTAAATCTTCCCTTTAAGTCTATAAAGATCTTCTAAATAAATTTATAATAATCTAATATATATAATTAGTTCTCGGCATTTCTATTATTATTATTATTATTATTCCTTAACTTCCTTTATTTTAGTCTTAAAGTCCTTTCTATAATTCCCTCTAAAACTCTCTATTCGTCTAATTTTATAAACTATTCCTTCTAAATTATATTACCTATTAAGTAATTAATTATTTCTAAGCGCGAGCGTATATTCGGGTTAAATTATTCTTCGTAGTCCGTAAATTAAATTAGGGGATTCTTTTAATTATATTTCTATAATCCTTTTAAATTATTTTCTACCCGTCGAGTAAAATGAATTAATAAGTTTATTCGGAAAGTATAGCTATCGAATTGGATTTGCCTTTTAATAGGATTAGGATTCTTAGTAGGAGTTTATCGTATAGAATAGAATCGGTCTAATCCGCTACTTAATAACGAATTTTGTCGTATTTGAATAGGTATAGGTATTTATTTCCTTTGATCATTCCTCTATTAATTAGTAAAATTATTCGTTCTTCGAATTATTAGAATTGTAAATATTTAATTATTAATCCTAGGACGTCTAGGCGTATTTATATTTATAAGAAATTTAATACTTCTCGGTTTATTAATACTTCTAAGGATTTTTAAAAAACCCCGAATATTGGGAATATAAAGATATCCTAATATATCTTTATATAAGAAGGTAAGTAGGGATCGAATTTAAGTAAAGGGAATACTAAAATACGTATTTTTATAATTATTTAAGGAATTGTAATTATTAGGTATTTAATGCCTTTCTCTACGTAATTGATTATTGATTTCTCTTTGAATTTAATTTAATACGCTTTTTCTTAAAGATTAAGGGTTTAAGGGAGATAAAACCTTTAATTATAAAAATTAATAAATAGCGTTACTAATTTTTAATTGTATTATAATTCTTTGTTTAATTAGAATTGGTATAGATTCGGCTAACCGATTTTTGTCCTGATGTTTAATAGAATAATTATTATTAGACGACGAATTAGTTCTTTTAGTTATTAGGATAATAGGATTAATTTTTAATTAGTAATTATTAATCGGTATTAATGCTTTTTCGATTAGTTTCTGTTATTTAAATATTTTATACTATAGAGGTTTAATTATTAATAGAGGTTTTTATAATATAGGTTAGGGATAGAATTTTAGAAGATTAATAATATTTTAAAGTTTAATAATAATCCGATACTTATACTAAATTCTTTCTCTAATACGACTAAATATAATTTTATTAGAAATATTAATTCTATAACTTTTAGGCTATATTAATTTCTAAAGAATTTTACGACTTCTATATATTCGCTTTATTTATTTATTTAATATTATTGCTAATCGATTATCCTTAATGTATTTATTAACCGTTTGATTTATTATTAGTATTTTAAAGGGGAGTTATTATTTAGTATATAAAGTATTGCAAATTGTCTTCTAATATTGTTGAATTATAATATTTTCCTTCTAAACCTAATTAAATATTTTATAATTATATTAAATTGAGTTTTAATTTTAATTCTTTAGCTTTATTATTTAAAAGGTAGGTTTATATTTCAATAGGCGTATACGAATAATTTTTAAAACCTATAAGCTATAAATTTAAATATTATATTATTTAACGAAATTAATAAATCGGATGCCGATTCTTCTAGTAATTTTGTACTTATTAAATACTTTTAACCAAATTCCTCTATTATTTAAAACGGTTATTAGAATTTACTTTATTCTATTTATAATTTCTTCTATTAATGCTAAATCGTAATAATCCTATTAATTTCCTAACTAATTAAAAATAGCTATAATAAAATATTCGTTATAGTAAATAAGTAAAACCTAAAACCTTTTTACTATTATTAAATTAAATACCCCTTTACCCTCGAAAGGTAAAGCCCGAAAATTATTAGTATTATTATAAAATATCGCGTATTCGCTTAATACGAAAATATAGTTAATTCTCTTCTTAATTATTTATAGTAATATAGTAATAATATCGTCGCTAGTTAAAAAAGTATATTTATCGATACTATATTAGAAATTTGTAAGGCGTATAGTAAATTGCTTTTAATTTATGAATATATCGGTAAATTAGAGATTTATTAAATTAGGCTACAAATTTGGGTGAAAAAACTTACTAAATATTTCTAATTAGTCCTTAATTTCCTTATAGGGCAAATTGATATTAAATCGCCAATCTCCCCTTTTTATTTATTTTAAGTATTCGAGTAATATATATCCTCCTTTTATATTTCTTTTTTAGTAGGGACTAAAGAACGGATATTAGTTAAATTCGATATAAGGGTTACTAAGTAAATTAGTTTATTTTTAATTAGATTTCGGCTTTTAATTTTGTATTTCGTTCTTTTTAAAGTATTCTAATTATTTGTAGATAGTATTAAATATTTCTAAATTATATCCCTAATAATCGTTAATATATATTACCCTGAATAAATTAAATACTTTTATTATTAATTAAAGAGTAATAGCCTAATTACTTTTAGGGTTTACCCGAAGTAAATTATTAATATTATATTAGTTTAGTAATCTTTTATAAGCTATTCTTACTTATTTATTTTGGTAAATCGATTAATTAATTTAGTAGTCGATATAATCGGGAAGTTAATTAATCTAATTCGAATTAATAGATAGATAATTCGGGTTAGCAACCGTAGAATATAAATAACTTTTCGGGGTAAAGCCGGGCGAAATGCCGTAAGGAAATAAATTATTATAAGAGGAAAGGGTATTGTAAGGGGTAGTTTAATTAGAAGATATAATAATTAATAAGTAATGCGAAAATAATTAAATAATTAAAGTTTTTATTAGTAGAGAAAAGAGGGATAGATATTGATATTTAAAATTAGAAGTATACTAATTAATTTTAGTAGACCGAAAAGAAAGGTAGAAGAAGGTAGGTAATATTAGATTAGGCTTATTATAGTAAAAAGAGCTAGTCTAGTAATTAATAATTTCTAATATTATTAATTAAAAGAGGAAAGGAAGAAAGGGCTAGAAAGAAGTAGGGAAAAGGGTATTTTTATAGATCTTTCGTAGATAATCTATTTACTTATAATAATTGTAGAAAAGTATCTTTTTAAAATTACTACTTATTTAAGTAGTAAGGCGGTATTTAATTTAGTTAATATTTGCCTTTTACCTAAATACTTCGTCTTTTTATTAAATACTTTTGTATTAGGAGGTAAATATTAAGTAAATTCGAAGATTAAAAGCGGAATTTTTTCTTAGAAATATCCTTTCGTCTCTATTTTAATAACGGTAATAATTACTTTAATAATTATTCTTTTCGTTTATTATTTTTCGGTCAACGTTTAAATAGTATACCTACTTCTTTTCTCAATTATTGAAGCGCAGCTGATATGGTCTAGGGAAAGAAGTGTATTAATACGAAGTGAGCGAGCATAGCGGAGCTTCTTTTTAATAGGGTGAGACCCTTGTCAATAACCCCTATAAATTATCTGTCCTATAATTGGTCTATCCAGTAGAAATCCGTTCCTTGGATTAGTCAGAATTTTGGTAGTCCGTATTCATTATAGACCCGTTCAATAATATTAAATTGATTAGAACTTTCGTAGCCCGTATACGCCCTCCGGGGGTCCCCGGGGGTATTCCCCGGGTCCGGGTCTTTCAGTCCGGGTCTTTCGGGGGTCCCCGGGGGTATCCCCCGGGTCCGGGTCTTTCGCAACCCGTATACCCATAGGGGTCCCCGGGGGTATCCCCCGGGTCTTTTCACCCTAACCCTTAGCGGGGGGTCCCGGAGGGCGCAACCCCCTAATAAACCTATAAATCCCTAGTAAACCCACAAATCCTTTCCCAAATTGCACACACGCGCCTTCACCTCCATACAATCGACCTCGACTCTACCTAATCGACCATCCTTTTTTTCAATACCATTTAACAACTAAATAGTTATTATAATCAATCGTTATAATATTCCCAATTCGGCTAATTGACCAAATATATATAAATTAGATCTTAACGGCCTTTATACCTCCCTCCCGACTATTTGCGCGATAATCGATTGCGTATAACCGACTTCCTTTGTATATATACGATTACCCCTAAACTATACTTCTTTCAATAATTAGCGTACTTTTAAGGTAAATACTACTTTTAAACGACAATTAATAATTGTACGTATAGCCGAATAAACGATTACGTATAGCTGACTTCCTTCGTATATACGCAACTACCCCCAAATCGTACGGCTTTTAATAATTAGCGTACTTTTAAGGTAATTAATATTAATTCTATTTATATAGTCTTTTCAATTATTTTAACTTTATTATCCGTATTATAATATTTAATACTATAATATTCCTTTATATTAATTAATCCTTAGGTAGATTTTACGTATAATATATATTTTTATAAAATATAGTTTCTATTATTAATCTATTTAGCCTTAAGCCTCTTCCTTTTAGATAGAGTTTTTAAAATAGTTTTGAATAGCCTCCTCCTTTTGGATAGGGCATTTAAAATAAAGGAAAAGAAGATATTGAATTATAGTAATATAAAACCTATAGAAGGTACTTCCCCTTACCTAAATTTGCGGGTAAGAAGAAGAATTTAAATAGGCTAATTTAATAATACTTTTAATATTGTAAAGTCTAAGGAAGACGTAAAGCGAATTTATTTTAAACTATAAATTTTATTCGTAATCGTACGGCTATTATAAACCCGGCCGCTTCTATACCCGGTATACCTATTATTCTAGCTCCTATAATTCCTCCCCTTCTTCCGCTTTTTGTATAGGGCCGTCTATAGTCCTTAGCCCCTACTCCTGCCGCTCTACCTCAATAGCTAATATAAAATATTATTATTAATAGTTATATATGTACGGTAAGACTAAGAATATTAGTACTACGAATATTAAAGCCTTTATATTTTATAGAAGGTATAAACCTATAGGATTTACCCCTTATAGCGAAAGTCTAACGAAGCCGTAAGATTATTCGTAAGGATTATAAGGTTCGCCGGTATTATAATAAGGAGGTTTTACTTATACTATCTCTTCGAATATTATATAACTAGGAGCCGTTATCCCTTAATATATTAATAATAAGTAGTTCCGTTAGGATATTAGGTAGTTATATAAAAGCTAATAACGGTTATAATACTAATACTAATATTAATACTAACGATAATAGTTTAATTTAGTTCGAGTATAAAGGTTGTAGTCTTATACGCCTAACGGACGTCCGCTATTAAAGCCTAGACTTTGCGGGCTTTTATATATATTATATAAATATTACTATTGAGTTAGATAAGACTTTAAGTATATTATATATTATTATTTCGAATAGGTATTAGAGTTACTAATAACGATTGTAGAATAGGTATTCTATTAGCAATACGAGAGTAGGCGGCGCCGTAGCGACTTTATAAATGTCAATAGTTATAACCTGGCCCGGTATTTGGGATATATTTAGGATAATTAATATAACGATAAAGACGAAGATAATTATTATAGTAGTAATAATAGTTTTACTAATATAAGTAGTAATTTCTCCCAATTTAGTATTCTATCGTTATTCCTATTCTTATTATTATAGGTATTAATACCGTTACGTCCTCGTAGTCCTATTTTAGGTATACCGGTACTGCCTAGGCCCCCTCGGCCTTAAAGGGCCACCCCGAAAACGCCCGTTACGCTTAATAATATAAATAGAAATGTAAATAGAGATACGGATGCGGATGTAGATATACAATAGCCGGAGCTCGTTATCCCTAGACCCAAACTAGAAAACCTAGCAGATCGAAAGCATATATTTTATCCCAACCTCCTTTTTCGACTATAGCATCCTCCCTTTATACTTAGCTATAATCCCTTTCTCCGATATAAAGTAGTCCTAAACTATAACGAAGGTTATATAAATATATATAATAATATTATATTTAATATTAAATAGGAGGAATATACTTTATATTATAAACGATGGTTAGACTTGTATATTAAGCGCGGTATATATAAGTATTGTATTAATAAGTAGAAGAAGGAAAGACCTAGAGATATGCTGTTTTATTCGCTCGAGAATTTTATAGATTTTGGTAATATCGATCCGGCTCTACCCCAATTTTTACCCGTCGAAGAGTAGTTAATTACCTGGGTCTATATATATATCGACGTTTATATTATTAGGGGAGTTTAATATTAATACTGTAGGTATATTATTAATTTTCTTCGAAATATTAGTTTAGTATATAACTGTCTACCCTTTCTATTAGAAGAGTTTGATATTATTGTACTTTACCCCTAGAATATAAATAATTAGGAGTAGATTCGAAAATAGTTTCGTCGAAATTATTATGTTAATAGGCGTAATATTTAGATTTAGTTAGACTATTTGAAAGATAATTACTTTGGTTACTATAATATTATTATTAATAATACTTGTTTTTTTCAATTTTTAGAAGATGGTAATATTTTTAACCGATTTACTCCTTATATTATTAAAAAGGATATTAAAATTAATGAAGATAATGAGGTTAATATTGACGACGAGGAAGTTGCCGTTATATTAAACCTTATAGTTAATTAAGCCTAGTTTAATTAATTTATTAATTAATTGAATAGTTAAGGGTGTGGTTAGGGGTAGTGACCTAAGTAGCCGCTTCTTTAATATATTAATTTCGGCCCTATTTATAGTCCTGAGCTTCCTCCGGCCCCGGTTACTCTGAATTTATCCGTTATCCTAGATATTCGACCTACCCCGGCTTCTAGTCCCGATTTCTTATTTAGCCCGGTATTACTAGAGTTAGAGTTAGAGTTAGAGTAGCTTTAATTACTAGGTCCTAATAAATAGGGACGAATTTATAGTTTTATATAAATGCTGGGCTTTATTAGACCTACCCCTATTAACGAATTTAATATATTATAACTATTATTTTCTTAGGCATTCCTAACCCTTTACCCTTAAAGTAAAGCCGATTTTGTAGCCCAGCGCCTTTATAAGGTATTATACCGTAACTATATTAAATACGCTATAAAATAGAAGGATGGCCGGTTCGCTCGCTACCCCCGATTTTATTTTATTGCTTTTAATATTTTAATACGCGGCCAGGTCAATTAAAAGAACTCTTTCTATATTCGTCGTAACTTAGGCTAAGGTGCTCTCTAGGCCGAGGAATTCCGGGAAGCTTTTAAAGGCCGTATAAAATAAGCCGAGCACATCCTTAAGTCTATCGTAAAATATATAGATACTCTACATAGTATTCGGCCCTATTAGGGGGCTAAAAGATAGGCTCTAGAAACATATATCTATAGATTCGGTATACCTTCCCTCTTTATAATTTTTACGCCGGTTAATTTATATTGGAAATTATTAATTAGATTTATACCCCGTTATAATAAGTAGTTTAAAAGTAATAAGCGTAAACGTAATAAGATTATATAAGAGAATCTTCGTAATAATCTAATAATCGGTATATAGTATTTTTAAAAAAGGTATAAGGTATTCTATAATAAAATTCTTATTCCGAAATTCTATATTATCGACTATTAAAATAAATATAAATAGCAAACTCGTAATAGCCCTTATAACTACGGCCTATACTAATATAAAGGTATATTTAAAATATAATTTAAAATAATTAAAAGTAAAAATATATTTACTACTTTCTAAAGTATTTATATTATAGCTATTAACCCAAAGCCGTATAAAACCCTTAATATAATTAAAAGCGACGTACTTGCTATCTATATAGGGGAATACGAGCAACTAACTTTTACTACGCTATCCTATATTATTAATTATATAAACCGGTATTAATATAGTACAATATACTATCTATATTACTATAAACTTCTAAACGGTTCGATAACCGAAAAGGCTATATACCGTTTCAACTTCCTTCAAAATCTATACGACCGTCTATATATTATTCGTAGATTTAACCTACTTTACGATATATTCGATACCGCCCGCAATAATACTAATATTAATAATTAAAACCCTACTATATTATTAAGTTAGCTAGCGAATACAAATATTTCTCTATATATAAACGTCTAAACCGTACTTTATTATATTACTAAATACTATTCGAAAGCCGAGACGAAATCCCTATCTTATTAGTAGTTCGCGGCCTAAATTCTTCCTCGTATTTTTAACCGTAAACCGCTACTTTCCTTCGTTACCAAACTAATAAATAAATTATTATTAAAAAGAGATTAATTTACTTAAGAGGTTTATTATTATCTTTTCGGTTTACTTCTAACCGAAGGTATAAGGGTAGTCCAATTAGTAAATTATCGACCTAGGGAAGCTCAAATTTAGAACCGCTTTACTATTAATATCGATAACGAAGTCCGGGGCTATATTGCCCAATATAATAAATATTTTTAGCGCAATCTTTAATTTAATAAATTAACCTATTTCCAATTCTATATATATACTAATTAATCTATTAAACCATAGCATTTCTATAAGGAACCCCGTATATTAAAGTATATACTTAAATATAAGGGGGATATTATATCTAATACCTATAAGAATTTCTACCGTATTAAAATAATATTCTATTACCCTTATCGTTTTAATACTAATTTAAAAGTAATTAAGGGAGTAGAATATACTACCTAATCCGAAGTATATACCCGCTATCGAGAAATTTATAATTACTATAAAAATAATTACTATAGCGAATTATTCGAACCTCCGCCTAAAGACGATATTAAAATTATACCGCCTAAGGAAAATATATAGTAAGACGATTAGATACATATAGTTTAAGAAGCCCCGGATCGGCCTATAAGTATTAACGAGGATATTAATATACTTAGCTGTCGTCCCGTTAATTTAGAATACGACTAAGGAACTCATTATTATAGTAAATACGACGGTCTTATTTTAAACGCCCAAGACTTTTAGAAAGGTATAAAGGTTAATAACCCCGGTTTATTCGAAGCGGAGGAGGTAACCGCTACGGCCGTAAATAGCCTAAATCCCGAATAACGCCTCATTTACAATATATTTGTTGGACTGAAAATATATATATATAATAAATTATAGACTTATAATGGATTTACGGGTCCATATTATACTTGATAAAGTATAAGGGTTAATAATATGGTAATATATACCATATATATAAGCTAGATATTTTTGGTTGATTTTATTCGNTTGTTGGACTGAAAATATATATATATAATAAATTATAGACTTATAATGGATTTACGGGTCCATATTATACTTGATAAAGTATAAGGGTTAATAATATGGTAATATATACCATATATATAAGCTAGATATTTTTGGTTGATTTTATTCGATTAAATTCGAATTAAATATTCAATTTCTAAATTCTTCTATATATAACCCTAACCCTATATGGCCAGCAATGGTCAGAAGGAAGGGAAGAGCTTCTAGAATAATTCTAGAAGACTTAAAGGACTAGAATCCCTGTAAGGCTTCTAGAAGAATTTTGGAAGAAGTAGACGTTGAGTAGTAATTTTCGAAGTTCACCTTTGAAGGCGAATTCTTCGGTCCCCACTTATTGTACGTCAACAACCATAGTATATTCTGAAAGCTTGAGCTCTGACGAATACGACTATCTATTTGGATTAGTTATACGACGCTTAGATAACCCGCAAAGGCTATATAAAGAGGGCGACCCTCAACGGAAGGAAAAAGAAATTTAGACTTTTTATTTTTCGATATTTTTACTAATATATATCCTTTCCGTACTTACTACGTACCTTTCTACTCCGCTTTGAATACTCTTTTTAACTACGTTAACCAATGTACTAAAACTATTACTAGGCGACTATCTTTCTTAACCTTAAGAGAGAAGACGATTTCTACTTCATTATCCATCTACTTCGATACTTTAACCTAATTTATTCGGTTACTCAAACCTACTTTCCTACAAGTTATAAGCCCGGATTTACAACCGTAAATCTACTTGATGCGAATCCGTTGTATCAGAGCAACCTTCTCGTCCCCGGTTACCTTAAACGCCTTAATTAAGAAGTAGAAAATGGATTAGATCCTTTTAATCCTTTTACTACTATTTACTACCTTCTCGAAGTAGAACGACCATTCCCTATCGAAGCCTTATTTTACTAATTCGCCTTCTTCCGTTTTTCTTATAGAAGATCTATCTATATTAAAAAGGAAGACGACCCTTCGATTCCTAACCCCTATAACCTTACGTAGCTCCAACGGCTATACTACAACTTCGGCGCTATAAATTGTATTCTACATTCTTATAGAATACAAACCCTATACTCCTAGAATTGGAAGGACGATTTAGAAATCAACCTTAAAAACTATATTCAACGAGTTTCTAGTCCGGAAGACAATAGCACTACGTTTCTTAACCGGCAACTGACTTGGAATCTTCTATATACTTTTATAAAAGTAGAAGATATTTGGGATATTAGTCCGAATACAAAGGAATTCGCAAAGGACGAGGATAAACCCATCTATAACTAGTTTATTATTATATAAACCATTTTTCTATATTTAATTATATAAGAAAATAAAAATAAAAAAAGGAAAAACCAAAAAACCCTTGAAAAACATTATTATTTTTCGAAAAAACGTCTTTTCTATTTGTAAAAAGAAGAAAGTCTTCATTATAAACGTAAAGCCCATACTTATTTATATATAAATAAGGATTAAAAATCAAAACGATTTTTAATAATTATTATTCTTATTAAAAAATATAATTATTTTTTCTAGACTTTTATTTATATAAGATAAATAAAAGGAAATAAGATTTTAATCTTATATATATACCCTTATATATAAATAAGGATTAAAAATCAAAACGATTTTTAATAATTATTATTCTTATTAAAGAATATAATTATTTTTCCAGACTTTTATTTATATAAGATAAATAAAAGGAAATAAAATATTAATCTTATATATACCCTTATATATAAATAAGGATTAAAAATCAAAAGATTTTTATAATTATTATTCTTATTAAAGAATATAATTATTTTTTCCAGACTTTTATTTATATAAAATAAATAAAAGAAAATAAGATTTTAATCTTATATATTCTTATATATTTATATAAGAAGTAAGAATCAAAAGATTCTTATAATTATTATTCTTATTAAAAAGAATATAATTAAAAATACATACTTTTATTTAAATATAAAAGGATACAGAACTTCGTTATAAAAAATTCTTAAATTCTAAGAATTATTTTCAGTATTTATATATATAATTATTTATTTATATATATATATATATATATATATATATATATTCTAAATATTATAAATATGGATAGCCAATTTAAGCTCCCTAAACTTAAGGGTACTGAAAATTATAATATTTAGTCTATAAGGGCCGAAGCCTATTTTACAATTTCAAGAGACTGGAATAAAATAGCTAAAAAAAAAGATTTGCAAACTAAAGCAGCCTTTTCTAAATTAAAATTAATATTAGAAGAAGGACCTTTAATTCAAATCCAATACGAAGTTTCTACTTTTAAGGCCTAGAAAACCTTAAAGGATTTATATAACCCCCAAAGCTTTACTTCCGAATATCTTATTATTAAAGAATTCTTTAAGGCTACTCCTAAGAACTTTAATTCAATAGAAGCCTTCTTTAATAAAATCAAGTCTTTAATAAATAATTTAAAGGCTAGGGATATTGAACTACCTAATCAAGTAGTAATTTCCTAGATTTTATTTAACTTAGGAGAAGGTTATAAAGGCTTAATTTCTTCTATAACCCAAGAACTTAAGAAAGATCCTAAGGCTTATACCTTAAATACGCTAACTTCTAATTTATTAGATGAATCTAAACGTAAAAATTCAAATAATAATAATATTTTATTATTTAAAAATAATAATAATATTAAAAATAATAAGAAAAAATATAAGGGTAAAAAGCCTTGGAAAGTTAACAAAAGTATAATTTATTGTACTTATTGTAAAAAACCTGGCTATAAGTATGCAGATTGTGCTTTTCTATACCTAGAAAAGGCACTAAAGCATTGGAAAAGGCTAGAAAATCCAGTAAAGAAAGAAAGGGAGGATAATATCAATATATTAATAAAAAATACCCTCTAAGATTTACTGGATTCAAATGAAAAATCCGAAGATATTATAGATTTTTCTAATTTAGAAATATCTAATAATAATTAATCAAGGATTGTAGAAGTCTTAGAAGACGATTCTCCAAACGATATTTTTAACGATATTGAAATAGTAAATAAATTTACCCCTTATACCCTAAATATTAATATTATTAAAAATAATAATATTAAGAATAATATTATTAATAATAATATTATTAATAAGAACCCTTATAAAGAACCAGAAGCTAATTATAGTAAAGTCTTAGGTTTAGGGATAAAACGGCTATTTGAAAGCCTTCCTAAATTGTACTATAAGGCTACGTTTAATATAAAAAACGAAAATAATTATAAAAGAAATTTTATAATTGATTCTGGATCAGCGGTTTATATAATTTCGGATAGAAATTACTTTTATACTTTTAAAGAAACTAAAAAGGAAGTTTCTTGGGTAAGGCTACAAAAAGGTCTATATTAGGAATCGGAAATGTATATATATACTTTAAAGATTTTAATACAAAAATGCTTTTAAAGAATTATTATTATATGTTAGAATTAGGCGTAAATATTATAAGCAATTTAGTATTACAAGGGGATTTTTATAATATAATAAATAAATATAATATTTATTTAAGAAATAAATCTAATACTATTAGTATTAGTGAATAAATTAACGGTTTATACTTCTTACCCGTTGAAGTTATAAAACCTAAAAATCGACCTTTTAATGGCGATATAAATACTATTAGTATAAATAGTATAAAGAAGAAAAATAATCGTATTAAAGATAGTATTAAAAATAATACTATAAAGAATATTATTAAAAATAATAATTCTAATAATAATAATAATAATAATAATTATAAAAAATCGATTGATTTAAATTTATTATACTAACGTTTTGGACATTGTAATAAAGATAATATTATTAATATTATTAAAAATACGAATATTTCTTATAAATATAAAAGGAGTCTTCTTAAAGACTGTCCTATTTGCTATTAAGCAAAAATAACTAATAAGAAGAATAAGAATATTAAAAATAATACTATTAAATATAATAATAATTATTTGGATAAGATTAGTAGTGACCTATGTGGTCCTTTTGCTATAAAAACTTATAATAATTATAAATATTTTATAACCTTTATTAATAAAGCTACTCGATACTTAGAAATCGCCTTATTAAAAGATAAGGAAGAAATATACGAAATTATTAATACCTTTATAAATAAGGAAGAAAATATAAATAATAAAAGGATTAAAATATTTCAATTAGATAATGGTACTGAATATTCTAATAAAAGAATTAAAATTCTTTTTAATAATAAAGGAATAATATACTAATTAAATGCTCCTTATATTAAGGAGTAGAATGGTTTTCCTAAAAGAATAAATAGGACTTTACTAGAAAAAGTAAGAGCCTTATTAATAAACGTAAAATTACCTAAATATTTATGGGGAGAAGCGTTAATAACGGCTACCTATTTATATAATAGAATACCCCATCGTTCTATAGGGTATAAAATACCCTATGAATTAAAATATAAAGAAAAACCTAATATTGATAATATTAGGATCTGGGGTTCTGTTGTCTATTATAAAATAAAGGGACCTAATATCTCTAAGCTGGGCCCCCAAGCCGAAGATGTAGTATTAGTAGGCTATGGGGAAAATAATAATAATTATAAAGTCTATAGCTTCTAGAAAAATAGGGCCTTTTGGGTACGAGATATTAAAGTATTAGAAGGTTTATACCCTAATACTATAAATAAGAATTTATCTATTTTTAGTAAAAATATTAGTAATAATAATTTAGAAGAACTTCTTAAAGAAAATATTATTAATAATAATATTGAAGAAAATTCTAATTCTGAAATCGAATCCAATTCGAATAACAATATTAATAATGATATTAATATTGAAAATAATAACCATGGGTTATTATATAATAATAATAATTATTATAATAATAATTAAGGTCTACGCAGATCACTAAGAATAATTGATTCTAGTGATAACTTTCCAAACAAAAATATTATTGAAAATCTACGCGTAGTAATACCAAGGAAGAATAAGGAATATTATAAAGAATTCCAGCCTGTTAGCCATACAGACAATTCTATCCTTAATATTATTAATTTTAATAATATTGAAGAACCTTCTACTTATAAAAANATAAAAATATTATTAATAATAATAATAATTCTAATAATTATTATAATAATAATTATAATAATACTAGTAAAAATACTAGTAATAATAAAGAAGAATATAAATTTAAAAGTCGATGGGTAGTGCAAGGTTTTAACTAAGTACAAGGACTAGATTATTTAGAAACCTTTTCTACGGTTTGCCGGCCAGAAACTTATCGAATATTCTTTATTATAGCCATTACTAATGGCTGGGAATTATTACAATACGACGTTAAGAACGCTTTTGTTCACGCGTATATAGATGAGGATATATATATTATTCCTCCTATTGGTTATTATAATAATTTACTACCTAATAAAGTATGTAAATTAAAGAAAGCCTTATATGGTTTAAAACAAAGCCCTCGACTTTGGTATAAATATTTAATTAAAGTCTTAAATAATCTTGGTTTCGAAGTTTTCCCCTTCGATGATGGTGCCTTTATAAATAATAATTTAAATATTATTATTCTTTGTTACGTTGATGACCTTATAATAATTGGCCTAAATAAATTTATTATAGAAAATATAATAGAAAAAGCTATAAAAAGCTTAAAACTTCAATCCCTTGGGAAGGTCGCTACTTTCCTTGGAATTGAAATAAATATAAATAGAGACAGTAACTCTATTCATATGCACCAATATAAATATACCAAGAAAATGCTTGAAAAATATAATAAAACGGATTTAAATCCGGTTTCTACACCAATAACTAAGGTTAAATTGACCAAAAATAAAGGTCAAGCTTCAAAAGAAGAAATTAAAGAATACCAAGAATATATTGGTTCTTTATTATATTTAGCCTTAAAAACCAGGGCCGATTTGGCCTTCCCAGTCCAATACTGCGCAAAATATGCTAGTAACCCTAGTAAAGACCATTTTAACGCAGTAAACCATATATTTGGTTATTTAAATAAATTTCCTAAATTAGGAATGACCTATAAGAATAAAAATAATAATAATTTTATACTAAAAGGTTATTGTGATAGCGATTTTGCAAATTGCTTGGATTCTAGAAGGTCTACTACTGGATATTTATTTACTCTTGGAAATAATATAATTTCTTGGAATACTGGCCTTCAAAAAACCGTAGCTTTATTTACGTGTGAGGCTGAATATATGGCTTTAACCGAAGCTATAAAAGAATTATTATATTTAAAATCCACATTGGAATTAATAAATAATTTATTAATAAATATAATAAATATTCCAAGCCTTATACCCCCTATATACGAGGATAATACAGCGGCTTTAAA
>RAPC01000064.1:0-214400 GCA_009806235.1 Neurospora sp. CHS-2018c | reverse complement strand
AAAAAAAAAAAAAAAAAAAAAAAAAAAAAAAAAAAAAAAAAAATATTTTAAAAAAAAAAAAAAAAAAAAAAAAAAAAAAAAAAAAAAAAAAAAAAACCTTTGGAATAAAAAAAAAAAAAAAAAAAAAAAAAAAAAAAAAAAAAACCCTTTTTTAAAAAATGTAAAAATTAAACTTAAAAATTAAARAAAATATAAAAAATGGTTTTTTTAAAAAAAAAAAAAAAATTCTTAAGGGCTTCACTGTCTCCCTCGGGCACAACCCAGCTCCGCCTAAGGGAAGACTATTTTTATAATATATAGTAGCGGCGGCTATAGAAGTATTTCGAGGGTAAACTACTCGTTTAATAAGAATTTCTATTATTTTATATAACTTTAATTAACTATATAACTTCTTTTAATCCGGAGAAGTATTATAGGGCTAGCCTATATCGTATATAATTACTTACGTACTTTATACTAGCGTATAGTAGTTTCTAAAATTACTATCGCTATTAATCGACTAACTATAGCGGCCTCTAGCCGTAGACCTATATCGGGCTTATAGTTAGACCGTCCTTATAAGGCTAGTCTTCTAGGTACTCGTCTATACTCTCCTTCTTTCTCCTTCGTACAATTACGCATATCTATATCTACACCCAACCTTTACCCGTAATAGGAGGAAGGTTGCTGGTAAATAATATTATATTCGTTGTTAATAGTAAAAACTTTGGAATTTTCAAAGTCTTTTATTACGTCTATAAAACAAAATTAGATTTAGTTAGTAATATAAATTATATAGTTGTTTACGTATAAATGATATCGATAGTCCTAAGGTTAATACGAGGTATGGTTATAAGGGGAGGTTTGAAAATATCGTCGTTTTTATAGCTGGTGTTGTTGATGATGGATGAAAAGAAGGATAAAAAGACGAAATGAATAGGAATTAAGAAGTTGGCTGGCTGTCACTAGAACCCCCTCTTTTGCTAAGGAACTGGGTACCCCTGAAATGGCCACGTTCACATACCCACTTTGAGCGCCCAGAAGTTACAGCGGGCTTGCAGATGGCTTGCAGCTGGGCGCCAGCCTTACTATAAGAAGGCTAGCCCCCCCCTAAGGGTATCCCAATCGACTGAAAAAAAGCGGTACTCTGTGAGATATTGAGGGTTCAAGCTGTATATAAAGTGGCGATGTCGTCAAGTCAACAGGGCAAGTGGATCGATAAGCGGGTTGCGACGTTGTCATAAAGCACCAGGCTGATATGGCTGGGAGAACCATAAACGCTTATGGCAAAGGTAGGGGTCTCCGCTACAGACAGGGGCGCGGTTACGTACCTGATTAGCTCAGCCAAGCGCGGGTCATGTAAAGTCTTGGCGTGAAACGAATTGAGCGTGGTCTCTTTCTTGGTTGGCTTCGAGACTTCTCTGATTTCTTAGAATTCCAGAGTCCAAGCTTCACATCCTCTCTTTCCTTCTTTTTTATGTACAAGTAATCAACAACACCATACCCACGACATAAAAGACGACAAGAGAAAGCCGCTCTTGCGCCATTACATACAGACTGGCCTTCGATTACAAGAAGATCAGTCGACCTTTCCTCCACACCTTTTGAATGCGGCCTGTGTTGTTTGCCCGTCACAGAGTGCCACCACGCCTTCTGCGCATCCCGACTTCAACTTCAGCATCATCAACACCATCTTTGACACCAAAGACGACAACTGCTTCGACAGCACTATCGGTATTACCAACAGTATCTTCGTCTTCTGCCTTGTCGCGCTTCCACCAATTGCGTCTCCAGTCCACGTCCACGTCCACCTCCACGTCCACGTCGTCTCAACAAACATTTGCTTCGCGCCACTCTCTTCCGGTCCTTACCTGCAGGCTTCACCAACTACCCTTCCACGCCTCGATCACGCGAACGAGAAAAGACACCTCAACGGCCAGACATTTTACCTCTACCGCAACACGCGCCTTTAGTCAAACAACCGGAAACAGCAGCTCCAGCTCCAGCTACGGTGACGCATCCTCCTATTCCGCAAATATGAACGGCACAAGCCCCACGGCTCGCTCCAAGCGCAAGGAGCCTCCCCAATACTCCTCAGACGGCCGCCTGGCTAAGCACCACCGAACCAACTCTTCTGCCGACGGAAACACCCCTACCGAAGACTTCGACGGTCACTACGAGGAGGAGCCCCGCCACGTCTTGCCTCTCGCCCCCGGCGCCGATACGGCCGAGTGGCAAGCTACCATCGAGAATGTCGTCAGAAATGTTGTCTCGATCCGATTCTGCCAGACCTGCTCCTTCGATACCGACCCGGCCCTTACAAGCGAGGCCACCGGTTTCGTTGTAGATGCCGAGAGGGGGTTAGCTATAAATCTCCCTGTTTAAACTGTTGTCTTGCGCTGACCATTCTTGTGTTACTAAAGTTACATCCTGACCAACCGTCACGTCGTCGGTTCCGGTCCCTTCTGGGGATACTGCATCTTCGACAACCACGAAGAGGTCGATGCCTACCCCGTCTACCGCGATCCTGTCCACGACTTCGGCATCCTCAAGTTCGATCCCAAGGCCATCAAGTACATGCCCGTCGCCGCCCTACAACTGCGACCAGACCTCGCCCGTGTTGGCATAGAAATTCGCGTCGTGGGTAACGATGCCGGAGAGAAGCTCAGTATCTTGTCTGGTGTGATCAGCAGATTGGATCGCAACGCTCCCGAGTACGGAGACGGTTATAGCGATTTCAACACATGCTACTACCAGGCCAGCGCCGCCGCCAGCGGTGGTTCCTCGGGCTCTCCCGTTGTCAACAAGGATGGTTTCGCCGTGGCCCTGCAGGCTGGTGGCAGAGCCGATGGCGCCTCGACCGACTACTTCCTTCCTCTTGATAGGCCGCTTCGGGCGCTCAAGTGTCTCCAGGAGGGCAAGCCCATCACCCGTGGCGATATCCAGTGCCAGTTTGTGCTGAAGCCCTTTGACGAGTGTCGCAGATTGGGTCTCACCCCCGATTGGGAGGCTCAGGTCCGCAAGGCTTTCCCCAAGGAGACCAACATGCTGGTCGCCGAGATCATTCTTCCCGAGGGTCCCTCTCACAAGAAGCTTGAGGAGGGTGATGTCTTGATCAAGGTCAACGGCAAGCTTCTTACCCAGTTCATCCCGCTCGAGGAAACTCTCGACTCTAGCGTCGGCCAGACGGTCAAGCTTATGCTTCTCCGGGGCGGCGAGGAGGTCGAGGTTGACATCGAGGTTGGCGACCTGCACCAGATCACCCCTGATCGCTTCGTGTCTGTGTCTGGCGGTAGCTTCCACAACCTCTCCTACCAGCAAGCCCGCCTGTATGGCGTCACCTGCAAGGGTGTCTTCGTCTGTGAGGCTGGTGGGTCTTTCCGGTTCGACAACAACGAGAACGGCTGGATCATCCAATCCATCGATCAGAAGGAGACCCCCGACCTTGACACTTTCATCGAGGTGATGAAGGGCATTCCTGACAAGGCTAGAGTCGTTATCACGTACAAGCATCTTCGGGACATGCATACACTACACACCACCGTTATCTACATCGACCGGCACTGGGCTAAGAAGATGAAGCTGGCTGTAAGAAACGACGAGACCGGTCTGTGGGACTTTTCCGATCTCGGTGATGCCCTTCCTGCCGTCGCTCCTGAAACCAGGAAAGCTTCTTTCATCCAACTTGAGAACACTTCTCATCCGGCCGTCGCCGATCTCGTCAAGAGTTTCGTCCATGTCAGCGTCACCATGCCCGTCAAACTAGATGGTTTCCCCAAGAACAGGAAATGGGGCATGGGTTTGGTTATCGACGCTGAGAAGGGTCTGGTGATTATTTCCCGGGCCATTGTTCCCTACGACCTGTGCGACATTACCATCACCATCGCCGATTCCATCGTCGTCGAGGGTAAGGTGGTCTTCCTGCACCCGCTCCAGAACTACGCCGTCATCCAGTACGACCCCAAGCTTGTCGACGCCCCCGTTCGGTCCGCCAAGCTGTCCAGCGAGATGATCAGCCAAGGCGCGTCCACCTACTTTATTGGATACAACCGCATTGGCCGCATTGTCCATACTGCCACCACTGTCACCGAGATGTTCGCCGTCACCATTCCCGCCAACTCCGGAGCGCCTCGATACCGCGCTGTCAATGTTGACGCCATCACGGTCGACACTAACCTTTCGGGCCAGTGCGGCAGCGGCGTGCTCGTCGCCCAAGACGGCACCGTCCAGGCCCTCTGGCTCACCTACCTCGGCGAGCGCAACGCCAGCAGCCACCGTGACGAGGAATACCACCTCGGCCTGGCCACGCCCACCCTGCTCCCTGTCATCTCGAAACTCCAGCAGGGTATCACCCCCAAGCTGCGCCTGTTGAGCTGCGAGTTCCGCGCCATCCAGATGTCCCAGGCTCGTATCATGGGCGTATCCGAGGAGTGGATCCAGAAGGTCTCCCTCGCCAACACGGCCCACCACCAGCTTTTCCTGGTAACCAAGCGCACCTACGAGCGCAACGAGCCCGAAGGCGACACGCTCAAGGAAGGCGACATCCTCCTCACCCTCAACAACCAGCTCATCACCAAGATCTCGGAGCTCGACGTCATGTACTCGCACGACCACCTCGACGCCGTCCTCGTCCGCAACACCAAGGAGCTGCACATCAAGCTGCCCACCGTCGCGGCCGACGACGCCGAGACCGACCACGCCATCTCCTTCTGCGGCGCCATTTTGCATAGGCCGCATCTCGCTGTCAGGCAGCAGATTAGCAAGCTCTTCAGCGAAGTCTATGTTAGCGCCAGGACTAGAGGAAGCCCGGCTTATCAGTATGGCCTGGCGCCGACGAATTTTGTCACGCATGTTAATGGCAAGCGCACGCCCGATTTGAAGAGCTTCTTGGAGGCGGTGGTGGGTATTCCTGATAATACTTGTAAGTTTTCTTTTTTTTTTTCCCTTTGTTGTTTTTGGGGGGGACCCCCAAACCCCCCTTTTTGGTCCTCGCTTCGCTCGATTTCTCCCCCCTTATCAATGTTTACTGACGGGTGATAACAGACTTCCGCCTAAAATGCATGACCTTCGACTCGGTCCCCTGGGTGGTGACCATGAAGAAGAACGAGCACTACTTCCCCACCACCGAGCTGATCAAGGACCCTTCCGAGCCGCTGACGGGATGGAGGAGAATCACGTACGAAGGGGGCAAGAAGATTGAGGGCGAGGGACATGTGGGTGTTGGTGTCGCCGCGGGTCTGGGAGAGGATGGAGGCGAGGCGAGGGAGGATGATGCTGATGGGTGTTGTTAGGTACGACTCAGAGAGTTTTGGGAGATGGTTATTAGGGGGATGGAGGTGGAGGTGGTGGAGGTGAAGGTGTTGGAAGGAGGAATGACGGGGAGGAGGAAGGATTTACATATATACCAAGCCACAAGTGAATGTGGGTGTTATAGGTGTTGGAAAGAGATAAGGTAAAAGTGGAGAGGAGACAAGGCAACGCTGGCAATGAAATGGATGGATGGATGGATGGATGATGGTGGGTGTAGAGCGGAACCTCCTTTTGGCGGCATACATTCAGCGAGAGATGGAAAAGTCTTATAGTCCAGGGGTTGAGTTGGTTCATGAGTTAAACTTGGCTATGGCCCACGAATGGGGCATGGGCATCATCATCACTGATACAGTTGCTATTAAATATCTACATCAGCGCAAAACAACCTTCAAAGAAAATTCAGAATAGAAAGCCAAGTTTTTCCCGTGTTGACCGACACGGAAAAGGCAAAATACTTAAGTGCTGTGTATCTACCAGTCTGTTGTATCTACCAGTGCCTGTAAATTGGACAGACAGACCAGCCGTAAGTGATGGATGACACGCACACTACTTACTACTTGTGGTTCGAACAGCAGCGGAATCCATGTGGCCACCCACAGAGACTCCAATAATCCGTAGGCATGATTTGGTCAGGTCAAGTCATCATCATCACCGACAACAGCGCACGCACACACACACATTGCTTGAAGATACAAACTTATACAAAGTAAAAAAGCAATGAAGCATGAAGCTACAAAGCGTGAAAAAACCCCCCCCAAAAAAAAAAAGAAAAAAAAAAAAATTTCCGGAGGAAAACTGGAAATTAGAAAGCGAATAATAACACGCAGACCAAACCCTAGGAGTTGAAAATAAAGTGACACACACAACAACACACACAACACACAAAACCATGCCTTTTTGTCGTCAGTCGTCGAGAAAGAGTAGGTAGACTAGGCGGGCGCGCGGGGGGGGGGGAATCAGCCGGTTCTTATTAAGTTTTGTCCTCTCATGTTTCTCATATCTCTCATGTCTCTCATGTCTCTCATATCTCTTATATCTCTCATATCTCTCATATCTCTCATATCTCTCATATCTCTTATATCTCTCATCTCTCATGTCTCTCATGTCTCTCATCTCTCATGTCTCTCATGTCTCTCATATCTCTCATGTCTCTCATGTCTCTCATGTTTCTCATATCTCTCATGTCTCTCATGTCTCTCATATCTCTCATATCTCTCATGTTTCTCATCTCTCATGTTTCTCATATCTCTCACAACATGTCGTCGTTCGTGTTGTAGAATAAATAGCCCGCGTTACGAATGGTCGTACGTACTCCTCCCTTCGTACTTATAGGTACCTTACCTAGGCATGATGACACTTCCACTTTCCGCACACAACGAAGAAATTGCCCCATCCCATCCTCGAGGCTCTTCGCCCGCCCGCCCGCCCGCCCGCCCGCCCCGGCGCCCGCCCGCCCCCCATGCCGCCCGCCCACACATTATTTTGTACGTTCGAACTTCGAACCTCTCTCTGTTCTTGTTGTTACACATACATACTGTAATTGGTAATTCCGAGATTTCTTTCGTTCAGTTTCTTCCGAGATACGGACGGAGACTGACAAAGTTATTGTTGTATAGCAAATGGACGACGACGATTTGATACCCGTCCGTTAAGGCTGCAGAAACTACACGATACACGAACTTGACAAGTAACCTTCGCCGGAGTTTTATGCTGTAGATTAAGAGGTAGGTAGGTAGGTAGGTAAGTAGGTAGGTAAGTAGGTAAGTTGGCCAGACAGATAGATAGATAGCTTGCTTAACACTTCGCTGAGATAGCTCGTGGATTCGTTCGCTGTAATCACAACAACCTCTTTTGACTGTTTATACCTTAAAGCTCTAGCTATCCCATATGATCACAGCATGTCAACAATGTTTGTACACACGAAGGTGAAGTATCATATCATGTCTATTCGTAATAACCTCGTCTATAGCCCATTCGTCCATTCATCCATTCGTCGATTCAAATCATCCATTACCGAAAAAAAAAAAAAAAAGAGAGCAATGTAAGTGAGTAGAATGGTACAAACTCCCAACCAACAACCACCTACTGTGTAGTGCATACCTAGCTATACGTAACGTAACCTCCAACCAGGGTATCAAGAAAAAATACACAATGCTTGCTTTCGACGCCTGTCTCCCTCTGGTTCAGGACTTCCCACCCTTTCTTCCCCAACTCCTCTCCCTCACCCCTCATCTTAGGGGTCATACCAGCAGCCGAAGAAGCAAGCCGAACACCTAATCCGACCCCCTACCCGACCAACTCGAGATATACCCCTCACCACCCTCCTGCCCGTATCTCGGTCCACCACTTCCACCATCAGGACCACCTTCACCTTCATCTCCATACGAATATCCAGCATCTTCACCGAGTGAGAAGCTGGATAGATATTCTACTTCAAAGTCCGGATCCTGGCTCTGGCTCCGCCCTCGCGCTCGGCTACGTGATCGTTGTCGACGCGGTTGATATTCGGAGTAATCAGATTCGTATTCGTAGATATAGTCTGAGCCTTCGTGGTAGGGTTGTTGTTCTTCGTATTCTTCTTCGGGTGATGAGGATGATGATTCTGACGAGGATGGTGATTCGGGCTCGGGTTCGGATTGCTCTTCATCGTCGGCATCTTCTTCCTCCATGTCACTCAGCCCCTGCCATGATTCGTCATCGTCTTGGTGTTCGTGCTGGCGTTGTTGTCCATGGTTATGGTCGTGCTCTTCTGGTTCCTCATCCAAGAGCTCGGCTTCGTTTTCATCGTCGTCGTCCACAACAAACGCAGACAAAAACCACGCCGCAGACCCCGAAATCAACACAACGACCGCTCCCATAATCAAACTCAAGACCGTCTCGCCAATCTGACTAAACAGACCAAGTCTGAGAAGAGCCTCATAAACCATTGCGGTCACGACAGCCCTGCTCAGCACTTTCTTCACCGCCTCCCCATACTGCTCCCAAAACACCATCGCTTCGTTCTCGATTCTCATCTTCCACTCCATCCAACTCCCCTTTCTCACCCCTTGACTCCAAAAATCCTTGGCCCACTCCTCACTCGTACCCAAACCAGTTCTCTTATTAAAGCGGTTGCAACGGGCACCGCCATACAGTCACGTCCCACCTCCTGTTCCATCTCCCGCCGTCACGGAAGCAGCACCGCCGCCGCTCCTGACCCTCTCCTTCCACCTCGCAAACTCCATAACATTCAACTCGTGCGCCTCCCTGGCTTGAGCCCACTTCTGCACCACCATCTTGTCTTCCTCCATCCACGCCAAATACTCCAACAGTTCCTTGTCTCCAAACTGGGTGACCCACTCGGCGCCCTTTTCCTGGTTTTTAATCTTGCGGGCGGCGAAGTGGTCTACCACGCGCGCGTTGAAGGTGTTGAACTGGTGGATGTACAACTTGAACTGTTCGGCGTACAACGCCCACTGCGAGGGGCTCATCTGACTAGGGGTTGCCAGCGCGGGTGGTGGGCTGGGCGCCTTGGGCGGGGTGGGGAAGTTGACGTTCTTCGGCTTGATCTTTTCGCGCTCGAAGGGCGGGAGTTTAGCCGACGCCCTGGATTCGAAAGGGAGGTTGGATTTGAGGTCCGCCGAGAACGAGTTAAGGCCTGTGCCGGGGTTAACGAGTTTGTCGACGTCGAAGTTGCCGAAGATGGGGCGAAGGTCGCTGTCTTCTGAGCCGGCGTTGGGAACTGGGATTGGCCGGTGGGTGGCGGTGGCGGCGCTGCTGCTACGGCGGGAGCTAGTGCCGTTGGAAGTCTTGACGCCGTTGTTGAGGTTGCCGGCGCGCCATTCTGGCTTAGAGGGCTCCAAGTTGACATTGCGCGCGCTGGCCCCGTTCAGGTTGATAATTGTGGGAATGCCATGAGCGGGAGTCGGAGGCGGCGCAGCAGGAGGAACAGCGTGTGCCGGAGTAGGTGGCGGGGGAGGCTCGTCGATATCCATAGCCATAGGGCTAGGCGCTCCATTGATACCACTTTCGTCGACACCAGCTGCCGAGTTCGACCTGCTCTTTCCATCGCTGCTGCTTGTCTCCTCTTCATCAACCAAGCCAGCAGTGCCCGCAGTCATCTTTACCGGCCTCGGCTTACGGATTGGTCGCACATTTCTTGTAGGCGATGTCGAAGATTTCTTGGCAGTCGGAGGCGGAACAAAAGTATGCGGACCGAATTCCGCTTGCCATTGACCGGCGTCAAAGGCACTTGCTTTCTTACCTGCATCGTTTGTCTCGCTCGGCGGACGAGTCGCGCCGCTAACCGACTCGTTGGAAGACGTATGTGTGTTTTTGAGGGGCGATTGGCGGCCACGGGGGACCGAGCGTGCTCGTTGCTTTGCACGCGAAAAGGCGTCAGCTCCGGGAATGGTGGTCAATCCACCGGCGTTAAACTGAAATCCTGCACCAACCTTTTCCTGGTCCACAAAGCTGGCGTTGATATTATGAACGCCACTCCGGGTAAAGTCGGCTGTTGCCTGTTGCTTCTGGGGGTATCCATCGTCGTCGGGGACGGTGAAACTATTGGGGTATACGCTGTTAGTCGCTCGCTGCTTTTGGACCCTGTTGTGTACGTTGGTCTTCCTGGGCGAGAGGGGGTCGTCGGTCGGCTTTATATGCTGTCTCCGTGAATGCATCTTACGCCTTCCCAGGAGAAGCTGCAGCTGGTCGTGCATGTCCTTCTCAAAGGAAGACATGTCCCCGGAGGTCGACTGATCTCCACTCGGAGTTTTCCTGCCATGAGACTCCCGGTTATTTGCCGTATCTTCATGAGCTCTTCCGCGGTAACTTCCCGCGCCGGCATGACTGAACACATGCGGCGGTCGGATCTTGCTGGGTTGACCGAAAGAGGATGTTGACTTGAAGTATTCATCGGGTTTAAAGAAAGGAGATGGAGCATACACTTTGGGGCTATCCTGCGCTGATTCCGAGGTACCGGGTTGAGCTGTGAGAACGTTAGCCACTGTACCTTACGATACAGACAAAGCTGACATACCAGCCGGGTTACTCCTCATAGATGAGCTGGACGCACGCGGCGTCGGGTTGGCTGCTGTATTGGGTGCTGATCTGGGTTCAGCTTCCTGGGCATAATATCGCGCGCTGGCTCGCGGCTCAGCTTTCGCGGTTCCAGAGGATGTGGTCCCGCCGTTGGCCGCCTTCCCGAAGCTGTTGGACTCACCGACACTAGCGCTGCGTTGTCGCGACGGGCGCGGAGGGGGCACCTCTTCCTCGGATTCCTGGGTGGGCCGGGAGGGGTCTTTCATGGACTTTGCTCGGTTGACGTTGGCTCCTTCAAATGGGTTAAACTTTTCGCCGATATGGGAGGCATAAGGGGTCCGTTGTCTGCTGTCCAGGTAGGTTTCGCTGAACTTCTCGCTCAAGGGGTCAACCGGGGTGGGAGTCGATTGCGGCCGTGATTTCCTGATGTTAGCGGCAGTATCCTCAAACATGCTGGTCGTAGCCGTGTGGTGGGCACTGGAAGTGTAGTTATGTCGCGAAACAGATGGCTCGTCGCCCACTGGGGAATCCGGTGAATAGCCAGCCCGTCTGGTGGTACCAAAAGCAGCGTCCGCACGACGAGCTTGCCCCGCGGTCCGTGGTGGTACTGGAGGCGGCTCCCTCCTGGCACTTTCCGTCCGTTCGGTCCGTTCGGTTCGTGCTGACGCATAACCCGACGACTTGGGCGTTGACGAAGATGTCTGGCCTGTCTTGGTGCTTGACCGCATAGCATCCCATGCGCGCAAGTTGTCGGCAGCAGATGTCGTCTTTGGGGGGGCTGGACGTGAAGATGAGGAGGACGATGGTGTTCCCGGGCCCCAAGCCGAATAGCGTGCGTGTGCCGACGGACCTGGATCGGCACGAGACGGCATGTGAGGGGTTCGTCGCGTAGGAGGAGCGCCATATCTGTCTGCCATATCGGCCGAGACGTTGGAGTAGGGGTTCCCGCGGTGGCCAGCAGTTGTTGGGTACCTGCTCGTAGCAGCTCCTCCTCGTTTCCGGTAGGCATCGTATTTGGCCTTCATGGACGCGTCGATAAGGACCTCATGTGCGGCTTGGATGTGGATGAACCTATCCTTGGCCTCGTCCTCTTTTCCTGGGTTGCGATCCGGGTGGTATTTGAGGGCGAGCTTCTTGAACTGCTTCTTCACCTCAGCGGTATCTGCCGTTGAGGGAAGCTCAAGGTCCGCATAGTAGTCGCGGTCGTAGTCCACCTTTACTACCATCTTGACGGTGTTGCGATGTTGAGCGAAGGTACAGAAAATCCTTGCATGCCACTCCGTAGGGTATATCGTATCGTATATGTCGAAGGACCAGATGTGAAGAAGCGATGTAGCGAGCAGAGATGACGGAGGAAGGTGGTCGGTTGCGAGCGAACAAGGGTGCCTATGGTGAAAAGGGTTCGTTTGGAATGTTTTGTTTGCTAGCGAAAGGCAATGTCTGGGTGTTGGACAAGTTGAGGTTGTTTCTCTGGCGCAGGGAGAGAACCAGAGGTGGTGAATGGGCAGGTCGCGTGTTCGCCTAGGAGAAAGTGTCGGTTGTCGGGCACGAATGACAAGTCGGGTGGGTGAAATCTCGGCGCGATCAACGAGCGAATGTGCGGTCGAGCTGGTTGTCTGGAGGAGGAGAAGAACTTGTTAGGCTGACGGCTCGTTCCAGGCTGTGCAACTGGTCCAAGTTCAGGGCTGCGTCACTGGCCAGGGCTTGATGGGCTGGTCAGGATGCGGGGCAGGCAGGGCAGGCAGGGCAGGCAGGGCAGGGCAGGGCAGGGCATGTTTACCAGTGAAGGAGGCAAGTCCCGTCTTCCCGTCTGCGAAGCGTGACGGATGCAGCTGCAGCGCGGAAGGATGTTGACAGAGACGCAAGAACAAAAGACGCGACCTTTCTTGTTGACCCGTGTTGGTGGGATAGTCAGTCTTGCAAAAGTTGGTGGTGTCAGTTGTTGCTTCTGGAAGAATTAATCCAGTCAACAAACTTGGAAGGGTGACTCTGTTTAGGTAGCCGCTGGCTGGTAGCGCGGGAACCGGCAGTCCGATAAGCTTGTGATAAGCACGCGGGCCTGAACCACAACTCGAGGTGAGACTTGCACTGGTAGGAGTGGACAGTAGGCGTAACTTTCTGGATATGGTAGTGAAATCCATACTAAGCATAAGACAATATGGAAGTTATGGGAGTGATCTGGAGGCAGCCAACCGCAAACAGCGGCAGTAAACACACAAGGACTTGCCGAATGCAATTGACACTCTAACAGCTTGCAGAAGGACTAGCAGAGCCAGTAGGGCTGCAGTGCAGTGCAGTACTGTAACCCAGACCGCTTGTGGAGTTTCACAGACCTCTGTCTATATGGGACTCAAATTGAGGAGGGAGACACAACACCGTCGTGCTTTATCGTGTAGGCATGCACTTGATCTTGTGATTCTGATGACAACTTCAACAAACCTCCAGCTGGTGGTGATCAAAACAAAAGAGTGGAGCTTGCCCCCCGCAAGTTGGCAAGGGCAAGCTCACTTCTGGACTCGATTATCTCAGCAGGGCCCTGTGCCTGATCAGATGGGTCATCCCCGAACTCCCAACCTTCCAAGGCGATGGAACCCTCTGCCCTATGACGTCGCTACCTATCTTCAACCTGGTTGACGAGAATTCACTCTTCTTCAGTGCCTCTATGTGTCTCTATATGCGCTACCATATCATTAAAACGTAAAAAACCAAGTAAACCGCATTCGTACGCGATTTCGGTGTAGCAGGGGTTTCTTGGTCGCAATGTTGGTCGGTTGGCAAGAGAAGGGCTTGGATCGCGGCCTCCGAGTCCTCTTCCACCACAGCAACCGCCGTGATGACCACGGCCGGACCTGCTTTAGCCAGGGGAAATACTTGCGGTTATCCACACCTCTTCGTCTTCATATTAATCCCCCAGATTCTGGTTGTGCCGCGGGTCATATCAGTGCAGCCTCTGGCCCTCCCGTCCATGCCCTTGGGACCACGGCAGACCACACACTAATCGAGAGGCCACGCTTCAGACTCGGAGAGGCTCAGCCTCAACTGACAGCCGCCTGTGACTGCGCTGTTGTCTCGTGGCTCCGTTATTCCTATAGACCTTCATCCAGCCAGTCTATAATGACGAGGTACTAATTCTCTGAGGAGAAACCACCTAAACTTCGCGGACACTATTGTAAGCATTTTTACTACTAGCGTTCGGATCGTCAACGTTAGTGCAAACCTTCCGAAAAATATATTTCATCGCTGTTCCTTTTATAGGACACAGTTTTGCGTATCATGAGCACATACGGCCATAGATGGTGGAAAACTCGGGATCCCGTCCGCTCTCCTATAGATAAGCTACCAATCGGAAGATTATCTATGGGAGCCGTTGGGGTGTGTCGGGAAGCCGTGCTGGGACGTTCGTCCTACTGTCGATAAAAGGTGGCACGCTCGAGGGGACGTACGATGGCAACCGCAGCCGGTAATCAGATCTGATCTGATGTCAGGTATATTGCGCTAGATGTTACGACCTGGACTATGTGCCATTTGGCTATAGTCGTTCTGATTAAACAACTTTGACTTGATGGGTGCGGAAGTGACCCTCTATGCCCAGTGCCGTTGTAGTCGGGACGAACAACATTGTCGCACATTCGGCATATTAGCACATTATGCTCTTCATTAATCATAACAATCTTGTCCATAATAATCTCTATACGTACAAACCTACTAAAGATGGGAAACAAAAGGAAGAAGGTGAAAGGTACGAAGGTGGTGGGAGATGACAAAGCGTAACCCTCTCTAGGTACTTCTAGGTACCTAAAGGGACCAGTGGCTCGTCTTCTTTTGAAAGTTACTAACGGCGCTCTCGACTTGTTGGATCAACCCTTCATCCTGCCCAGTAAACTTTCTGTTTGCCTTCCTCACCATATCTAGCTCCCCAGCCAACCAGGTTACACTTGTCACGAAGTCGGCTCTTTGTCTCAAGAGACCATTGCTGGTGGCAGAACCTGCGGTCGACGGACTGGCCGAAACGATAGGCCATTCCGCCTGTAACCGACTCACTACCATTGCTAGATACGCCGGCTCAATGATTTGCGCAGCTTCGACGGCGGAAATCGTGTCGAATGCACCACGGCGACTAGGTTCTCTAGCATTTGCTCCGGCGTCAGCGGATGCACCGTGAGCGGCCGGCCAAACACCTAATGCTGGGTCGCCATCATTCATCCCGTATGCAGAGGCTCCAACAACCGTCCCACGGGTACCATATGTGCCTGGCAGTCCACCTTGGGCGATACGAGGGATCATGAATTGAGGGGTCCCGATATTGAGTCCTTCGGAATCTGCTGCTGTCGAAGTGGTGGGCTTCTTCCCAGGTCCAACCGCCGGCGGTCTCTGGGAGATGTACACCTTCGTTATTCCTAGAGCACCCCATTTTCCGGCGTCGCCACCACGGCCAGCATTGCCCCCGGCACCGACATACGTGGCCGAGTCATTCGGAGGATTTTGTGGTGCTTTGATGGACGTGGGCGGGTAAGGAAGTATCAGACTGCCACCCTTCCCGCCTTGTCCTCCTTGCTGGCCAATGGACCCTTTGCCGCCGGCATTGTCGATGAATAATGTGCATCTTCCTCCTGTAGCTGGACCCGCCGGTGAATCAGGCGTGTCATTTTGGTCAAGCAGCGAGAGCAGCTGTCCAGCCCATAGGGTCAACTGCCCACCTGGAAGGCCGTTGTTGCCATGTATTCCGTCAGCGCCGGGGCCCCCAGGCGAGCCCCAGGGCACGCCAGCGGGTGGAGGCACAAAGTCAGTCGGGCGAGCGATAATCCATTGCGGCTCCCGCCAGAGCAGTCCAAAATCGATTCCAGGAGTGCCAGGAGCCGCAGCTGGCCAACGACGGACAGCAGAATCACGGCCAGAGATATTGATGGTGATGATGGGTACCGTGACCGCTGGGCCATGTGCAAGTTGGAGAGTGTGATTTGGTTGTGTGCCTAGAGCTGAAACTGAGGCTGTAGCTGAAGCCACTGCCTTTGAAGATATGCCAGTCGATGGCGGAAGCGCCGGCCCAAGTTGTGGAAGAGACATGGGTGCAGGCGGCGGCAACATGGCGGGAACGCAGAAAATTCGATTAGCATTGATGGTCACGGTCTTCCCTCTGAAATCGAAATCTGTTCCAGCGTAGATGTATAGGTCCTCGGCGTGAATGACAATGTTTTTCGGCGCTGTACGACCATCTTTGACTACCACGCGGACGGAAGAGACGGTAGAACTGGCGTAAGCTATTGTGGTCGCTGCCTTGGATGCGGGAATCAGTGTCGCGGCTCTGTAAGCAATGTGGTAGGTGGCGGTGGCATTTTGTATGGTCTCTTGGAAGAGCTTGGGCGAAGTGTCTGAAAGTGTTGCTGGCTTCAAGCCCTCGACAGAGCTGCTTTCTCTCCCAGAAGCCATAGTTGACCACGTCCGGGCTCCAAGGGAAGTTGATGAGTTCACGATTGTGCCTGGCGGGAAGAGTGAAACGTCAGAGCCGGATTCGTGAGAAGTTCTGATCAACTCACATCGAGGACATACAAGAGTGGAAGAGTCTGTTGGACGACGTACTTGCACAGGGCCTGAGCTGAAAAGTGACACGTTCAACCGCTCAACCACTCAAACTCTCTTCAGCCAGCCTCAACGAGCGAGTTGCGTAATCGATATCTCAGTTTATACAATACGAACTGTCAGCACGCAGCTCTACCCCTCACATGAGCAAGCCATGCTGCATCCGGCTCGTCAGACGCTGCGGGGATAGACACCGGCAGTCAGGTACCGGTAGCCCTTTCCGATTTTCACCAAAGGTACAAGTAGGAGTTAATGTAGTCGAGTGGCTCTTTCCTTACCCCACTTTGCTCTTCGGTGCAGTGCTCCGCGGACACTTCGGTCGTGACTTCCGTATAACTCCACCACTTCTTCGACAAGCTAAAGTACCCAATTACAGCATCATTTGCACGTCACGGTTAGTATCTGAGCCGGGACTTTCTCTCAAGAAGAAGCAGCCACAACCTACTTGTGCAGGCTATATCTGTTCACTGCCCGCCGACGCAATCGTTTATGACAATCACTACTACAGTCAAGTGAACTTCAACATCACATACCTCTATTGACTCACGTCAAGCCTGTTCAGATAATATGGCAACTCCAACACCAAGCCCCCGCGTCGAAGCCCTCTTTGAGGCCCTGCAGGCAGCCCCGGAATTTGATCATGTACACTGCGTCAAACGGGTCAAGCAGGCCATCAGCAAAACGAGCGCCATGCAGAGACTGGGCGACTATTACAAGCCAGAAGATGTTGGCCAGACTGATAGCGTCTTTGACGGCCTTGACTGCTCCGAATACTTGCGAGACCTCGCGGTTGCGACCATGGCGCTCGAGATGTCCAACATCACCGACCAATGGGGATTCCAATCAAACGTGAATGTGGTAGGCAATGACAGTTCCTACCTGTAAGTACGAAAGGAATGTTGCTAATATGGAGACAGCCTGCGGCCACCGCCGTGTACCAAGCCTCTCTCGCCAAGCTGATCCCATATCTGTATGGCGATCATGTCAACAGGTTGGTCTTTCCCTCACGCCCTCAATGTCTTCATCGCTGACCACCGCAGACATCTGGGTTTGTATGGCATCAACAAGCTGGAAGACCTACGCACCGATGAAGACTTGATTCAAGGGTTTCAGGATACTTTACTCTTGCCCAGTAAGTTACTCTGCCCCTTGCTGCACCTCTTTGCTAGGCTTTCGACTAAGCAGTGAGTCGTAACAGCTGTGGAGCGTCTTGCTTTGCTACATGACAGTGCTCTGGATAACAAGTACTACACCACAACGCTGTTGTTTGTGAATGAATACCTCAAATACGGCCCTGGTTACGACATGTCGATCGATATCAACCCCGGTGACGATGACGCCCACTGGTCTGTGGTCATTGGTCAATGGATTGAAGGAGTCACCGGAAGCGAGCTTCAGAAGGCCAAACCGGGTGCTACTCCTGATTCCTTGATTCGCTCTGTCTCTTCGGTCTACGCTCCTGGAGCCAACCCGGCAACCGATGGTTTCACCATGGCCCAGAACATCAAGCGTAGCATGCCCGACCAGACCATGCAGTGGGTTGTGCAAGACACTATCAATTCTTTCAAGACCTATTCTCAGCTGCTCGTCAACGAATGGGAAATTGGCAGGAGCGAGTTCAATTCTACCATCCACGCAGCGGAGAATCAGACTCAGATAGGAGGCGGGATCGGTACTCTGACATTCCACGGCACAGATCTCGTCTTGATGATCCACGAGAATCAGATCTCCGGTATCTTCAAAGGCGATGTTACCAACAACTATTCCAGCAACACGGAATCTGGGAGTGGCTGCTTTCGTCCCGGCACGCAAGTCTTGACGGATGGAGGGCCAATGAATATCGAAGAACTCCGAGAGGGCACACGAGTACTTACACGCGGTGGCGAAGTTCCCGTCTACGGCATCTGCTCAGACGAGCAAGTCGTGCAATCCGTACGGATCGGCCCAACACTTCGCACGCAGCTCTGGGGAATCAACGAGGACCAGCCCTTTTTCACCTCACAGCACGTCTTCCATACTACAACTGGACTGCGGGCCGTTGATCCGGTCAAAGCCAAGCTTGAAAATCCCTGGCTTGAGGTTGGGACCCTGATGGTCGGCCATTCGCTGATTCATACCACGGACGGAAAGACATACAAGCCCGTTGAGATCAGAACACTGCACCATGAAGTCGCCGATTGCGATACTATCCATGGCGTCCATCTGCGAGAAGGGCAGAGGAGCTACCACGCTAATGGGTATCTGGTTCATCTCAACTATCCAGAGATCACCATCAAGAGCCTGTCGAAGCTGCTGCTGCAGTTAGATCGCAAGCAACGTCTGCACATCCTGTCTGCAGCCAAGGAGCTCAAGCCACTTTTCAATCGCTTCGGGGCTACCACGCTGCTGGACGCCTTACACCAAGAGATAAGCAACGCAGATGGGACCCCCAAGATGCCAATTTCTAGGAGACCCGGGGTCAGGATGCTCGCCGGCGCAGAACACGTCGTTCGAAGATTCTCTCTGACCCTTGACGACCCATCGCAGTCCGCTTCTTCACCCACAGTCCACCTCCCTTCGCTCGAGGTATCCCAGGGCGTGCTTCTCGTTGACGGAATATATTGTCCCCACGCCGAGCTTCGCGGGCGGCGGATCGTGTGGAGCAGGCAAGTGAACGGCGAATGTTGGGAGCATGGATACTGCCATCTTTTACCAGATCTCTACACCGGTATTGGCAGTGTAGTGTACAGCCCGGACAAAGATATGCCGAGCTCGGAAGATGCATGTGCAGGGACTGCCTACCACTTCGTGGCCAACCCGATGACGAAACAAAGCTCCTTCCACAACACCACCAGCGATGACCCCAGTGATGGCCACATGGTTTCACCCACCGCCCCAAAGCATCCGCTTCAAGGCAAGGACAGTGATCATGTGGACGGCACAGCTGCCGCTCCGGCTTCCACACCGTCACGCATGGCCGCGGCAGAGAAGTTGGCACACCTTGACGGTGCCGTGCCCACTCCGGCCCCTGTTGTACCTTTCCTTCCGGCCCCCAAGTATACCGAGATCGATCGATACAACGTCAGCTACGATACAGATCCATGGGTCGACGGCAAAGCAGCGCCTACACGGCCTGTGCCCCTTTTCGACGTTTACACCACCGTCGTGGACGAGTCTCGGACCGTCGTCTGCCGGATCCCCATACTCGATCAACTACGCGATGCCTTAATCGCCAAATCTCAGAAGAAATTCAATCTCGCTTTGCCAACCGCTCCGGAGCTCTACAACAGCGTGATGTCTAGCGACGCGCAAGGAAACGTTGTATTTCAGTTCAACGCTCTTGAACCTGATTTGATCTCGCGATCCGCTGACAACTATGATCCGGCGAATCCATCTGTATTGAGGTATTCAAGCTTGACATTCACCAAGCTAGGAGTCCAGGGAGTTCTGCCTCTCATGTTTTCAAAGATGCGTTTAACTCTATCATGGGACGGCCAGAGCGTCTCCGGAGTCGTTCGCGAGTGCGACCCTACCATGGTTGGATTTGATGGAGCACGCCACCTGATCAGCGGCCCCTGGCATGACCCTCATGCTTCATCGAAACGCGCCCAACTTGCCAAGGTTACCGTAGGCACGAAGCCTGGGTCTCCGTTAGACATCATGAGAGCCGCGCATCTTCCCCCTGGCAATGTCGCCGTTCGCTTAAGTGCTTCATCCAGAGGTATTGTTCCGAGCGACCTGAATGCCGGCGCGCGCGAGCTCGCCTCTCTCGCCCTCCCGGGAAGCACGGTCCATGAGAAGTCCCAAGAGCTTCTTTTGCGGACTATGAAATTCCATATGTCCGATGACGATCTGAAGAACTTCATGGGAGAGTCTCGTCCAACAGAAGGGCCTGGACAAGATCAAGTACCCTCGGAGTTGGGTACCAACCTCGATGCTGACGCACAAAGATGGCTCCAGTTCAAATATATTCCGGCGTTCATCGGCCGCATGATCAACAACACTAGCGCGGACACCAAGAAAACGTGGCGGAGAAGCTTGACCGCCGCAGAGGAAAAACAGATCAATTACTGGTGGACCGGAAGGGGTAGAGGCTGCTTAAGCCAGGACCCGATCTACAACAGGCTGAATGAGATCGCAGCTCGGCAAGCGGTGTTGTCGGTGGCGCCGAGGCTGCAGGATTACTTGAGTAGTCCGCGGGGAGGAGCCGCCTGGGCAAAAGCACTCTATGACACCCAGAGCAAAGGACCGGCTCTGCATCAGATCGCGGAGAGCTTGTCGACGACCGACCTTGGGGTGAGTCTTTCATATCCTTTCCACAAAGTCCAAAAGCGAGCTGCTTCTCATCCGTTACATGTACTGACCTTTTTCGGGTGTCAGGGATATAACAAACTCCAAAAGCTTTGCAACAGTAAGTCTCCCCGCAAACCCTTCCGCCGTGTGCATTTCCGAGGGCCGAAAGTTGATGGAAATTTCAGTTCTTCAAGTCCTCCAGCCTATTCCCAGCCAAGTACCGAAGGGCGGCTGGACCGCGGATAATGAGCCTTACGCGCAGCGTCTCGTCGCTGCAGTTCAAGGCATTCAGACCGACCCCTTCCAAGCGCAATTCATCAGCATCTCAAATGACCCGTTTGTGGTTGATGAATACCAATGGCTCTACGACGCCATGTCTGCTCTTCTTCAAGCACTCTTTTCGGACGACCCTAGCGTCAGGCTCTCCGGTCCAACAGCCGATGCGTTGCGGAAAGACGCGATAGACTTGGCAGAAGCAACTGGGATTAAAGATCTACAGACAAAGGACATGCACCAGTAAGTCAGCGTACCGATTCCAACCCCTTGCTCATTTAGAATATGCTGGTTACAGACCTTTGTCAAATGCGTTACCCGTTGGCCGTCTTCTACAATTTTATACGCCACACGGAGCATTGTTGAGACCGTTTGTCTAATTTCTGCTGGTGAATAGGCTCGCCCAAACCCAAGGAGTGCTGGTCGCGTTGCGGCGTCTGGCGGCCGCTGCCGCTAAAGGCATCCCTCTTCTCTCCAAAAATACTAGGACAGCCGGCACCGCAGCCTCTGCAGCAGTGGAGGAGGCTTTGGCAGACTCTGTAGTTGGGAAAGCCTTCCGTTCGTTGCGCGGCAAGATGGCTGCTCACGGGCTAATGTTTGTCACAACGGTGAGTTACTCGTTCCCCTGCCGTACGATCAGTACGCCGTTGGTTCGGAGACCGCCACGATGATGATACGTTTCCGCTGACTTGATCCCCTTTTTGGGGCAATGAACAGGTCGGTCTCTTCATTATGGCATCCTACTCGGCCTTCACAGATTGGCGGTATCTCACGTCCGAAGACCATGCACGACTCATTCTCCAGACCATGCAAACAAGTTTGATCGCGTTCGACCAGTTGAGGGACTTTAGAAATGCCTTCCTGCAGTATCGCGCGAAGAAGAATGGGGAGAGCAACCTGCCTCCAGAAGTGAAAGATCAGATAGAACTTGATGACCTAGACCAAGGGACCGTGGACAGCGCAATGAAACAAGGCGTCAGAGAGAATCCGGAAAGACTCAATTTGGGCGATCTCCGCCGCCCCGATGGAAGCGTGCAGCCAGATGACCCGACCTTGATCAGAATCCGAGAAGCCAGAGCGAATGCGGCCCGGGAAATGGGCTATGAAGAAGAACGCAAGTCAGCCAGCGAGGAGGAGGTCGATCAGCATGAGCGGGCTGTTCCCCTGGATGAGCCGGAAGTCCCGCGCAGCAACTCCATTGCGGACGGCGGCGATGTCGTGAAGAGGGAGGCTGGAGGAGTTGGTGGTGGTGGGGTAACCGCAGAGCTGCGAGGGTTGGCGAGGGTAAAGGCAGCTTTCACAGTCGCGGCTAACGTGGTCCGGGCTCTTTTGATTCAAGTCGGGACGGCGCTTATGGTGCTCTCGTGCATTCAACTCAGCCAGAGCTGGAGTAGCTTGCAAACCTGGGAGAAAGTACTCAACATTGCTTCGATTGCGATCCAGGCCGCCCTCGTGGTCGTCGACATGGTAGCTCTGGCGGTCGAGGTGGGCCTCGAAGTCGGGTTTTTGGCGGCGGCGACAAATCCGTTCGTCGCGCCGGTGTTGGTCGTTGTCGGACTGGTTATAATGTTTGTTCTCATCTTCTGCGGCAGCAAACCTGAGCCACCTCTCACACCCACCGAAAGTTGGATCGATGACTCCAAGCCACCGGACGGCAAAACCCCCCCGACTGGCCACGCCTTCTGCACGACCATTCCGACTGACCCTGGTCCCCAACTCAGTTGGACGAACAACACAGCCAACTCCACACTTGCTCGAAATAGTGACGTTACGCTCACCGTGACCGGCACCAACAACCTAGGCCGAGATGTTTACCTGGATCAGATCAAATTCAACTTCACCTCAGGAGGGGTCGCGGATGCTCTGTTCCGTGGTGACACCTGGACGGCCAAACCATCTGACCAGACGACTCCTTTGGCCGACACACAAGTCGAAGTGGTGACCGCGCCCGATACCACTGTGGCATCAGACTTTGAGTGGGCAGTGGTGATGAGGGACATCTCGCGTCCAGACAGCTCCAACACCGCTTTGAACCTCGTCACATGGCAAGTCAGCGTGCAGCAGCAACCTCCACTTGTGCCAGTCCAGCCGCCGTTTGATCCAACGCCTATACCAGCGCCTCAGGACTCGACAACACCCCCGCCGGCAACACCCCAACCAGCAGCACCAACGCCGGCAGCGCCACAAACGGATCCCAAGCTCTACACCATGCACTTTCCGCCAGGTTCATCGATTACGTTCAATTTGCGGGGCCAAACGGGCGCTCGCTCGAAGCCGTATCTGATGGAAGTGGTCGAGAGCTGGGTGGACGACAAATTCTTGCCATTCGATGGAAATGTACAGCAGTGGACGTTCAATTAGTGGCAACATTCTTGGACATTTGGCCCAAAAGAAGGATCCATGGTAGATATGGATGGCTATTGCTGCCTGTAACGATGCCACACAGTACGGTACTTACTTGGGATGGTCTGGAAGTAGTGTTGAACCGTTGGCTTTTTTTGTTGCAAAGTATGTAGGTCAGGTGCGGAGCTGTAGGTAGTCTGACCTGCCGATAAAAGATCGCGCGACCCATCGATAATTCCCGATTAAGGGCAGTGTCCTGCTATTAGTGACGGTGGGGCACCCCGGAGGAAGTACACCTGAAAGGACACTCGCTTATAACTTTACACCTAAGAAGGGCAAACTATATTCCTTTAAGAGTTGTTCGGTAGAATAAGTTTTAAAACCATTTAGCAGAATTCTACCTTCCTATATGTGGAGAGAGATAGAGACGGATGCCATAAGTGCTATAGGGTACTTGCTAAGAAGTGCCTCCGTAACGACTTTCTATTTACAACGGGCATGGTAGGCACGGCGGGGTATACTTCAAATTTACAAAAGCCAAAACTACGATATTCTTCGCCCATCTACTTATAATCCTGTGCCTTTGGTAACAGAATGCTAAACCTTGCCTATCCCGTAGCCCATCAAGGATGCGCGTCCTCTTGTAAAGCGTTGTTTTCACGGGAGACGAGAATTAAGGCGCTTACTCGCCCGCTCGGCCGGTACCGTCAACTGCGCGCTTGGGCCACCGGTCTCCACACTCTGCGGCGGAGAATAAGTGTTAGGACACCACCCGCTAACGTGCGCTAACGAGCTGCTGAAAACAAGCCAGCCTTACGACGTGGTTCTTGGCAAATGAGGGAAGGTCAACAATTCGTTCTCCTCTTCTGAGATCAAAATTGAGGATGTTGTACGACTCTCGTTAGGCCGTGGCGGCATCTTTCTAGTCCAAATTAAGTACTAGTCTTTGGGGCAGTGCTGTGCAACGTCAATTGTCGAGACCCGAGACTTCGCGACAGCCTCGCACCAACTCTGGACCTTGGTCTGGCAGGACGGAATACTCCCAAAGTGTACCATGTCCGTTATTCACCTCTCTGTGTTCAATGTCAGAAGTCTTCTCGAGTCTTTTGAGCAGGCAAGGGAAGAAGTTGCCAAGAGGAAACGTTGCGCTCCAGTTCGTCAGAAGTGGTGAGCGTTGTCTCCACTTCTTTTGTCCCCCACCAAAGTCTTCGATCTTGGGGTATTTAGTCGGATGATTGTTGGCATTCCTCGCGGAATCCTTTTCTTTCCCCAGGCCAAATCAACCTGTCAATTCTCCCCTGATTCTGTCAACTCACTCCGCCAAGATTGATCAAGTCTTCGACAGTTCACCTTATCGACGGCGCTCCTCAAGTACGACCGCTTGCGTGTATAGGTATCTAAGCAGACACGGGCCAGGCGTGGCAGGCTCGGGCCGGAATACGCCTCCGAGTGCTCTTGATCGCGTCCCACCGCGCTGTCATGGCGAGCCACGTCAGCGTTCACGAGAAGGGCTTCACGGTGCTGTATGAAGCTCCGCATCCGACGATCGAGTATGTATCTTCCGATTGTTTTCTAGTAGAACTCAACGGCTAATGTCTCAAAAGCATAGTATGCGTCCATGGGTTCACTGGCCATCCCAAGGAAACTTGGACATTAAAAAGAGTAAAAAGGGCGGCGTCGGAAGGGCAACGACATGATGTCTACTGGCCAGCAGACCTTGCTTGCAAAACGATCCCTGACTCCCGGATCCTCACATACGGCTACGACACCAGGCTCCGACACTGGCTCAAGGGACCAGTGAGCAAGAAGACGGTGTATGACCACGCCTGGGACCTCTTATGCTCCCTCGAAGCCTTGCGACGTAATCCAAATGAGAGATCTAGGCCTATCCTCTTCGTCGCCCACGGTCTTGGCGGCATCGTCGTCAAGGAGGCCTTGCGAAGGTCCCAAGGGTGTGCGTTAACGAAGGCTCATCTGCATAGCGTCTTCGGAGCGACCGTGGGCGTCTTGTTCTTCGGGACCCCGCACAGAGGAGCAGATCCACGGAACTTCTTCCATCATCTCCTTTCCGCTTCAGCTCGAGCCTTTGGTATTCAAGTCAACAGCCAAATTATCAACACACTCATACCGGATGCAGAACGCTTGACCGAGCTGAGGGATGAGTTTCCTACCATGTGCCGCACGAGGAAATGGCAGATATTTTCGTTCCAAGAAGAATACGGCGACTTGATGCTCTTCGGAAGCAAAGTCGTCGACGACCAGTCTTCTTGTCTGGACGACCCCACAATCGAGACGAAGCAACACATTTCAAGGAACCACATAGATATATATCGCTTCTCTGGCCTTCATAACCCGGAATACTCCAAGGTAGCAGCTGCAATGACTTTCATCCTCGGAACGATCGAGAATGGAGCCGACACGATACCCGTTGATCTGTTACCTGACCCCCCCTTCCCAACGGGTAGATCAAACTGAAATACTGGCTGAAGAATGCCTTACGGCGCAGGGCGTTCCCCCTAGTACCTCTTCCGTGCTGCGCCGGCAGCCAACGCCAGGTGTGGCGGTAGTTGCCCTTGACCCGAAGATCACGGACCCCTTGGGAATTAAGGTCAGCATACTTCCCTCCCAGGGCTTTCTACTCTTCATGGACCGGTTGCCGAGCGAGGCGCATGCAGATATCGCCGATGTTATTTTTTCGAACTGCAAGGTGGCCTGCTTCAACTTTTACCAGCTCTACGGACTACATCGAACAAAGTTTGGTAACAAAGATGACTCATTCGCACGGAAATTGTTCCAGGTTTCTGACTCACCTGGACGGGCCTTCCCGCAGACTACCAACGATCTCAGCCTCGAACAGTGGACTAACAAGCTTGTTCACGCCTACGCTCGGATCAACAACCCGGACACGATACATGCGTCACACCTGAACGACTACATGTACTCGACCCACGTCTTTAAGAATATCCCCGAGATCACGAGTCTGGTGGACGCATGGGGGAAACTCAAGGTCGACGTGGTCGAGAAGTGCTTGGTATACAGCCTCGCGCTTTGCCAGATTCTGAAGGGGTGGGACTCCCTTGATCGCCTGAAAGTCTTATGGGCTACGATTCATCGACCGGAATCGCCTTCCATCAACAAGGCCCTTCTAATGGGCCCCCTCGTCTGCGCAGCCCCCTGCTAGATATGAGCATCCGGCGGTTGATGAAGAGGAGGATCACCGTCCTTCCAAAAGGGCGCGCGTTGAGGAAGACTCTGATCAATCCGACGGAATGAGTGACAGAACGAGTGAGACAAGCGAGGCGAGTGAAACAAGCGAGGCGAGTGAAACAAGCGAGGCGAGTGAGACAAGCGAGGCGAGTGAGACAAGCGGAAGGGGTGAGGAGACTGATCCGGAACAGGATGACGCTTGATCATAATCATACCCCGAAGTTGACCGTGGTTAAGCCCTATGACCACCTCACCCCCATCCCCGCGACCCTATTCTTGGGAGCGTTTTGTGTAGTGTTGAATTTTTGGGCATAGCGGATAGTGTACCTGTACAATTGGCCTCAGCGCTATGCCGAACTTCGGCACCACACTTGCTCCGACGTTAGTCGAGAATGGTCGTCTTCCGCCAGTGTCCTCTTCTCCTCGGATCATGTCTAACACGAAACCACCCCAGATTTGGTGATGGTGGGTTGTTCACGAGCCATTGGCTGCGTATATGCAACACCTCACTCCTCTCGATAAGAAGATATGGCCTCGTTGGATGTGACGACGTTCATACTGTTGCCCGGTCGTCACAAGATCGATGGATGCTATTGGTGTTGAGGGATGCCCGTCTTTGTTTGAGAATGAGGCTCTGCTCGACGACGTAACATTTTTTTTTGCGGGGAACGTCGGATTTTCCCGGTTCTCTTTTCCTCGAATGGGTTGGGCTTGCAGTGACGAAGGATCATAAACACCGAAAAGCTGAGGTGATTGGGTTATTAGATACCTCTCAAGCCGCGCCTACTACCGAGAAAACATTTTGATGCGGTGCAGATAGGTACGTAGTCTCGTTGGGCATCCGCGGATGCAAAGCGCAACTGTTGTCCACGCCTCCATGTTGTCGTGTGTAAGTGTACGTTTTCCTGCCCAAAAGCAAGAGTGGTTGAACGTGACCCCAGAGGGATGAATCTAGATCTACATATGCCAATAGATCCGTTTGGTCGCATCGGGAATGCTAACCTTTCTGGACAGATGCATTCTTTCAGGCCCCCAAAGAGCTTCGAAGGCGACAAGTCATCAGCTGAATGGTGGGGCGTCGGAGGCAAGGGTTTCATCGACAGTAGGAGCTGAAAAAGTGTAAAGCCAATCGGTCCATCATTGGTGCCAGAGATGCCCAATTAAGCAGATCGAGGCTGAAGGACATGTGCGCCAGTATGGAGGCCTGATGATCTGATATCCCCAGAAATGGCCTAGAGTGATCGTGTAAGCCAGTGTTCTCGGCGTGGACAGGTTTTATTGATAAGGATCTTGGATGTAAGGACACACAAATCCAAAGACAGAAGTTGTTGTGTTGGAGCTTGCGCAGAACGGACAGTGACAATCCCAGAACCTAAAGAAGTGTGAGTTGTCAAGTCCAGTTCACACCTCTTACCCCTGCGGCCGCTGACATACGAGCTATCCAGGACATCGCCAGTACACCGGACAGCAATGGCGAGCAATATCAGGAAGATGGCCGAGAACGCCATCATTGCGGACTTGCTCAAACAAGGAATCCCCACCTTCACGCCCTCCGGTCCCCGAGCCAACGAATACGAACGCTCCGTCGCCAACGCCAACCTGCTCTACCGATTCACGCGCCCGGCCTGCGTAGTCCAGCCGGAGACCAGAGAGCAGGTGGTGCAGGTGATCAAAGAAGCAAAGAATTCCAGCGAGCCCGTCACCATCAAATGCGGCGGCCACTCATACGCCGGCTTCTCCACCACCAACGAAGGCATCCTGCTCGACCTGGTGCGGATGAACAAGGTCGATCTCGACGTCGACAACAACGTCGTTACGCTGCAGGGCGGTGCCCTATGGGGCCATGCCTACAAGACGCTGGTCAACGGCCGGCATAATGGTATTATTATCAACGGCGGGCGCTGCCCTACCGTCGGCGTCGGCGGGTTTTTGCTGGGCGGCGGTCTCGGTCCGTTCACGAGGAGCTTCGGGATGGGCTGCGACACTCTGAAGGAGGCGACGCTTGTGACTGCGGACGGGCGCATCGTCACCGTTGGCGACGAGGACAAGGCGAATTCGGACGAGGGCAGGCTCTTCTGGGCGCTGCGCGGCGCCGGCGGTGGTAACTTTGGTGTCGTCGTTGAGTTCAAGATGTACCTCTGCAAGCTGCAGAACGAAGAAGGGCTGGTGGTGGCCGGCAGGTACACCTGGCTTCCGAGCCCGGCGGCCAAGGCCATGGAGGAGTTCATGAGGACGATGGAGCGGTTCTACACGACCGACTGGCCGGACAGTATCACGATCGACAGCTCCTGGCTTTGTGACCTCAAACAGACCGGCGGTAGCGAGCTCGGCGTCCGGTTCCTCGTCTACTACGACGGCACCAAGGAGGAGTTCGACAAACTGATTGAGGACAAAGTGAAGCAAAAGGACCTGGCGAAGCAGCTCAAGCGTCGCTCCCTAGCCGAGAAGTCGACCCGTTTTCTGCACGAGACACTAGCGTCGCAGTGGTCCGAGGAAACCATCAAGGCCTTTCCCTCCGAGACCTCGCACAAGCTGTACTCCTCGTTCGTATTCAAGAACGACAACGCCTCGAAAATCAAGAGCGTCATCGCCATCATCCGGCAAGAGATGGCCGCCTTCCGGCGCGAGTTCAACGACGGCGAAAGCGGCCTGCTGCAAGTCACCTGGATCCACTCGGGCGGGAAGGCAACCACAAAAAAGCGGTCGGAGACGGCGTTCCGCTGGCGCGACTGCACGTACCACGCGTACATCATGCTGGAGTGGCAGGAGAAGTGGTTGGAGATGGACATGCGCGGGTTCATGCAGAAGTTCAAGGAGAAGCTGAAGCCGTTTTCCATGATGGGCCGTGCCGCGTTCATCAACTTCCCTGATGCCGCCCTCCAGTCGAACGCCAGCGAGAGAGTGTACTACGGAAATAACCGTCAGAAGCTGCAGCGCATCAAACAGATCTGGGACAAGGACAATTTCTTCCAATGGGACCAGGGGGTTCGTCTTCCACAGCCGGAAGGCAAGACTGCCAATTCTGCAAAGGCACCGACGTTCAACGTGAAGGCAGCGTCGAGGTCTCTTCCAGCCGATGGGTTACTTATGACATCCAGAGTTGGCATCATGTCGGCATCGGCACCAACATCGCCACGTTCTTCCCTTGGTGATGACGGCGAGGATGGTTCTCTGGGCGATGAGGATGAGATCGTGGACATCGACGAGCAAACGCTTACGGATGTGTATGCATCGGAACAATGGGACAGCTTTGATCACCCAGCGGCGAGCGGGCAGATCAACTACAGTGCGCTTGGCAGAGGTATTATCGACTTGAGCAACTTGGGATTCTAGTATTTCGTCCGGGTAAAGAAAGAATTAGTACACTCTTATGAACTTAGGAAGGGGTGTGTGGCAGTTACGTACATAGAGAGAGCCCCGTAGGAAGGCGGAGGTAACAGGTAAATAACCAAACAGCCGCTGCGTGTGATAATCCTAACATAGCTCACTCACTCGTAACTTTACGAATGTAAACAATCCAAAAACGCTTCGCTATATTCCAACTTTTCATCGCTCGTAGTTCTCTACACTATTTATCTCAAACCTCCTTCGCCTTCGCGGCCTCTTCAGCAGACACTATAACCGCCGGCGACTGAAGCGGTGATGGTGATGGCGATCGGGACCGTGACCCCTCTTTTTGTGTCTCCTCTGTTGTCGTGATCGTTAACGGCGCTGGTACCGGTGCTGGTTCCTTCTTGACCTGTTCGGTGGCTGTTGCTGGGGCGTCATCGAGCGATACCTCTTCCATACCCTTATCATCCTTCTCAACCTTATCCTCGTTCTCAGCCTTCTCACCCTTCTCATCCTTCTCAACCCCGGTCTCACCAACACTTTCCTCCTGTGCCATGATTGTCGTCTTCGTATTATCCGCGGACCTCACCACCTCCGGCGACGCCACACTCATCAAATTCACACTCCCCGTAGTTCCCACCGTCCCCGCCGTCCCCGGCCTTGATCCCGATCCACCACCACCCACCGGCTTCCTCGCAATACTCGCCACCCTCTCTCTCCCCCTTACTCTCTCGGGACTTCCAAACTCACTCCCCGAGTACCCATCCCCATCCTCGCTCCCCGCCGCATCCAACATACTCTCCCCACTCAACGCCCTCCTCCTAAACGCTCTTTGTCCAACAGTGCTACTATTTCCCGTTCTGGTGGTTCTCGTCGACTCCGGACTGCCCGTGGCCAGCGGAAGAGCCTTATATGCCCCGTTCCGGGGAGGAGATTGGGGCATGAATGTTTCGCGCTCTTCGGAGGAGCCCCCGCCGCCGCTGAGAAGGACCGAGGTGCGGTTCTTGAGGGCTTTGGACCAGCCCCATCCTTTCTTTTCCTGTTCCTTCTCTTGAGGTTGTTGGGATCCAGTTTGCGAAGACGTGTCGGTTGACGTTGCTGTAGAGCCAGTGGTGGGAGGAATGGGCGGCGTATTCTCGGTAATCGGTGTCGTCGGCGCCGAGGCGCGGCCCCACCCCTTGCGCTTCTCGCCTGCCCAGGCCGTCCAGCTGCTTACAAAGGCGCCGGCTTTGCTGCCTACCGTGGACACGGCGGCCGCTGGCGCCAGTCCTCCTCCTTGTCCGTTCCCGTTCCCGTTCCCGTTCTCACTCCCACCACTGCCGCCCTTTTCGCTACCGTGCTGCTGTCCATTCCCACCAGTAGCCGCCGCCTCAGCCTGTCGTTGCTTCTCTGCCTCCTCCGCCGCCTTCCGCCTCTGCTCCCTCAAGGCCTCCATATCCGCATACAACTTATTGAACATCGTGCTCGCCTTCTCCTTTCCCGCCTGTAGATTCCGTCCCAGCACCTCCTTGCCGACTGCAAATCTTTCATCCAGATGCAGATCCTGCACCTGCTGCGCTATGCGTCTCTGCACATCATCGATCGTCAGCCCGCCGGCGCAGGGGTGCTTGGGTTCGACAATGTCGAAAAGGTGCGAATCCGTGTGGCCGTCCCAGATCCGGTAGTTTTCCGTGCGCTTCCAGGCTTCGATGAAGTCGGCGTTGAAATCGAGCGAGGGGTCACCCTCGATATGCGGGAGCAACATCCGTGGGTTTTGGGCGTGGATGGCGAGGTGGTTGTGGTATTTGACCGAGGAGATCAGAGACAGCAGGTATTCCTCGAATTGCAGCCGGATGAACTCCTCGGAGCCGACGTAGCCCATGGTCTTGGGCATGCCAGGGTTGGCGTCGTCCCACGTTTCATTGACGTTTTGCGTGATGAAGTCGATCCAGCGCCGGTCGGGGGTGGACAAGGCCAGGGCGGATTTGAGGCTGGGGGAGGTGATGTTGATGGAGTCTTCGTCGAGGTTGATGAGGATGTCGGAGTAGCGGTCCTTTTGCTGGAGAAGCAGAGAGTTGGTGCTGCCGACGATGTAGGACTTTGTGCCAAAGTCCGCTAGGACGTCCAGCTGCTGAAGGGGGGTGTAAGGCCCGAACAAGCTGCCTTTGCCGAAGATCTGAAGCGGTAAGCCCATGTACGCCAGCAGCGAGTTGCGATCACTAGTCCGCAAGCTCGTCGGCCTCTGCAGCTTCTTCTCGTAGTTATCCAGCTCCGGACCGGCGGAGTCTTGCAAGTTCCTCAACAACCCCGGGATCAGGCTGATCAGTGAAAACTGCATCATGCACAGCCTCTCGCACCTCGACCCAAAGAACAACATCTTGGGCTGAAGCAGACAGCACTTGAGCAGCACCAGCGTCTGCCACCGGAACTCGCGCACCAGCTCCCGCAGGCTCATGCCGAGATATAAATCCCTGTCCTCCTCCTTCTCGCCCAGCAGGGTGCCGCGCGCCTTCTCGTCCGCTAGGCTCTCCTGAAAGCGGCGGAGGATCTCGACGTCGGTGAACTCGCGCTGGGCGAACCAGGCCTTTGTGACGACGCTCAGGCGTTCGCGCAGCATGCCAAAGTACTGGGGCGAGTCGGCGATGATGACGACGGCTTTTTGCACGGTCGAGCGGGTGACTTCGGCGGGGCGGTTCAGCAGCTGGGAGGCGTCCATCTGGCGGGTGCACGAGATGCCAAAGAGGGAGGTGGCTTCGGGGTCGGAGTCGGAGGCGGTGGCGGGGCGGAGGAGGGTGAAGTAGGAGAAGTCTTCTGTTGCGCTGTGTCCTCCAATTCGTCGTCAGCCATCATGTCTGCCCTCATAAGTAGGAGGGGAATGGGAAGAACCTACGCATGAGCACCATCGCTCAAGGCCATGAACGGCAACAGCCCCCAATCATACTCGGCAGCTGGATCGCTATCCTCGGGCACGCCGAACCACCTCTCGACCTCGGGGCCGCGCGCATGGTGGAAGTCGACGACGGCGACGAGCGGGGTGAAGCCCGGCTTTCTCTCTGTTGTCGGTGTAGGGGGGACGGACATTGTCTATGCTGGGGATCCGGGATCCGGGAGTTGCGACTGGTACCTTATGTATGGGGTGCAGGATGGCGGCAGAAGAAGTGAATCCGATGCTTCCACCAAAAGCTACCGCTCGCTTCGCTATATGACTCGAATGTTTCTCTCGTGGTCGCCAATTCAAGATATCTCCATGGGTAGGTGTATATAAAAGCGGCGACGAAGAGAATGGCGGAGGTTGTTTAGTTGGGTCGGTATAGCCTTGGGTTAAGGTAAGAAATGGTGGCGTAACGGGCGGGCCAAGCAATGCCAATGCCAATGCCGTATAGGTATGTCGTCGTCGTTCAGCGATCAGAAGGTAGGTGGGTATAAACAAACTTCAAACAGGAGTTGACGATAATGTGTTGTTTCTATCAACACCGAAACATTTCTACACAATCCCCGGTCTGACCTTTGGAGGGAACCAAGGAAGTTGAAGAGGACGGGAGGATTGGAGCTTCTCTCCGACAATTCGACGAGTCGCGTCTTCGTGACAATGGCTGCTGGGCTGGGCGGCGGCTCGTGCTTCGTTCCCACCGCCTGGAGACGGGAACCCACAGCGCTGAACAACACCTCATCAGATGAGATCCTGCGGGGTGGCATCCTCCAATTGGCTGTCGTTCTACGGGTTTGCATCGCCGAGTCCAACAACTCATCTTTTTAATCTATCTCCCTGTATCTTCTCGTCTCTTTTCAAAGTCAGTGCCTCATGCAACATGCAACTGCAAGAGAGGCGACAGTAAGATGCGTTCGGCATCGTATGTAGGCATCCATCGGAATGCACACCAAACCGCCTGACCGCGAGGCTTGGCGACCATGAGAACGGTATCGACGGCAACGATGGTGATAATGAATCAAATCACCCATATTCTCCCTCCCATCCGCGCCGGAGCTACGAATTTTGGGTCAACGGTCACCATCTGTACCTCATCACCTAGGTATCCCCCAACTACCCGACTTTGACCCCTACCCGGGGCCCTTCACCCGCTCTTCACCTCCTTTTCACAACCCCTGAGCTAAAAGGGTCTGATCTTGGCGATCTCCGACTAAATCACGTATAGTGCAAACCCATTAATACTCCGGGGTGAGCTGGTGTTACCACAAAGTCTATCATATACTTGAATTGATATCGATAGAATCTCAACTCTATCCGACCACCTGTGTGCCCGTATGAGCGATCCCCAACGGCGTGTTTCTTGTTGTTTACTACTAACTAGGTGCCTCATGAGCAACTGGATAGCCATCATTTCCACTCGTCCTTCTTGCAGCCAGCTACTTTCTCTCCATAGCAATACACTCCGTTTGTCCAACATCAACTTCCTCAGCGGGATCGAAAAGTAGCGGTCTCGAGCTAACACATCCGTCCCTCTCCTCAGACGCCATGCATGCCCAAGCTTTCCATCATTGGAAAAGAAACGGTCGCGGTTTGGCAGTCAACAAGCGCAAGCACCCTCTTTCGCATCCTGGTTTCTTTTACTTCTTGTCTTATTTGATCCTAACCCCAAAGATCGCCTGTGCCTGGGTACGTGTATTTCCCATGCATGCGTCCCTCTCTCTGGACATACTCAATTGCAATGCCCTCACCCTTTGTTTGAAACTTCCCTTGTACCCGGGACCTGGATACAGTTTTCTGATGTGTATCTGCTTCCCCGCTCTTCAAACATTGTAGACAAAAACAGACTCGGAGAACCCCCAAAAAGTTGACCGAAGAAAAAGTGGATTATGACGGTAAGAAAACATGTAGCATGATGTCGTGGTATCATGAAGCCAGGGGACTTCTACCCCTGTATCGAAGATTCGGGGTCATATCTCGACCCTGCCGTTGCCGTGTTTTATTACACAATTGGAATTTCTCCGCGTTCCTCGGAGAACTCCATTTGCCCTGAGGCTTCGATGTTGTGGTAGTCAAGGATCTCGGAGTACCTGTGGCTCGGTTAGTTGTTGGTCCTCATCCCATCATATTGATGCGGTAAACTCACATCATGATCTTCCATGTGTCGACCGGGAGATCGGCGTCATTGAAACTCCAATCGAACTTCTCCTCGGAAACAGGCTCGTCGGAGGGATCGTGGTACGGAGCAAGATACTCGTGTGAAAGGGCCTCGGTGGCAGTTATCCGCTTCTTGGGGTCAAAGACAAGCATGCGCTCGAGCAGGTCGACAGCTAAGACAGGTCAGCATGTTGTGTATCCTACGATGGCCAGCGGCTGAGACATACCTGAAGGATCGGCGTTCTTAAACTTGTTCTTCAGAGGCACACGCTCGCGCTTGGGAAGGGACTTGACGAATCTCAGGGTCTAACAGAGAGTTAGCTACTGTGTCGCAGAGCCTTCGGCAGAGTGGGGGTACACACATTTTCACTGGCAATGCTGTTGATGACATCGTCTGGGGGAGTGCCGAGAAGCTCGGTGATGATGGAGAACTGGTTGACATGGTCCTTGCCGGGGAAGAGGGGCTTGCCCTCGAGCATCTCGGCGAAAATGCAGCCGGCACTCCAGATATCGACCTCGACGTCGTACTTCTGCCAAGTGAGCATGATTTCGGGGGCGCGGTAGTAACGAGTAGAGACATAGCCAGTCATCTGAGGGTCCTGGATACGCGCAAGACCGAAATCACAAATCTTCAAGTCGCAGTTCTCGTTGACCAGGATATTGCTAGGCTTTAAGTCACGGTGGACAACACCGGCGGAGTGGACGTATTTGAGGCCGCGCTAAGCTAGGAGTTAGTGGTTGCGGTTGTTATCGTGCGACACATGGATGACATACCATGATCTGGTACAGGAAGTACTGGATGAATTGCTTCTCAAGAGGCCTAGAAGTGAGAAGTCTGTGAAGATCAGTTCCGAGAAGCTCGGTGACGAAATAGATATCCTCAAGAGGAGAGATGAAGATATCGCTCAGAGAGATGACCTGTAGCGCAGCAGGTTAGTCGCAAAGTTCCCCTCTGTTGCTACGATCGATCCTGGGGAACCAACGTTTTCGTGCCTCAAGTGCTTGAGAAGCTTCAGCTCACGATATGTGCGCTTGGCGAGGACCGGTGTGCTGAAAGGCTTCATGATTTTCTTGATGGCAACATTCTGGTTGGTGAGCTGGTCTTTCGCGGAGCTGCGTGGCAGGTATCGTCAGCAGGGTGTGTCTGGCGATATTTCGAGATGGCGAAGCAAAACGTACCAGACGAGACCAAAAGCTCCCATGCCAACGGGCTGGAGATCGGAGTACCTATCGCGGGATCAGACTAGAGCGCATAATGGGAGAAGGGTTCGTCGCGGGGAGGCCAACCTCGAGGTGATCTCAAAGGTAGTTCCGAAGATCTGGGCGCGGATGAATTCGGCCATTGTGACGTGTGGTGTCTATTGACTTGAGGTGTCGAGTTTGCGGGTTACAGAACAAAGGACGGAGTGAGGGTTGCTGGAAGACTAAGTAGCCCTGTCTCTGGTGGGAGCGCGGGGCAAGCTTGGCCGAGTGTCGAAAACGCAGGTCAAACGCGATGTCTGATTCAGTGGCGACAGTGAAGGGATCCGGTGATCGGGCGCTTCGTGTTTTGTGTAAGGAAGAAGAAACGACGTCGTCTGGTGGTCGGATGTTGCCTGCGTGGTGCGCACAACGAGGGGATCGGGCAAAGGCTGAGAATTCTGGACGCGAACCCAAAACTTTGTTGTTGTCTTGGGAAGAAAATAAAGTTTAGCTTGGGCACCGAGAGCAAAAGTGGAAGTGAAAGGAGAGCGAGTGGGAGCCGAATGCAAGTGAGTGGGAAGAAGTGGACGCAATGGACAGAAAAAGGAATCCATCCCACTTCCACTCTTCCAGCGCAACCTGGGCAGCTCACTGGCAAGTGGGCAGTTTAGTGTGCGCCAGGCAGTTGCCAGGGCGGGGAAGTGCGGAGGGAATTGGCCTTTAGTGGTGGACCTTGGTTTGGTGGGTATCCGCCCGCTTACCTGCAGTAGTTCACTAACAGAACTGGAGCTTTTACCCAAATTGAATTCGGATAGGAGGGGCAGCGACAAGTGGTTGGCAGGTGCGTGGTTCGGCTCGGATCTCGATCGATGATTGAGATTCTGGCGCCGCAACTCTTGTGTCCTACTCGATATGGAATGATTTTCCTCGTGTCGTGTATGTCACGATTTGTAGTCGGCTGGTTGGTGAGAGATGTTGTTGTGTTGTTGTTGGGAAATCTCTTTTGCGATCCAAGGGCGATTTGAAGTTAGAACCGATGGCCCCGCACTTTCCGATGATGCCCTGGACTGCTTTTCTGTAGTTGCACCTACCCGCACACTTGGCGAGTCTACAGTAGTCAAGCAGAGGTCGAAGTCTGACTCCTTTTAACCGAGGAATCGCGATGGGGGTTTGGTTGGTGGGTTGAGGCTACCTGTAGTATAGGCCAACGACAACGACAGAGCAGGTCCGAGACTGAGAGAAAAACACGCAAAGCACAATAGGTTTGAAGAGGAGGAAAAGCAGAGGAGGGACCTGTGAGGAAGAGGAGGAGCGAAAGCGCAGGTGATAAAGAGGAGAAAAAAGAAGGATCTACGAGCAGTAAATAACAAGTCAAGTCTTTTTGCACCTGAACCTGAACCTGAACACCCGATGAGCCAGGCAAGGGTGCGTGGAGATGCTGCGAGGATGGAACGGGAGGCCGGGCTCACGGGCAAGGAAGTGGGAGAAACAGCTCGAAACGGTTAAGGCGCTACCAACAGGGGCCGGCAACTTCCAATAGGGTTTAACAAGAGAGCATGGAGGAGCATGGAGGACCAGCAGCATGGAGAGCTGGCACCACCCTGCCCTACATCGGCGACCGTCCTCGAGACCGGGAACACGACGCCGGGACTGGAGAACAGGATATGCTGAATTCCCGTCTTGTTCAAATTCCATGCTTTGGTTCATCCATTTTCCGCTTTCTTTTTGTCGTTGGTTGGGTACCTGTACCTGCCCCCTCCCCCTTGAGTCCCCCCCCCCTTGAACTCTGTACCCCTAGTGTGTCTCGTGTTTTGCATGTATACCACCATCCTCCACTAACTGCTGGTATCCAACTGGATGTTGTGTCTGATCTGTCGTTGACTGTCTCTGTTACTGCAAGGCGGGTTGAGAAAAGTTGAGACAGCCTCAATGGATGCCATGTTGATGTCTTCTTATGTGCAGCTTACTTGTGTATGCGCAAGTCAAGGAATCATCCCTTCCATCTGCTTGCTCATTGCAGGTGAAGTGTCTTTTTATGCACACATTGGATTGTCTTTTATAACCCCGCAACTTGATCCTCGGTTTCCTATAATGTTGGGTCTTTGTTGTGTTACTTTAAACCCTCAAGTCAATACTCATTACTGCCAATTCACGGACCATATTCGGCTTCATCAACAGACACTCATCTGATAGTGCATACATGTGGAAGCGACACTGGTGTGGTAGGGGAACTGGAACGGGTGCTGCCAAGACTGCCTGACTGGCCAGACGAGGGGGATGCCCGCTCTAACAAGGAGGCTATGACGTAGTTGAGGGGTGGGGCTCACCAGCGTTAACCAGCGCTAACCACGACCCCTTGTCGCCGAGACATGCCAAAAGGCCCACTCCCGCCCGGCCTGGCAGGCAATCGCAAGCTATCGCAACCAGCCATCGCAGGCCATCGCAAGGGAAGCCATCGCAGGCCATTGCAGGCCATCGCAAACTGGCAAAGCGAAGGGCCAATCCGGCGGGTTGCTCTGTCCCTCCAAATCGCAAATTTGGGCGCAATCGGACTTTGATCGAGCAATTCAACCAATTGTCAATCTGGCGGTGACTCGTCCTAGCGCAGAGTCGACATTCCACGTTGACACCCTTCTTTCCCTTGTACTAAGAGAGCCGGCCGTTCCTCCGACTGCTGTCAACGAACCGAGCATGGAATCGCAGTCACGCGCGGCTTCCCCCTCCCGAAGTACCACTTGAACTTCAGTGACTGACTTCAAGAAAAGCCATCATTGTCACATCGACAAGAAGGGGCGATAAACAGGTTGTCAGTAAACGTGTCTGGAAGAAAAGCTCCGGGCTGTGGAACACGAAGGGGCTGCGATCTACAATGCATACACTACATTTGCCATGCCGTCTAGAGATTTTCAACGGACAAGCTGAATATCAACGGAGACATACCCTGGCGACCTGGATCAGGATGCTTTTTCTAACCAAGTCAATATCAAGCTCACTGCTAGGTAGTAAAAAAGCGAAACCGCTAACGGAATGCTTTGCAGACACTCAAAGCTTGGACCATCCTCCACACACATCCCCCTCGTACATCCAGCATGGGCTTTTCCCAGCGCTTAGACTCAGGCACGCTATTCTCATCCAGGATGTCTTTTGCCTTTTTTTTTCAGCCTCCATGAGTCGGCTCGAAACATCAACCACACATGGCCACTCCACCATTAGCGATAGGCGCGTCATTGACCACGCTTCTCTTTCCCGGCAGTCGCCATATCTCTGTCTCGTCATTCACACCACTACCAAGAAGACATCCACCCACTCAACATGCTAGCCATCTCGATGACACCCCAAGACCTCCCCAAGAGCCTCCAAAGACCCTAGTTGGGTCTCATCCCACAAACCACTCACAACCCCCCAAGACTGACAAGGCTCCATATCAGAGCCCCTCGACGGCCCTCTCTTTTCCCATTCTCCCCCTCCATGATCGCAAATCGGGATTTTCTTTCAAGTCTGTCCCAAGAAGAGACATCCGGTCATCACGCAACCCTCGGCAACCCTCCTGGTCAGGGTCCTCGCCAAGACTCCCACTTCCCACGCATTCAGGGCCCCCAACCTCCATCCATCCACATGAAGCTTATCACAATAAAATCAGCTCACCTCCTTCCGTTCCCCTCGCTGGCATGTGTCCGCTGCCCTGGCGATTATTGATTGATATTCACCTGCCACGCCTGCCTCCCAAGTAGCACGTGTCGCGGACAGTCTCACCGTTGTGTACCGTACAAGTTGCACGGATCACGGATCATTCCCGTGATCATCAGGGACCAAGACTCTCCGAGAGTAAAGTATACCGTCCCGTTTCCTACCCACGGATTACTGTTGTGTTTTGCTACCAACCGCGCCATCCCATCTCATATTTCCTTCTGTTTCCCATCTCCGAGCTGTTGGGATCACGACCTTCAGATGATCTGCGTACTACAGCAAATCCCAGATCAAATCATCTCATCTTTAACCAGACCCCAAGTCAGACGACAGAAGCCCATATCAGTCAGCATAAACATTCATCCTCCCCCAAATCAGCATATATATCTCTCACCTTCCCCTCGGTGCTGGAGCTACAATTCCAGCTTGAGCACATACAAAACCACCCCCAACAATTCTAAACTACGTACCGAGAAAGTGCGGAATCACAATGCCGTCATAACCAGAGACCCCCTGGTCCATTGTTCCGCTGTCCCTGCTGTCCCTGTTATCCCCAAGCCGAGGGAAATTCAACCAAAAAAAAAAAACCCCTGGGCTGGACATCGATTGGTACCCTGCATGTTGAAACGGCGCTATTAATGACCACCATCACCAATACTATCGCAACTATTCCCAATTCTTCCTAGCCTTGTCAATAACCAGCGGGGTCAGGACGGGGAAGCTTCCAGGCCCGTTTTATGCATGATGACGTCGTCAGGGTATGGCGCAGCTACCAAGTAGCGTAGCTACCCGCGAACCCGTTCAGGTCCAGGACGTCTTCCCTCCTTCCCGCTTGTCTTGAGAGTCCTTGACACCATTGGTGGTTGACCCCCATGGACCCTGTTGGAACCCTGGATCAGTCACACGAGACCTGAGGACCAGGAGGAGGATAGTCCCCTCAATTTCTGATAGGGTCCACGACACGAGACTCTTTGCTACTGTTGCTGCTACTGCTAGTGTGCAGATGCACAGCAAGAGCACGTTTTCAAGGCAGAAAGCATGTCAAAATAATGACTATCATGTGTTGGCTCTGTTCAGTCTTTTAATATCGACCAATTTACAAGGACCTGCAAATGTCTTGTCATCGAATTCACTGCACACGTATGGAACATTACACACTACGCTACACGGGAATGTCATCCATCTATCTCTGCATCGCAGCCAGGGTCCTCTATTCATACTGCAGCAGGCCCAGCAGCCGGAGATGCATTCTCACATTTCCAACATGGGACAAAGTGTCCATGCCCATCGACAGCTGAGCTTCGGTGGGGACAGAAGCGTCTAAAGTCTTACGGAATGCATCTCGCATCCAGTATCTTGCAGCGGAACGAGGAGCGCATCCCCGCTACCGTTGAACCATGGGCTGTGAGCCATAAATACATTAGCACAGAAACGATGCATATGGACGAGGTGATCCGTCAGAAAAACAAGTGAAGCTGTCAACACCCACGCTGCCGCCGGTAGTGTTACAACCCTACGCTGACAGCTCCAAGCTCACAGCTTCCGTCCTGGACGCCAACTCCGGAGGCTACACGACATACTGTACATATGCTGTATGCAGTCGATCACTTCCAGCTCCCCCAGGGCAGGGTCAGTATCCTCGGCTTGAACGGGAACCAACCAGACGCTTGACACAAGTGTGGGATATGCAACTATTCCCACACTCGTCACCCCCAGACCCCCTTTGTCCATCCTCGTCTGCCCCCTCGTTTCCCGTTTTGAGCCTCCATGCCTTTATCCTCCCCCCTGCGTCCCTTCTTATCGACGCCGGTCTGTCCGGTCTAAAGCAACGGCGGCAGGGATACCATGGGAAACAGATCAACCTTCCTGTCATTGACTTCCCATACTGTATCCATCCCGTCCCATCGGGGAGTCGGGCAAGGGGCCATCAAGCCATGTCCATGTCCATGGAGCAAGTCCCATCCGTCCATGATCTCCATCAATGGACCAGAGACACACATTCGTGTGACAAATAGTTCCCTGCCAAGAAGTTGTACGACTCGACAAGCTTGACACCGATGGGGTGCGACTGTGAGACCAAAGGAAGGTGAAGCTATCGTCGACTCCGAATGGCGACTCCGAATGGCCACTCCTGCCACGCCGACAATCTAACACGCTCGCTAGCTCGCACGCTGGCTGGTGGGTGGATGGAGGCTCAAATTGGCCTGGAGGCTCGGTGGCTGGCCAGTCAATGGAGTCTCGGCGATCCGCAACGGTGATCTGCAAACTTGAATCGAGATGTCTGTTGCTCAACAATATGGGATCGCCGGTTCGGGCCCCTTCGAGAACTGCACCCTTTCGGCTTGGGCCCTTGATCCGGTCGAGTTATCCGATTCTGAAATTCCATCATACTTACCTAACTACTGTACCAGAGTATTTACCCGATCCACGATTCAAATATCCACACATCCGGCATCTCAGCTACCGACATGAAAGTCAGACTGAATACTCGATAAGGCGGCTCTACCCCAAACACCCATCCAAAACCCTGAGTGGCAACAGCCCTACCGACAATTCACATACAATCAGCATCGTAGTGACACAGCAGAGGTCAAGATGGGCCTAGAAGGTCCCTTGTACTTCCAACTTTTACTCACTCAGCTGTCACAGAGCTGTGACTACCCATAACTAGTGGGTACAACCACACTTGAACGAGCACAAACGAGCGCAAAGACACCTTTCCCTCATGATGCTACACAAGGTATGGAGTACAGCCCACTTAGATCATGTGCTGCTGATGCGTTACAGAAAATGGGTGAGTGATTGAGTGTTTTATGGACACACACAACTCTAACACCAATCGCACAGAATGAATGACCTTGAGCAACCGACGATCAGGTGGTCGAGATTGTTCTCGAACTATTCTGTACCTCACTCATATACAAACGAGCTCTTAACAATCGTGAGGGTCTAGATCTTACGAACTCAGACCTTCTCGTCCTTCTACGTGCCTTCTAGAACACTGAGAACATCGACCTCTTGAAGATCTTACCCCGAAGTGTGCAGCTTCACGTAGTTACCTTCATGTCGTACGAACTCTAGCTAAGCCTTACTGTTCGCCGACGTCCGGCTTCCGTACTACCGACCTAGAGGAACAGCGCATAGCTAGGCATAAGCTATAACGGCGATAGATACTCCGTGAGCTCGAGCCTGCAGGAACGATATAAGCTTATTAAAGAAAATCGTGACGACCGATGCAGAAGCTAAACGGGGTCACCGACATCGAATCCTTTGTACCACACCAGCCGAGCTTCCTGCAGGAGCAGTGATAGGTTGTGTATGGTTCTGGTCAAAGACTCCGTCCACACGCTGAGCTAGATAAACCCCATTGCAACAAGAGGGGAAAGGGATGAAATTGACTCTCAAGTTGTAAAAGAAAAGAAAAAAAGAAAAGGGCAAGAAAAAGGTAGAACATGATGAAGAAAACAATTTTACCTTAAGAAAAAAGGAACGTGAAGAAGCAATGAACCAATACCTAGCAATTACGGAGAGAGACGACATTACAGCATGATTGAGGCAGTCGAAAAAGAGTCCAACAAACGATATGTACAAGAAGGGGCAGAGAAGAGAATATGAAAGAGCGAGCGAGAAAACCTGACTTGAAAAGGGGAAAACTCAAAAAAAAAAAAAAAAAAAATTTAAAAATTTTTCATGAAATTGGAGAGAGAGAGAAAACTTACCTAATAACACCACCACCACCACCACCAGCACCAAAGCCCACTCACTACGTTTCATTTCCTCACGGATAATCCCACCTTACTTCTACCTATCTCCGGACAGACTGGACGTTGAACAACTCGACGACAAACAACAACATTGAGTCAAGTGAAACATGAACTAGATCGATAATCTCCCACTCTCCCCCTTCCTTTTCAAAAGAACAAAAGATTTATGTACAGCTGCTACAACTACAATAATAATTCGTTAAAACCGACTTTTTACTTACATTCCCCAGCCCTATTCCGTTGTTCCGTGAAAGCACAACGAAGAAATAGAAAAGGGAAAATACATAGACACAGACAGGGACTGACCTCCACTCGCCAACGGGTATGTAGTTAGTAAAAATGCAAATGAGTAAGTCAGTAAGGTAGGTATGCAAATCAGCAGCCAAGAAAGTGAATACCTACCTTGGTCGTTTTGAGCAAAAGGGTGAAGAGAGAGAGAGTAGGGTGAAGAGATCGAAGAAGATAGATTTGGGGAAAGAGGGGAAAAAAGGAAGAACACGAAGTGAAGGAAAACCCCAAGAGATACGATCGAGGACGGAAGGATAATAACACGACGAGATTGTTCATTACACTTGGGTACCTGTGAATTACCAAGTCATAGATGATCCAAACTCCCTTGCCAACGCCCATCAATGTTACTGGCATCTCTCTCTATCATGGTCACTCGCAGTATTCTTGACTTGGGAGCATGATATGCATGATGATTTCTTGTTGCTTGTTTCCGTTAACCGCAGTATTTCCTTGGTGGAACGGGTGTCAGGGAATATAAGTGTGTTAGATTCTGTGTTCACTCTTACCAAACATGCACATGGCGAGTGAGATGGACAGGTATAGAAGTCATAAATATTTTATTGAAATAAGTGCCATTACTCATAGGATCATGTGAATCGTAACGGCGTAATCAAGAAGTCAAGTCATCAACCCCGTCCTCTCCCCTTAACCCTCTCCACCAAAAAGACTATCCAAGAATGTTATAGGTATCCAGCTTCCCCCTTTTTATCTTCCGTCTCCCCTTTCCCAGTTTGGTTTTGCACCCCTTACTGGTCCTTGATAGGCAAAGGCTCGATATTCCAGATACCCTCCGCATACTCATTGATGCAGCGATCCGAGCTGAAGAAGCCCATTCTCGCCACGCTCTCAATGCTCTTGGTGATCCAGCCCTCCTGGTCACGGTAGGCCTTGTCGACGAGTTCCTGCGTCTCAATGTAGCTGTGGAAGTCATCAGACACCAGGTAGAAGTCGCCGTGGTCGCGGACGGCAGAGATCATGCCCATGAAGTCGTTGGGCTCGCCGAAGGTGCCCTTCTCGATGGCCTCAAACACCTTGACGAGGTCAGGATCGACGGTGTGCGAGCCGTACGTGTGGTTGTGGCGGATGTCCTCGACGTCTTCGGCAAGGTTACCGAAGAGGAAGATGTTCTGTTCGCCGACTTCGCGGGTGATTTCGATCTGGGGTTGGTTAGCGAGGGATCATATGACATGGAAGAGGGTTTTACTTACGTTGGCACCATCGCATGTTCCGATGATGAGACCACCGTTGAGGACGAACTTCATGTTACTGGTACCAGAGGCCCTGTTATTGGTTAGCTTCTAGTTTTCCCAACCCGTATAACGAAAAACTTACTCGGTACCGGCAGTCGAGATGTGCTCGCTGATATCGGAAGCGGGAACGATCATCTCGGCCTTGCTGACATTGTAATCCTCGAGGAAGATGACCTTGAGCAGATCACCAATCTCCTTGTCGTTGTTGACAACGGCACCGACAGCGTTGATCAAGTGAATAATCTGCTTGGCCATCCAGTAGCCAGGAGCAGCCTTGCCACCAAAGAGCGAGACTCTGGGTTGGAACTTCTTCCTCTCCTCAGGCGAAAGAGACTTGAGAGTAAGATAGCGGTGGATGACACCGAAGATGTTCATCTGTTGGCGCTTGTACTCGTGGATACGCTTGACCTGGACATCAAAGAGGGCAGAGGGGTTGACGTCGACACCGGTGGTCTTCTTGATATACTTGGCCAGGCGGACCTTGTTGGCATACTTGATCTCGGCCCACTCCTTACGGAAGTTGGGATCGTCCTTGTAGTGCTCGATCTTGGCCAGCTCAGTCAGATCCTTGAGGAAGTTCTGGCTGCCGGTCTTGCTGGAGATGAGCTCGGAGAGGCGAGGGTTGGCCTGGTGGAGCCATCTGCGGGGAGTAATACCGTTGGTGACGTTGGTGAACTTGTCAGGGCCAAAGATCTCAACGAAGTCCTTGAAGATGGTGGTCTTGATGAGATCGGAGTGCAGCTCAGCAACACCGTTGACCTTGTGAGAGCCAACAATAGCCAGGTGAGCCATGCGGACCATCTTGGGCTGAGACTCCTCGATGATGGAGACGCGGGCAAGCATATCGCGGTCCTTGGGGAACTTGCGCTCGACGGTCTGGAGGAAGAACAGGTTGATGTCGTAGATGAGCTGGAGGTGGCGGGGGAGGAGATGCTGGAACAAGGAAACGGACCACTTCTCGAGAGCCTCGGGAAGGACGGTGTGGTTGGTATAACCGAAAGTGTTAGTGACGATGTTCCAGGCCTCATCCCATTCAAGACCCTCGAGATCAACGAGGATACGCTGGAGCTCAACAACAGCCAGAGTCGGGTGGGTGTCGTTCAGCTGGATGGCAACCTGTTCGGGGAACTCCTTCCAGGCGCGCTTGGACTTCTTGAAACGACGGACAATATCGTACAGGGAAGCGGCAACCCAGAAGTATTGCTGCTTGAGACGAAGCTCCTTTCCGCGGTCGAGGTTGTCGTTGGGGTAAAGCACAGCGCTGATGGTCTCGGCACGTTGCTGTTCAGCGACCGAGTTCTCGTAGTCGCCGCTATTGAACTTTTGGAAGTCGAACTCTCCGCTGGCAGCCTTGCTGGACCACAGTCTCAGGTTGTTGGTCGAAGGAGTGGCATAGCCGGGAATGGGGACATCGTAAGCGACGGCCTTGACGATCTCGCCGCCCTCCCAAGTAGCGATGGTCTTGCCGTTGTCATCAGTACGCTTGGTGACATGGCCGTAGAACTGAATATCGACAGTGACATCGTGACGGGGGAACTCCCAGGGGTTGAAGTCGAGCCAGTAGTCTGGCACCTCGACCTGGTAGCCGTCGATGATCTCCTGCTTGAAGATACCGTAGCGGTACCTGAGGCCGTAACCCCAGGCCGGGTAGTTGAGGGAAGCCAGACTGTCGAGGAAGCAGGCAGCGAGACGACCAAGACCACCGTTTCCGAGAGCAGCATCGTGCTCCTGTTCGATGACATCCTCGATTCTGAAACCGAGCTCGGCGAGACCAGCCTTGGCCACGTCCTTCTGACCAATGTTGAGCATGGCGTTGTCGAGGGCACGGCCCATGAGGAACTCTAGGGAGAGATAGTAGACACGCTTGCTGTCGGCGAAGGTCTGGCGCTGCTGAGTGCGGTTCCACTCGAGAATGAGACGGTCACGGAAGGCCAAGCTGCAGGCAGAGTAGGCGGCCTGTTCGTCGCAGTTGTACATGCTACGGGCAAGGGTGGTCTCGACATGGCGGACAACCTCCGTTTCGAAGCCGTCCTTGTCCTTGAAGCCGCTGGTCTGGTGGGCGAGCCAAGCCTTGCGCTGGGGCTCGGGGATAGAGGCTGGTTGAAGACAGAGATGTTAGCGGCGGTCCATGCCTGTAGAATCACTTGGGGGGAAATGCATACCTTCAACGATCTTGATATCTCCAGCACCGAAGCCGGTGAGGGTTCTCTTGTGCTTGGGGCGAGAGACACCGGGGGGAGCAACGCCGCCCTGGATATCGACGAGGGGAGCGCCAACGGATGGCCTCCTCTCTCTGAGGGGGACACGTTGTGTGTTGTTGGAGGCCATTGTGGGAGATGGATGGGGGGTTGCTGGATAGGATCAGAACGTCAGGAAGCGTTCATAGATGGAAAGAGAGAGAAGCCAGGCCCGACCCCTTGGGGATCAGGAACAGATATAGCTTGAAGAGCCATGACATGCCATGAACGTATGATTCTATTCCTGGTCCCTTGTCCGAGGTTCAGGTTGGGCTGACAGTGGATGGTTGGAAACAGACGAGCAAGTGGGGCAGCACCACGTACCTTGATGGGCTAGATGCGCTTAGCGGCACTACCAAGTAAATCGACCCCGCGCGAAGCTACTGGAGCTTCCCGTAGCTCTGTTGACTTGCTTGTTGGCCCCAGTGGAATGCTGCAACCGTGACTGGTGCAGAGCTGCTGGAGGATACGCGGGTTGCGTGAGTTTTAGGTCTAGAATCGAGATCCTTTGATTCCTCGTTCTTGTTGTCAAAAGAGTAGATAAGTGGGTCAGATTGGATGCCCGGGTTGTTGTTTCGAAAAGGGGGTGGTGAAGGGAAGAGAAAAGACTATAAAGAGAGCGGGATAGCCAGAATCCAAGTAGCGAAGCAGAAGTGGGGAGGAGATAGAGATATGTGATGTGATATGAAATGCTGACTTATAAGGACGGGAGACAGACTCGACTCGAGGCGAGGAACGGGAAGGGACCCGAAGTCTCTCGGGAGGGGGGGAAGCAAGTGCTGCTCAACCCCCTCACTCACAGTCAGACCAACCTCGACGCTGTGATCTGTCAGTGTCAAAGCTGAGCTCTCGAGATGGGTGGTTAAGTACTACCAGCTGCACTTGCACGCTCTTGGATGGGTAGTAGTGTCAAGCTCGATGGGTGGTGAGAATGATGGACAACCCAACAACCACTGATGAGCTGCCCCTCTCTCTCTTGCTGCAGCTTTCGTCAGTCTTCGCTTTACACGGCAACCTTTCTTATTCTCTCTCTCTCTTTCCCTCACTGGTGTTTGCCAACTCTCATTGGTCTCTCCATCTTTCTTCTTTGCATGCATTTCTTTCTCTCCGCGGATGACACGCTTCAAGTCGGCCTGGTTCGTCAAGCTTTCACGGACGTATCAAAGTCGAACCCGTTCCCGCTTCCGAGTTAGGTAGCGCTGGGAACTGGAGCCCAACCGTGATACCAACCTTTTATGGTTATTATTCAAAGAGATGACCTTCAAGCGAATAACATGTCTTGGAATTGGCGTAGCATCTGTCCTTCGGAATGGTTACTGCCCAAACACTTGGACAGTGCAGTCTGTCATGGACTGTCTTGGACGTTCAGTGATGGTGATTCGAGGTGCCCCTCCAAGTCGTGACATGGCGCGGCACGGCAGAGGTCGGAGAAGAATTTCATCCTGGTTGGCGTGGACGGGATCGTTTGGAGTCGTGGTTCTCTTTCGATACTTATGCAACTCGAAGAAAGAACGAGAATGCCCCGCCGTCGTGGATGGTGACAGCCTCAAGAGGTGCCGCTTTTTTCACCATGGCTTCGTTCTGAAGTCAAAGTTCGGCTCACCCTTGCTAGCGCCTTCCCCGAGAAACTCCAATGTTGACCCCACTTTCCACAACTGATAGTGGGGCTCAAGCCCACCAAAAGGAGGGGTTCCCTGTCCAATCAGCTGATTTCCCAATGGTTGACATCATCGCCTTGCTGAAACTTCCAACTCCTTCTCCCATCCCATTCGACAACAAGGGGCAGGAACGTTCACCGGCGACCGAGACCAAGTCTGCCCCTCCTTCCTCACTTCTGCAAGTCATTTGGCTGACCTGAAGCAGAGCGACCGATACATGAGGATATTGATAAGAGCACGCCATTGCCGATGATCCGGACGCGTCGGAAACAGCTTTCCTCGAGACACTTTTTCGCCCATCACCAACCTCCCGCTTCTTCGAATTGCACCCGGCCCCGGCCCCGACCCCGACCCCAACACCGTGACTTTTCGGGTGAACATCGATCGGCCCGCACGGCGAGGGCTCTCCACGTGGCTTTTATGGTCACCTAGTGCCATGGAAGCCACTAAGCTCCTTCAACGTGGTTTCGGAATGTCGAATACACAGGATAGAGCGCCTCCCTCGTCCATAACCTAACACCCACCCGCCGCTACAGTCCAAGCATCAAGTCAACTTGAGCTGTAACTCCAGGCGCCAACCAGCAACGTCTACAAGATGCCGTGATCCCACAGTTCTGCCGTCCCTGAAGGCAAGCCAGTGAGGCCCGGCAACCCGTCATGGTTCCATCCAACGACCAACACAACTCCCGAGTGGGGGTCGCATCGTGAGAAGATTAAGAGCCGAGATGACATTCAACCTCTTATGTTTTCCCCAAGGTCATCGATTTGGGATCACGCCGGTGGCTGGCAATATTCATCCCGTGGAACGGATTACTGATTCATTCACAGACTTGCCAACTGCTGGTCTGCTCACCATGATGGCTGGAGTTTCTCCAAGAGAGTGTCCACGTTTGACTTTTCTCTGGCTGTTTCATCGCCTTCCTCTCACTTTTCCTTCGCCTCGTTTCATTGTTCTTTTATGAGCCCAAAAGGTGGGCCAAAGGGAAGGTTCACGTCTGCCCTCTATTCAACACTCCAACTTTCCCCTGGCAGTTCACCTTGAACTAGAGATCACTTCTTGTCATCCAAATGCAGTACGTGCAAGACAAATTCAGGGTACGGTTCCCGAAGGCTTACTGTGGGACTTGCAAAATCACATCAGGAGAGGAGTCGATGGGCGATTCTTGATATTCCACTGGACTACCGTACAGCCATGGCTACAAGTGTACGTTCTTTGGAACTAGGACCCTTTTCATATCCTCTTCACCTCCTTCCTCACTTGGCACACCCATTTCCGCACAAGCCATCACGAATTCTCATCACATATTGCCCCGTCTTTGCCGTCCACACCACCATCAACAGCCCCCTTAGTTGTTGTTGCAGCCATCAGGGCGGTTACACAGGCACTGAGTGGTGCAGGTGCTGCCGAGCAGGGTGTCATAAGACTTGCCCGACACCCATCCAGCACTTCCGCGGCATCCCTTGAGGATCGCCGCTGCACCATCATGAAGGTGAACGTATTGGGCACCCGTCAAGTTGTTGGCCCAGCTGGTGCAGCACTGGTTCCCTGCCGTGGTGACGCACACAGAGCGAGGGCTGACCGGGAGGCTGTTTCGAGTGGAAAGCAAGCCGTTGATCAAAGCCTCGTAGGCTGAAGCAGCCGCCTGGTTGTCATTGAAGCACTTGATCCTGTTGGAACCGCAGCGACGAGAGAGCGAGGGCGTCTCCAAGTCGGTAGTCGAGTACTAAAATTCCTGACATGCAGGGAGCTTGACGATTGCCCCTAGTGAGGTTTTGAGAAGTAAACAAATCCGAGCTCGCTCGGCCGAGAGGTCAAGTGCATGGCTTTTTCCTTATGTCTTGTCAGATCTTCTATTCTCCCACTTACCTAGACAGTCTAGCTAGATTGTTTGACGACATGGCCCTGACCAACATATTCACCGGTGTCTATTCTAGGCCGTCCGTCTTCTCATCTCCCTCCATCGTGACCATTGCATACGGACATTCTGAACCTTTCTATGAACCTGCGATCATAAGCCCTCTAAACGGCGCCGACTTCCAACAACAAGATCACGGGCGTGTGGCTCAGTTGGTAGAGCGTTCGCTTAGCATGTTTCCGAGCATGCGAAAGGTCCTGGGTTCGATTCCCAGCTCGTCCAATTCTCGATCCATCTTCATTCTCCACTTTCCGGGCGTGTGGCTCAGTTGGTAGAGCGTTCGCTTAGCATACCTTACGGATATGCGAAAGGTCCTGGGTTCGATTCCCAGCTCGTCCAAATTTGGGATGATGAGATGGTTCGGGATTCTCTTTTTGCTTCCATTTCCGTTTTCCCTTTGAGTCTTTTTGCTTTCGTGTTTGTCGTCGTTGTCGTTCTGCCGGGTGTGGATGTTGGTATGAGATAGGCAAGTGATAAGATTGATCTGTGACATTCCTATACCATATGCACATTGGAGTTCTTTTCTGCCAGCAGGACTCTGATGCTGTGTTGACCGCGGTAAGGAACGACCATATGTCGCACTGATGTATAACAAGATTATTTTATAATTGACTTGGACAGTTTTGATATGAATACCCAAGCACCGGCGACTATCACTTCCGTTTCTCCTCAAGTCAGCGCAGTTCCAAATTTTGCAAGTTGCAACGTCCGTAGGCTGTCGCAGGTAAGTCTACTCCCTCCGTGCACGACCGGCTCCGGCCAGCTTGCGAACAAGAAGTGACTGAGTATAAAAAGAAAATGGTGAACAACTTGGTAAAAAAACTTGGAAGCATGGCGTTAAAAAAGGAAGAAAAGTGAGCAAGAAGCTCTAAAAAGAAAAACATACAGCACCTGGGATTCGCTGGTCGTCACCGACCCAACTACTAGTCAGGCGATTAGTGGCTTATCTATGGGAGAGCGGACGGGATCCCGAGTTTTCCACTATCTATGGCCGTATGTGCTTAATGATGCCAACACTGTCTCCTATAAAGTTGATTTCCAACGACGCGACGTCATGTAATTGTTGAGGTTGTTTCTGGGTGTATAGGTAGGTGTTGATGCATATTATTGTCCTAAGTCTGGTGCTTGAGGAACTGGAGAGTGGAAGAGTGGAAGAGTAGAAGAGCGAAAGAGAAGCAATGGATAGAACAGGATGTGAATGAATGGAAAGCTTCTCACCCCGGGCGTAAAAAAAAATGTGAGCGAAATCAATTTGACCAACCGCACATCTGCTGCATCAGATTTTGTGTTCCGGTCGTGCTAGGTTTCAACTATCGCGGCCAGTTGATGTTCCGGGAGTCAGGGCGACAGACAAGTAGGTAGAGGTACTACTGTCCGGTGTAGGGAGGGTCAACTTGAACAAACCAACATGATTTTAACGGTCTTTCTGCCCGGTTGACCGTGTCTGTGGACACTCGATGCTGTTTTCGAGGTAAATACTCACCTTACATTATGCGAGCCGTGGCGCAAAGCCGCCATTCCTTCGAGTGTCCTCCGACTTCAAACCGGTATATTGACCTCCTTTGGTGCTGTGGCTCAGAGGTATGACTCCTTTCGGGATTATGAGCGATACCTTTGACGTCTCCGAAACCATCTCCGAGAGGCAAAAGGGATTGTGGGATTAATGCCGTATGCGCCCCGTGCGATACTCTCGCTGCGCGGGCAGTGCTGGTAGTGCTGCGGACATATAACATGCAAGTTCTGCATGCTTAAATCGAGGCCCGTACCTGCATACCTTATCTTTTACTTTTTTGCCGCTCCGGCGTCCGATGATGCCTTCTTTTTTTTCCTGCGAGGGTGAGTCAAACGCCACGGAGCACTGCCCTCTCAGCTTTCTGGTGAATATAAAGTTGCAACTCGAGTGTCCTTGCCTCGTCTTCCACTTTTTGACAATCTCCTTCCGGTAGCAAGTCTCAACAATCAACTTCTTCAAGCACCAACCTTCACGAGCTACTTTACCCACGAATCATTCGTCATGTTCCGTGGTCTACCCAAAGCAACCCGGTCCCGACTGGGGCACAACGCCAACACCAAGGAGGCACGAGAGAGGAACAAGCTACAGAAGAAGCAGAGGAAGACACAACCGACCTCAAATCACCAGTGGCAGCGCCAGGGCGAAACCCTCGAGTGCCCTGTATACATCAACGTAACTACGGAAATTGTCAGCAACCAAACCCCGCCAAGAACTTCCATAGATACCAGGACAGCACCACTAACACAGGATCGCCAGATTATGCCTGAAAATGGCCCGCGCTATTTCTACCGCCGGTATATGCCTGTCACTACAGAAGACGCGCCTGATGAGGGGGAGCCTCAACTTGACCGTTCTGCTACCGCTACCGAGACAGAGTCTCAACAGCCTACAAAAGCTATAAACTCCAATACGGAAACCCCAAATGCCACCGAGAACAACGAGCATAATGATGCGAGACCACATAGCGACCAGTCTCACATGCAGGCACCACCATCACGCCATGCGGCAGTCGTCACCGAGAACATGGAAGCAAAGAACGACGGCGTAGACGCCTCTGTCTCAAGGGTCCTCTCTTCTGTTTCTTCCACGAGCGTCATTTCCGAGTCCGATTCCTGTACTACTTGCAGCCACAAACGAAGGATGGTCGGCACGTTCCTCCACCCGGTATTTCCGGCATATCCAGAGTGGGAATCATTCTCGTGTTCAAGGGCAAGGGGTAGGCGGGACAAGACCAAGGACGGCAGCCACGAGAACAACCACGAGGACAAGAACAAGCTACGAAACATGCTCTCACGCATCCACGCCCCGTCCTTCTCGTCCGCCCGTTCTTTCCGGACCCGGGTTACTAGGATCCCACTTGAACTCGAAGAACGCATTGCAAGCTTCAAGGAGAAGCGGAAGGAGAAACGAGCACAAAAGGAGAAAGCAAAGCAAGAGCGGAAGGAACTTGAAGAGTACGTCAAACGACACACATCTGGATGTCCTCGGACATACAGTGACGACACATCTTTTCACAGCACTGGGATCCCGGACCTTATGGCCTTCATCTCGGCATGTCTCGATTTCATCTGCTGTCTACTCCAGCTACTCTGCCTACCGCTGGCTGTTTTTGGCGATTGCTGATGATATGTTCTCGCCGCTAACTTCTTTCCAAATCAGGATTACCACGATCCTACTTGCACTCGAGGATCGCCTTGAAAGGTTCAAGGAGAAGCGCAAGGAGAAGCGGAAGGAGAAGCGAGCACAAAAGGAGAAAGCAAAGCAAGAGCGGAAGCGGAAGGAATTTGAAGAGCACGTCAAACGGTATACGTGTGGATGTCGTCGGACATACGATGATACAGTTTTTCCAAGCACTGAGTTGCTAGAAAAACTTATCCCCTTGATCTCGGCATGCATCGATTCCAACTGCTGCCTAGTCTGCCTACTGCTGTCTACTGCTGGCGACTGCTGTTGATATGAGATGCTGTGGGAGAAGGAGAAAGAGAAGAGAAGGAGAGGGGGAACAAGATGGAGAAGGAGAAGTGGGACGAGAACCAACAACCACGGCGTTATAGCAGAAGCGACGGCCCCGTGGCAGTTACATGCACCGGCCGTCACTTCTCTATAACTTAGCACAGTCTAATTTGAACGACTCAGAAGCAGGTCTTAAAGCTCATGACGGAATTCGGTGCTCTGTTTATTATTTGTGTATGGTAGCTATTGCCAGTACACGTGGGCAGAGATAGTCGTTATCGAGTTTGCGACTGTGGACTCGGAAACAAAACGAACATGGAGAGTCAAATATACGTTTATTTTATTTTATTCCCATTGCACCCTTTGCTACGTCCTGAAAGTCGGGAATGACTGTGTAATACCTTCCGATTAATTGGCAACACATGAGCAAGACTCCGCTCAGAGTAGGTATTGTCGTCAATGTATTGCTTCGTAACGTGGGATGGAAGGCATTTCGCAACGACTCATTGTGTCAACAAAAATACCAGAGCTGTATTTCACTCGACGTAATGGATGTAATCAGACAATAATCCTACCTTCTCCAAGTGATAAATGGAAGCTTCCATGTCTATTTGGTCATTCTTCTCTCAGTAGAGGCAAGTCTCATTGTTCAAAACCACAGTAGGCACCGCACTCCCGCTTCCTCTTCTCCTGCTCCCTCCAACTTCGCCTTCAGGACCTTCTTCGCCTGCTCAAACGCAGTATCAATATCCTCCACGCCCATGTTCTGCAAGATCTATCTTCTACAACATCTACACACTCTGCGTCACCTTCTTCTTGTCCTTGGCCTTTTGCAACTTCCACTTCGCAGGATTGGCGTGAAGCCTGGAGGTGGCGATGCTTACCCACTGGGCGTCGATCGTGTACTTGAGGCGTCGGATTTACTCGTTGAAGTAGGCGCAGATTTGGTCGGGGCAGTTCCCGTCGGGTTTCTTACACATGCGGATGTTGGTGGCAGTGGAAATACCTACCTCTAGTGAAGGAAGAGTGCGGAATGGACCTCCGGTTTGTTAACTCCGACCCAAACATGAACACATTTCATTCCACATAGAACGCTCATGCCGCTGGCATGGCGGAGAGCATCAACAGCTTAGGAAGGACACGTTGATGTACATGCATATGCAGGTAGGAAGACTGACCTGGCCGGCATTCATGCTTGGGAAGCCACGTTGGGATTATGGAGATGATTCCTGGGGTATAAGTACCTGGCCTCCCCAGCCCGTTGGCTGGTTTTGTTTTCCTCTCCAGATCATCCTCTTCAAACACATCTTCAAATCTTTCCCGAACCCTTTCTGCAAACAATCCCTTCACTTCAAACCTTGACCTACTCAGCCCTTTGTTTGGCTAGTTCAGTTTCTTCTTCACTCTCCAGAGTCACCATTCAAGCACATCTTCGAGTTCCTCGACATCCAGCCCATCTTCCATCGCTTCCGCCCTGGCCAAACACAGCTCGACAACATGACCGATGTCAAAGTGCAGAGCCTGAAACACATCTCGAAGACGCAAGCAAACAGCAGGACGATACCAACAATGCCCTACAGTCACCCAACAGCGGCACACAAAAGGGTCACAGAAGCCTGCCTGGACAAGCATCCTCGATAACATCCGCACCTCGTCAACACTTGTTTCATATTCTGCTGTTGCTGCTACAAGCCGATTATGATCTGGGCTTCCAGTCGGCAAGATTGTTCATCCAAGCTCTACCACCGCTCAAAAAGCTAGCAATACGACTAATAGGGAATCATGCTGGCGGCCGACAACCATCCTAGGAGGACAGCCCATGGTTCCAACAGTTGAGAGATATATTTATTGAGAATGTGTTGATACTAGAGGTACGTCTTTGTTCTACCCATTCCTTTTCACCCCTACCAGAGTTCATCGGGATGGTTTCTGACTTGAGTATCAACCAACGAACAGGACGTCAACAAGCAGCGCCATTTCCCATTCCACAACCACATCGGCGCTACATACGCCAATTGGCCAGATTCGTCCAGAATTTGAGCACACTCCTCCTCTATGTCGCTCGTGGATTTTACTTTCTGTAGGGTCCGAACGGGCCCAAAGAGAGACACCCCAGCACTCGACCACCCAGCATCTTCACCTGTGTTGCTTCTCTGACGCATTCATCGGCCCAAGGGACAAGTCTGCGCTCTCTCGGGGGTACTCCTTTGTCTTCAAAGACCAACAAAACATCCATCCTTGGAGGTTTCAACCTTCAATTCCGAAGGTCCCAACTTCGACAACATGACTGGTTAGAGGTATCGGATGGCTTATATCCACCTCCGAGTCGACAGTCCACCATTTACTGCCGTCAAGAAGTCGAAAGCCTCCGACAAAAGACGTGGATCCGATCGAAGGCGTGTGTTGGTGGACTATTTATCTCTTGGGGTACATTTTTGTGAAGAGCGAAAGCTCTTGAGGAGACAACAGAGACCAGTCACCAAGCAATCATTCAGTTCGCACCTCAACACCTTCGCAACAATGAAATTCCTCGCCGGTCTCTCCCTCATTGCCTCCGTGGCTTCTGCCATGAGCGTTGACTTGACTCAGCGCGGCGGCCCCTCGACGTCATGATCGAGGTCGTCGGCAACACCAACGTCAAGGCCAGCATCACCAACACCGGCAAGGAGCCTCTGAAGGTCCTCAAGACTGGTTAAGGAGCTTGAAAAAAGAATGCCGAGATCCCATGTCAACGTGATGGAACAGCAGGGAATCGAACTTTTTGACATTGGAACCCTCCCAGTCCGACGGCAAGATCGCGTTCGATGCCCCACAAGGCTTCCGTGTCCGTCTTAACATATTGGTCAATTCGGTTCTGCCTCCTGCTCTACAAGGGCGCCAGGCCTGCTAGAGAAGGATTTGGACCCGGCGTTGGACGTAGGTTATTCCCCGTGGGACAAGGATCCAAAATATGTTGCTGATTTGACTTTTCCTCCAGCCCCGACAAGTCATCCGGATCAACTACGAAAAATGCATTGTTGAACTACGCAGCCGCCGGCTCGTCCAATATGTCAACGAGACGCTCGGAGAGACAACAGGATACGTCTACGGTCAACTCCTTGCTTAGAACGAAAAGTGAATGGTCCACCATGCGTAATCCTCATTCTCCTCCGTACTTGGTTCAACGAACACGACATCCAACTTTCTCAATGACGGGGGAAGTTCGGCCTGAATGAAGCCGAGTATAAGCTCGCGCTCTCTTTCTCGATTGCTCTGCGCATGCGAATATGGGGAGCCATCGCCGAACGTACCTAGTGACGATGCCCTTGCGGGGACAGCCAACAGGCGCCAGCCTCAACACCACCATCACCACCATCGCCGAGCGGCAGAAACTTCCCTCCGCTCCCCGCGCCCGCCATGCGTGCTGGCGGTGCTGTCCCCTCTGACACGGCGGAGGTAAACCTCCAGACTCAGTCCTTCCAATGAGCTCTTTGAGTTTGAAAAGATCGAGTTGATACCCCTCCTCAGTCCCCTCCATTCTTCTCTTCCTTGCAACCAACTTTCACAACATCGGCAAGCCTTATTGATACTCTCAATCACTTACAAAGACCGCTCCGAAACTCGACCAAGACTACGTCAACAAGCAGCACCAACACCGCTCCGAAACTCGACCAAGACTACGTCAACAAGCAGCCACCGCATCTAAATAGCGGAATTCAGGCGCAGATACAAAGGTCCCAACCAGTCGGCCACTGTCGTGCTCACTGTTACCATTCACGTTGCAGACAGTCCTGGGTCATGGTCTAGTTCCGGCAACACCCTCACCGTTCCTTTGCCTCAGCTCACCAACCGCAACAAAACAACACACACACGTGGGCGATAGAAGAAGCTTTACCATGCTGTGTTTGTTGCTTCGGATCGCGCAGCAAAACTGCAACTCCGTCGCCCCCGGTAGAGATACCATTGCACGTGTTGGTCCAAAACACAACCCCAAGCCCCCCCTCGGCCCCGGCTCGTGCTTCGGCAGATCAAGTCTGGGAGCACATCGTCGGAGACGGTCTACATATCGCGAAAGACCCGCGAACAAGCTGTCCTCTCAGATGGTGTAATTACCGAGGAAATTCTGCCCACATGCTTCTGCATTTGCAATTGCATCTCCGGCAGTAGAAGACGATCTTGACGATCTTCACCATTGCTTCAACTCTTCTCATGTTCCATTTGGACATGTGAGAAGAGGAGCAGTGCTCTATTTCACAAACCTACCTTATATAAGGCTGCCCCCTGACTGTCTTGTCCTTCTCCTTCTCTTTCTTTTCTTCACACTTCGTCGCCGTTATGTCCTCATTACTCAAACTACTTCAGCACATTACCATATTCATACGCATTTATTCACTCAAAATGCCTCGTTTCACAGTTGGAGACATCGCCTGTCTGCGAGAATGGTGGCGCTATAACGACGAAGAGAAGCGCGTACTCCTCGACCTAAACCCCAATCACGATATGGGGAAGGCCTCGAGCCACCCGGCTATTGTTCTGAAGAAGACCTTCGAATATGCGCTGGTGACCACGGTTTCCGCCCACGGGGCGAAGCCGGCTTCCTTGGGCCCCTATGGGAGACGCTCCTTTTCCTATACACTTGCGTTCTTTACGTCCTTTGTTGCTGTGGCAGATGTCAGGCAACCCCACATCTGGTCTGAGGAAAGGTCCGAGGAGTAGTCCAAGTCAGCGACGCTGTTGGCAAGAAATCATGTTCTGAGGTGAAGGAACACTTGATGGATGTTGTTCAGTTCTGAACTTCTGATTCACCGGGACTGGCCTGGACTGGACTCCTATAAAGCCAGCTCAGCTCCCTCCCCCCGAGAATTGACCAGTTTTCCTTTTCTTTTTTTTCTTTTTTTTTTGTTCTCCTCAACATCATTTTAACATACAGGCATCATCATCAGACCAAGGACGACTTTGCCAAGGGCGAGAAGAAAGGAACCACTGTCTATCTTTTCGGATGCCTTCCAAACCCTACGGTTAATCAAACATGGGCTTTCCTCAAGCCTCCTAAACCAAAACTTCCGTCGAGAGTTGTTTGAAAAGATTATCCGGCTAGTATGGAAATTATCCCATGAAGTTTGCGAAATTCCGGGATACGACGTCACTATCCAAGTATATTGGGTCAAAGGGCACGCCAATATCGACGGAAATGTACGGGCCGACCAAATGTCAAGCTAGGCGCGTACGGAGGCTCGGAATATTTTCATCACCAGCGGCAAAGAACGGGATGCCAACTTGTTGCCACCTGCCGTTCATCTCCAACTCGTGGACGACATTGAGAGGGAGACAACACGTTTTCCACCGCCTCGAGCGCGGGGACAGCGCCCTCCTGTTTCCGAGAGGTCAAGGCCTAGAATCGTTTCTTGCCCCCGGTGTCATGTGCGGTGATTCTACCACTTCTTCGTGGCTCGCGACCTGATTGTTGGCTACATGTATCCGCCTCGTTCGTCGTCTTTGCTTCCTTTCCATGACAACGACTACAAGACCGTGGACCCGATCTTCATGGAGTCCAGTCCGAGTGGTGGGTTGTTCAAGCAGCTGCTGTTCGACAAGGGCCAGCGCGTTATGCCCCTACTCGATTGCTCTCACCACCGCCGCCCTCTCCAACTTCGAGGCCAACCAGAACTATACCAGGACGTCACCGATCATCTTTTTTTTTTTCGTCGATCGCGATCGTCACCGGTTCATTTTGACATCCAGGCGCCGAGTCGATTGGAATCAACTTGACCGAAGAGCCTGACATCGCACTCCGAGAGACGGGATTGCGGACTCGATTCATCAAAGTTTACGACTAGCAATCTGCACTGCAGGCGATAGGTCTCGCCGAATCTCGGCCCAAGCTGCTTGCTGTACCTGCAAATTGGCGTTTCTGCGATCGTGCCCGAATTGTGGCATAGGATCGGGAACTCTACAACATAGAATGAACCAACTCCCATCATCGTTTCTCTCTCCCTTTCCCCAACAGTTCATTGTGTGGTTTCTTGCCGGGTCCGGCCCCGCCGCAGACAGAGCTGGCTACCAAAATCGGCCGGCACACGGAATACTACAGTTTCCACAGTGCCTCGTCAGTCCGGCTCAGACGGACGGACGACGGCACATGCTGTCTACCTAAGTTGTACCTTCCGGCCAGAGGTAGTCTAATCGACTTGACTCTCCGAAAGTTCGCACAACACAGCTGGGATTTTCAACGAGAGTCTTGTCACTACGTCTACCTACCCATCGCCGCGAAGCATTAGTGGCCTACCTCAGCATTTGGAAAGACCCCGGCGGCCATGTCACCCCCTCGCCGACGTATCGTCAACTCTAATCCGACATTTCAACCCTATCCGATATTCCAGCCCTCCCTGTCCACATTACATTACATGTTCAGTCAACGGTGCCACCGGTAGCAAGACCAACACATGCTGCCCGGGTTGTACCTTCCGGCCAGTGGAGAGGTAGTCTAATCGACTTGACTCTCCGACAATTTGCATACAGCTGGAAATTCCAAAAAAAAGTATCGTCGCTACGAACTTTACTTCTTACCTTCGCATCTTCCATGTCGGGAAGCCTTAATCGCCTACCTCAGTATATGAAAACATCCTGGCTACGTTACCCTGGGACCACATAACTCACCATGAATACCACTGCTACGTCTTCCCTCTCCGGATTTTCGATGTTCGCCATTCGGCTAATCGTCAAATAATTCTCCTACTTTCCACAAGGAAAAAAAACGCGGATTATTTTAACCCTCATATTTGGAACCAAAATTTCTACCGCCTTGACACTTTCCTTTTCTCTCAATACTTCCCTCCCCCTAGTCTCTCCTAATTAGCCGATTTTCTCTTTTCCCTCCCGAACATGAACCCTCCGCTACAAAAACTACCTACTACCGCCGCCTTCTCTGTCCTTTCGAGGATTGTAGGGAGATCTGCGATGGAGAGATCGAAAATGCAGTGGTGTTGCACATTACCGAGATGCATAATACGCCGGATATATCGGTGCATACTTGTTCTTTCGAAGAATGCACCCATGTCGAGCCCAGCGCTGAAAAAATTGCAACAACACATGGACGGCATGGCATGGTGGATGGCATTCCAATTCGGAACCAACCAGAATGGCGCTGGTACGACTCCTGAATGTTGTGTCTAAACGGCGGGTATGAGGTTTTGGAAGTGAGGGATATGTTGTGTCCCTAGAATATCACGGTTTGGGGTGTGTGGGACGGGAAATGTTTGTGGGAAGCGAGGCGGCTGCTATCGGAAACGATTGCTGAGCGGAAGTGGCGAGAGGAAGAAACGGATGTGAGAGAAGCAGAGGGGGGCGCGGAGAGAGGAAAATGGTCGCGGCGCTATCTTTCCGTGGATGTCAGGGATGACAATCTTCGAGTTTGAATCAATTGAAGAAGTTCGTTCTCTGAAATATCACACTTGAACCGTGATTGAAATTGTCTATCAAACCGTTGCCTCCCTGTCTTTGTCCATTGCCCTCTCATCTTTTTGCAGACCTTCCGTAGCCTTCCTTTATGGCCCTGTTTCGAACTCGTAATCAACCTTCCTTTTCTATTCCTTTTCAGTGTCTTTCTTAGAACCGAAATGTGCAAAGTCAAAGTGAAGTGGCGCCAATAAGTAACATTTCAGCTTGCCTTCAGGTCTTCAACTCTGCCCCTTATCGGTGGGATACGTCTTCTCATCTTTCGTTCCTTAACCCCTTTTTGAAGCTCCACCCACGGTAAACACCACGTAAAAACGACGATAGAAGTCAAGGAATACCGTAAAAGGTAACCTCACCTGGTCACCAAAATGGACCAGCAGAGGTATATTAAAAGAAACCTTCGACTAGAAAAGTGACAAGACAAGAAGAAATTTTTGAGTAAACCCATTCATCGTCAGAAAAAAAGCTCAAAAGCTCCATAGCTCCCTAACCCCGTCCGACCAATAAGCCAACCAAAGTAGTAATCATTGGCACAATCAATCAACGCAATCCCAACCAAGCCATCTTTGTCCGACCATGACCATCCGATCCTCTTTTTAGATGACCACATCAACTTTTGTAGTTCAGTCCAGTCATTGTCGATAACACCAGGTACCTCAGGTGTTAGTATAAAAATCATTAACACGACACGCTTTCCATCCTCCATCCAAAGCCAAATATGTTACAGGGGACTCTTAGGTAGTAGTATCCATCGGTCCACCGGAAGAAGAAGCAGAGCACTGGCGGCAGGGACACTATGACTCCGCCTTGGGAGCTTCTTCCACGGCGGCGGTGGCGGGAACCTCAGGGGCCACAGCTTCTGGTGCGGCAGGCTCCTCGGTGGGAGCAGACTCTGGCGCGGCGGGGGTCGGCTCGGGAACAGGTTCGGCTTCTGGGGCCGGAGCTGGAGCCTCAGTCGGCTCGCTAACGGGCGCCGCCTCTGGCTCCTGGACTTGTTCCTGGGCGGGTTCGGGCGCCGGCGCTGGAGCCTGCTCAGGTGCTGTCTCGGGTGCTGGCGCAGGGGCAGGCTCGGGTTCGTCGATGGCCATAGGGGTAGGGACTGGTTGCTCAACAGGTGCTGACTGCTGCTGCTGCTGCTGCTGCTGCTGCTGCTGCTGTTGATCAACAACTTCGGCAGTGGGCTCAGTCTTGACGTTTTCGTCCAGGCGAATCTTCTTGTGGCGTCCATTGTCTTGAGATTCGAGAGCTTCCTTGACGTCCTTGAGCTCAACCTCGAGCTCATCGAGGCGTCTCTTGAGCATGTTCTCCCTCCTGTGACTTTCCTCCAGTTCCTTCTGCAGCTGCTGGTGGGCCTCGCCCATAGCATCGATCTGGGCGCGAAGTTGAGCTTCAAGTTTGCCGGGCTCCGAAGCTTGTCGAATATTCTCCTCCGTCTCGAGTTGGTGAAGGCGACCGCGGTAAAGTTCTTGGATGACCTCCAACTCACTGACTCGGGTCTTCAAGCTGGCATTGGCAGCGAGGAGCTGCTCGTGGGTTTGTGGCATGTGCTCGCCGTTCATCGGCGACGGGGCTCGACCGGGGGATGCAGTCGGGACGCCGAATCCGGAAATCTGTTGGGCTTGGAATTGGTACTCGAGGTTGTGATCAATGGGAATGTGCGGGTTGTATACGTTGGGGGTGCCGGTGCGGGAAACGGGCGAGTTATCGTCGACGGGATGGCCATTGATGGACTTCTGGGATGCTCTCCGGGCGGCGGCAGCGGCAGGGTTGTTGGGATCGATCATGCCCACTCCTCCGTTCATGTCAGCGGTGGCGGCAAGGTTCTGCTGTTGTTGTTGCTGTTGCTGGACACAGTTAGTTGCTGAATGAAACTTGCAAGGTTGGATATGAACGACTTACCTTTTTCTGCTTGGCCAAATCAGGACGCATAGTCTTGACGCGGTTACGGCTCTTGATAACATCGGTCTTGAGGGAAATTGGACGAGGACGGCCGTGCAGCTTGAGGAACAGACCACAGGCATTGCAGAGAACCTGGCCCATCTCGTCGCGGCGCCATAACGGCGTTGTCGAGGTCGCGCAGTTCTGGCAGGTGGGCTGTGTGGTTTCGCGATCATGATTAGCCATTGTCGCCATGTTTGCTGTTGTTGGTGGGTGCAGTTGCGCAGGGCAGCAGTGTGGCTACGGCGTGGTACTAGTAGAGGGTATCGCGAATGTTGGGCTAAACGGATAAGAGATGGGAATGGTATCGAGAGAGAGAGATAGAAGATTAGATGCTGGCGATAAGCCAACCTTGATAAATAAATGCGGGAAGTGGAAGCGACCAGCTGGAGATTGATAGACGTGCGTGGAGGGATGATGATAAGAACGAAGCAAGGAATGATAAGGAAATTTTTTGACGGGACGCTTTGGGGCGCTGCAGTGGGCGGGCGGGCGACAAAAAGTGGGCTGTTGCGATAACAACCTGGTCGGGCTTTGGAGGGGCTTAGATAAGCTATTCCCCCAAAACCTGGCTTCTTGGCCAATGGGAATCTTTGCCATTCTCAGCAAACCGGTGGTCATGGCTTTTCGTGACGTTGATGCATTGCCAACCGCCCGATTGTGTCGCAAGACGCGATTGGGGATATGCGATACGCGATAAGGGGGGGAAAGCCGAGCAGGACAGACAACACCAACAAAACAAAATAGTAAACTTACCAGGTTGCCTCCTGGACCTGGATGCGAGCTAGCAGCTGGAGAGGTGCCTGGAGGAATCATGGGAGGAGCGGCCATGGTAACGGGTCTACCATTGCAATGTTAGCAAAGTTGGCGCATCGCGGGTACATGTAAAAGTGAAGGGGGAAACCAAGCAGCAGAACCACCAATGCGCCCAGTACCACTGCCCCTGCTTCATCTTCATCTGTGAATCCAATTGACCGAGAACTGACCTGGGCTGTGGTGATGTTGTTGTCGCCGGAGTGTTGTTGTTGTTGGTGGCAATGGATGCGATACCGGGCAACATCTGCGACATGTTCTGAGGCCCTGGGGCTGAGGCCTGGGTCGACGTCGAGCTCGGTCGGGATATGGGTTCGGGTTCAAGCGTTGTCGGCAATGGCAAGGATGGCGATGCCGCCGCGGGCTGTTGTTGCGTCGTGGGATCCTCCATCATGACGGCTCGGACCGGAGGCAGCTCCAAATCGGTGGGCGGTGTATCTTGATATGTTGGGTATTGCGGATGAATAAGGGGAAGACCCGGAGACCGAGTCGAAGCCAGCTTGACGGCGGACGGTTGAAGGCGGCGTCGGTGCCAATTGACCCACTCGTGGTGGATTCGAGACAGACCGTGGGCCCGTGACCGGGATCGCCAACTTCGGGATCGAGACTGCGGAGCGATGTGCGGGCGTGTGGTCGAGGTCGACGTCTAAGAAATGACGTCCGTGCTTTTGATGATCGGACTTGTTTCTTTTCCTTTTCTCTCTCCTTCCCAAGGATACCTGACAACGAGAATTGGCAATGTTCGCAAAGGTTGACAAGACAAATGACTGAGTCTGATCGACGTTTGGAACGAGGCAGGCCAATGTCTTGTTATGATATAACAAGCAGCGACAACTGAAAGTCTTGGGGTTCGGGATAAAACGTCAGGGCTGAGAAGGGAAAAGGGAAGAGAGTAAAACGTCGCGGGGCCGAAGAAGAAAAGAAGTAAAAAGGTTGCAAGGAAGGAGCCCCCTCAACCTTGGCGACACAAACCCGAACCTACCCCTTTCCGACGGAACGTTGAAGTGAAGGATTTCAGTTCGAAACCTCCTGCACGGAATGCCGTAATCCGTGGCGTACCACAGTGCAGATTGTGCTTGCCCGATTATGATGACCACAGCGCGCCAGGGTCGTCAGATCTTTACAGCCTTTCAATTGGACGACAGCGTTGAGTTATTGTGATAGATACCTGGTTTTACGGTCGAACCTGACTGTTTTGCCAGCCTTACCACGATTTTTCGCGGCGAAATTGAAACTGTTTCTTCAGCTTTGTCCAGGGATTCGGTGCTTCACCATCACCTCAGCTCATGTACTTTGAACCTGGTGATATTCATCGTACACGTGTCTCAGCAATGGTCCTGCTGGGAGTATGAAGAGTTTTACCCAGACATATCAAGACTTTTCATTAGACACATGTGATTTGTTTGGTGTTGTTGGCGAGTGCTTGGGACTGCGCTTGAAGACGGGATGTGCAGTCCCCTGTTATGATAAGATAGCGTGCGGATAAGATAACGTCAACAAAAAGTTAAGGAGCAACTGGCCAAGAGTACTGTGTAAACAAGCTGGTTGCACGCGCAGAGGAGTTGATGGCAAGATATTCATAGCAGATTCAAGTTTCTACATGGTGTTTGATTTCAATTGTCTGTTTTGTTCCTTGACCTATTTTGTCGTTCTCGGGCAAGTTCCTGTTTCCCAAAGTTGCAACTTGCAAGTGGAAGTTACCAAGACAACGTTATCTGATAAGGAGCTGCCCCCTGCATTTGCCAACTGGCTGCTGATCCTGTCGCGCTTCTGCAGCCGAAAGTCGACCTGCAAGAAGCGCCGTGCCCCACACTTGCCAGCTGCAGCAGGCTTGCGTTCCAAAAATTTCCATCCATGCAGCGCGATTCGGCTGGCCATCTTGCCATCCATTCAACAAGCCATCCATCAAATCCAACCACCACAACTGAACTCGCCCTGATATCGTGACCTGTCGCGCAACCTCGATTGAGACCTCTCATTATCCCAAAACATCAACAACCCACAACAGCAAAGAAAACACATTTACACGCAAAATGCCATCCACACACAAGAAGGAAAAGCCGTGGGATACGGACGACATCGACAAGTGGAAGGTCGACCCTTTCACCAAGGAGGAATCGTCCGGCGCCTTCCTCGAGGAGTCTTCGTTCATGACCCTTTTCCCCAAGTACCGCGAGCGCTACCTACGAGATTCGTGGCCCCTCATCACCAAGGCCCTCGACAAGCATGGCATCACCGCAGTTCTCGATTTGGTGGAGGGTTCCATGACAGTGAAGACGACAAGAAAGGTACGGAGGATGCGCTTTGTTGCCTCTGGTCGTCACGCTTTGCTAACTCATGTCCAGACATTTGACCCCGCAGCTATCCTCAACGCCCGCGATCTCATCAAGTTGTTGGCCCGTTCAGTACCAGCCCCCCAAGCGATCAAGATTCTCGAAGACGGCATGGCCTGCGACATCATCAAGATCCGCAGCATGGTACGGAACAAGGAGCGATTCGTCAAGAGGCGCCAAAGAATTCTCGGACAGAACGGCACAACACTCAAGGCTCTCGAGCTTCTCACACAAACATACATCCTCGTACACGGAAACACTGTGTCGGTAATGGGCCCGTTCAAGGGTCTGAAGGAGGTCAGGAGGGTTGTCGAGGACACCATGGACAACGTTCACCCGATTTACATGATCAAGGAGTTGATGTAAGTTTTGCGCGCCTCTGCGCACTTGCGACACCCCAACAACAGTAACTAACAAAAGAAAACAGGATCAAGCGCGAACTCGCAAAGGACCCCGCCCTCGCCGAAGAAGACTGGTCTCGCTACCTCCCCAACTTCAAGAAGCGCACGCTCTCCAAGCGCCGCGTCCCCCACGTCGTCAGCGACAAGACCAAGAAGAACTACACACCCTTCCCCCCCGCGCCCGAGAAGAGCAAGGTGGATCTCCAGATCGAGTCCGGCGAGTACTTCCTCGGCAAGGAGGCCAAGCAACGCGTGGCGGAGCAGGAGCGCGCGGAGAAGGCCAAGCAGAAGAAGGAAGAGAAGAAGCGCGAGAGGGAGAAGGAGTACGTGCCGCCCGAGGAGTCGACGGACAAGAAGGCGAAGAAGAGGAAGGCGAGCGATTGAGCTGGTGGAGGTGGTGGTGCAGTCGAAAAGAAGGGGGCGGTGGAGGTTGGAGGCGGAGTTGAGGAAGATGATGAGAAAGAGAAAGGATCCTGGAATCCCATGATACCCATACTTCAGCAGACGATTGAAATTTCCCCTGCTTCGGGATCCAAGGGTGATCTGGTTGCTAATTCACCAAAGCATTTGTCAAATTTGTTGTCGGAAAAACACTTGCCAAGCGAAAGTCGCGTCTTCATGAGATTTCTCTGTCGAGGAAGTTGGATGTTGACTCTTGAATCTGTGGATAGTTCGAACCCAACAAGTCTCCAACAAACCCGATGACGATCGGGAATAAGCCCGATGCGGTACCGCAGTAGATCCGCACCACAACTGGCAGCTCCACCCCGGCGGATCGCAAACAAGGGGTATCACAACGCGGGCCGAGGCAGTTGCATCATTGGGTCCGGCAACGAATGCGGGGGAGAGTGGGGGCGGCCATCGTCGGTGGCAGGGCCGGGGGCGCGGGGGGAGGCTCAATGACAAAGTGACAACAACATCCGCTTCCCCGGGTTCGATTAATAATGTTTCCGATGTTCACGACTCATTTAAACTTGATGCCTCTTTCGTTCTTTCACTTATTGATGTTCTTTTCAACATTCATTCATTGAATTGGTCTCATTAAAACACAACACATACACAACGCCAAGATGCCTCTCCAACTAACCGTCAAGAAAATCGACGGTAAACCCGGCCAGGTTTACTACCCGTAAGTCCTTCCCCTCACGTTCATCTCACCTTTCTTCCTTTCCCCCATCTCCCCATTACCTCCAACTCCCACCATCCCGCATCACTAACCCCCGGCCTCCCCAGCCTCCAACTCTCCACCATCCCCAAACCCACTCCCGGCCCCGGCGAACTCCTCATCCGCCTCCGTTCCTGCGCCCTCAACCACCGCGACCTCTTCATCCGCCAACACCTCTACCCCGGCATCTCCTTCGACAACCCCTTCCTCGCCGACGGCTATGGCGTCGTCGAAGCCGTTGGCCCCTCCGGAGTCTCCCCCGCTTCCCAGGGACTCGTCGGCAAACCCGTCCTCATCACCCCCAGCCGCGGATGGATTTCCTCCCCCGACGGACCCGACGACCCCAACCAACCCTGGACGGTCATCGGTTCTGCGCTATTGACCGAGGCCGGGACGGCGCAGGAGTATATCGTTGTTCCTGAGGCGGAGGCCGTGTTGGCGCCCGAGCATCTGACTGCTGCAGAGGGGGCGGCGCTGCCGTTGGTCGGGTTGACGGGGTGGAGGGCGTTGGTTACTAAAGCGCAGGCTAAGCCGGGGCAGAATATTTTGGTTACCGGAATTGGTGGCGGTGTAGCGCTGCAAGTCCTCCAGTTCGCTGTAGCGATGGGGTGTAACGTCTTTGTTACCTCGGGTAACTCCGAAAAGATTGAGAAAGCGAAGAAAATGGGTGCAAGGGGCGGAGTAATCTACAAAGAGAAGGATTGGGATAAGCAGCTGCTTCAACAACTTCCCAAGGACAGACCGTATCTGGATGCGGTGGTTGATGGAGCGGGTGGGGACGTGGTGGCTAGGAGCGTGAAGCTGTTGAAGTCAGGGGGGGTGATTAGTAGTTATGGGATGACTGTGAGCCCGAAGATGGATTGGTTGATGCAGGCTGTGCTCAAAAATGTGGAGCTGAGGGGGTCGACGATGGGGAGCAGGAAGGAGTTTGAGGAGATGGTGGCGTTTGTGAGGAGCAAGGGGATTAGACCGGTTGTGAGTAAGGTGGTGAGGGGACTGGATAATTTGGGGGGGATTGATGAGTTGTTTGAGGAGATGAAGGAGGGGAAGCAGTTTGGGAAGTTGGTGGTTTTGATTGATGGGAAGGAGAGTAAGTTGTGAACACACTTCTGCCTGGGAGAATGATGAGAGGAGGTGTTGCTGTTAGACCAGAGCTGATCATAGTCTCAGCAGATCAATGAAGAACAACATCTACCACACAGCCTGGAAAACAGTACGCGGCCAAAAAGAGAACTCCCGAACGCCATTTTCTCAACATGTAGATCTTAGGAAGAAAAAAAATAGAGAATCCCATCTCACCTTACACCTCCCATTTGGACGAGCTGGGAATCGAACCCAGGACCTTTCGCATATCAGTCTCCGTCTGGAAGGTAGGTATGCTAAGCGAACGCTCTACCAACTGAGCCACACGCCCGTATATGTGATCTTTGTTGGTGATGTGGCTCGGTTGAAGGGTTTATTAGGGGGAGTTTGTGAGTTGGGATGCGTGAGTTGGAGAGCGGATGCATGGAAGGGAGGTGCTGGTGATGGGGGTTTGGGGATGGGGTTGTGGCTGTTGTGAGGGAATTGGAGAGGTGGAATGCATGGAGTGGATTGTTAGATATATGAATTCATGGAAGTTGCAAGTTTGGTGCATTTTGGAAGGTTGGTGGTTGAGGTATTGCCGAGTGTCCGGGAAGTGCTGCTTGAGGTTGTGTTGGTGAGGCTTGCATCGCTTTGTCCCGACAGGGTTTGAAACTGGTGGTCACCGCACTGCACTGTGTGTATTTGCGACGGGCTTTGGGGACGGGAGGCCTGCTGGATTGCTTTCGAAGTTGAGGTTCTTGACGTGTGCAAATAGCGGGTGAGGGAGGAAGGTGAGAGAGAGTGCGAGATTGGATTTGTTTAGGAAGGGGAGTTGCCCGGTCATTGCGATGCAGTAATGGTCAGGCGAAAAAAAGGAAGGTATGCGATGTATTGTGATACCGGTATGAGCCTTCCTGGCATGTGTGTTGGCGCTGAGAGGAGATGGCAGGTACGATGCGGCGGGCATTTGGGTTCCATATGAACTCTCCCTGATCATGACCAGTTTTTGACCATCTGTCTTCTTCCATCGTCTGCTGCTCTTCGCCACGATTTTTTTGGTTTACCGCTCAACATCTGTAAAGCCCTTCATTCTTCGCCGCCTGAGCATCAACCTTTCCTCTCGATCACGTCCTTCCCACAGTCTTGACGTCAACAACAACATTCCGACTATCCTCCGAGTCCGCCAGCCAGCAGCTATCTCCACGCATCGTGTCGTCCCCAACGCAAACACCAACAGTCATGCCGTTCAAGGAGCGTTCGTTCCCCCCAAATTGGCGTCCCTTAGATGACATCGAACACTGGTCAAAGGAGGCCGAGGACGGTCTCATCAAGATATGTAAGATGTTCGGACTTGAAACTGATGACGAAGGGGGTGTCGAAAAAGATGTTGTCGAACTTATCAATACCTTGATGAAACACTTCGGTCTGCCCTCCCGGGATGCGGGTTCGTGTGCGTTGCACGACGAGCTAAACAAGGAGCTCTACGGCGACTACCTGAGTGAAGCAAAAAAAAATACCTACACTCTCGTGCGCGCGGTAAGATCTGGCGAGAGCGTCGCTCCATCAAGCTTGACCACAGTTTTTTACCTCAACAGGAAGCCTCAGGAGCCTTCACATCTAAGGCCTGTGCGTATTGGACTGAAGGGCTGTAGCTGCTACTGCATGTTCTTCTCGGTAAGTCTCTGCAGGCATCATCTCCCTTTCCTCACTGGATAATCGTGACAGACTTTCTGACTGGCGGTGTCAACCAACCATGTTCAGGGCGAGCGTATGCATGGCTACTGCAGACATATTCTTTGTGAGTTTTTTCCTGGGCGGGAGAAGCGGGCGTCCTGTCTCAGAGAACCTGGCACTCACATGTTTTGCTGTACAGATGTCTTACGCTTTATCCTCAATTGTCCCGAACAACTCCCGTTCCGTGATGCCTTCACTCGACCGGAATACGATAACATTTTCGCCCATTCTTACCCAGCTCAGGCCCTCAAGAACGCCGAATCTCCGAACGAAGACTGGCGCAAAGTCCTAGACAAGATCCCACACGAAGCCGAAGCGATCATCTATACCCCCAAAGAAGACGAACTGCTGGTCTGCGTCAATTGCTTCCGGCCGATAAACCGCGGAAATTGCGCTCAGCCTTGCCTTGGGTGTGGGAACTTGGTCCACAAAGACTGCCACGAAAAGGATATGCCTACGATTAAGGGCGACTTGAGATATATATATTTGCGACATCCTAAACCTGTTTCGAAAGGATGCGCCGTTTGTAGGGATAATAAGAATTGGGAAGAGTGGACGCAGTCACATGGACCGCCACTGTCAGGGGACTACGATTCAGGCGAAGAGGAGATGGACGAAGAGCCTCTTGAATCGAAATTAGAAAGGATTAAATTCATGAAAGCCGGGCAATATTACAGTTACCTTGGGGAACAGAAATAGTTTGACATGACCAACAACAGCGAAACGGGATAAGGATAACGATGAGCGGATATGAAGCTGGCTTTGATGTTTTGGTATTCGTTGCTTTTAGTACATTAGCTAGGACAGTAGCTGTCTTCAAGATGGCTCATGGTTGCCTCTGATACCTGTCACGGGGTCGTTTGCCGTACTGGTTCCATTCGCATCATGCCCATCCGTGCCCGCGGAACTAGCGTCTTCCACAGATATTTGCCTCAACCCAGCACATGCGTCATCTTATTGAGTCGTTCAAGTCTGTTGTGATACCAGGGGCAGTGATTCCACCCGACGACGGGATGATCTCAGTTGAGCAACTGGAGGCAGATAACAGTAACACCATGGACCTCAGTCGAGGCAACAATACTCGCCGATATGAAAATTCCGAAGGCAAGAGCACCTCAAAGTCTCCTCCCCTCATCAACCCGCTCGAACTTCTCGCAGCGGGAGTGGACGGGCGGAATGTGGGAGACACCAATGTGGATCTTTTCCTTCGGATCCGGCAGATTAAAGCTCGTCTACCGCCGGTAATGTCCGTTATCGGTCAGCAACACCGCGCCTTCCCTCTTGACACCACGGGATGTCATCGCAAAAGAAGCAGGTGATCAGCCAAGAGCTCCTACATCCGTCTCACAATTTCCACCCTCCCGGCATCTTCAACGGCACCTTCAGCATCCCATCCCTCGGCATCCGCCCCGCCCGCACGTTAACTTGCAGCGCCTGGTGCAAGAGTTTCGGCTCCGCCAGTCCCGAGTCGCGCTCCTGTCTCCAGTTGACGAACTGCTCCTTTGTCGTGCCGTCCTTCAGGTGCTTGTTCAGTCGCTTCTGGTCGGCGACCGTGGTGTAGGGCTGAGGAGAGCGGGAGTCGGCGGAGGGGTAGTCGTGGCCTGTGTAGATCTTGTAGTGGGCGGGCAGGGAGAAGAGGGTTTGGACTGAGTTGTATCTGGGGAGGGGTGTGTTAGCTTGGGAAAATGGCGTTGAAGAGGGGAAAAGGGGACTTACAGTGCGTGAGCATCACCACCCGGGAAATCACACCGCGCGGACCCAACTTCGGGATCAAAAAGGGAATCGCCACAGAAGATGTTTGCTGTTTCATTTGTTATGTCAGCATCAACTACTATCAAAGCAGAAAAGAAAGAAAAAACTTACACCCAACCAAATACCCAACATGATCCGGCGTATGCCCCGGTAAATGCTTCACCTTCCCCTTTAACTCCCCCACACTAAACTCCTCCTCATCCTCAAACACCCTATCAAACGCCCCCTCCCACTCCTCCCTGGCAATCCCATACTTCTCCGCAAAAACCTTTTGCACCTCCACAATCCTCTTGCCTATGCAAATCTCCGGCTTCTTGATCCCACCGTTTACCTCATCGCCGTCACTAGAGGTACCTGTAGTAGTAAGTTTCGTCTGCAAATACCGAGAGGCAGTGAGGTGGTCGGCGTGCACGTGGGTTTCGAGGATTTTCACGATTTTGTAGTTTTGGGAGCGGATGAGAGAAAGGAGAGAGTCGGCGGTGGTGGTGGTGATGAGAGAGGTGGCAGGGTCGAAGTCGAGGACGGAGTCGATGATGAGGGCGTGGAGGGTCAAAGGGCAGGCGATGAGGTAGGTGAATGTTGAGGTTTGGGCGTCGAAGAGGGGGTGGATTAGGGGTTCGAGGTCTTGGTGGGAGGGGGAGTGGGAAGACATGGTTGCTGGCGTGGTGTTGATGGTAAATCGAGAGGGTTCGTGGGTTGGTGATCGAGTGTCGATTTGGTGGGGGAGATTATATGAACTTTGGCGTGATGTTTTATACCAATTGGGTGCGGTGGTAACTACCTATGCTTTAAAAGATCAGTTTCCGGGCATTATTCGCCCTTCAATCGTCGACGTCAGCCCTTTGACCGCGAATCCATAGTGGAAGGATGGTCGCCGACTGGGTGATCTGTTCGTACAGGAGCATTCCAAGGAGGATGTTCATGGCAAATTCGAGGAAAGCCAAATTGAGACGAGGTTCATCCCAAATGTGATGTCAATTTCAGATCGGAGAAACACCTTGTGCCCACCGCCGCTAGGTCACCGAACCCGTCTCCAGGGACAATCGCCGGGTGGCCGGATGGACTTCGATGCACGGCGGTCCGGCCCGGAACTCGGGGTCGGGGGCGGAGGAAACGACTCCCGGTAGTCGGTCACTCGACCATCACTTTCTCGGAAGTCGGTCCCTGAAGGTCACTCGACGGGAACGGGAACCTCGTTTATACGCGGGGAAGTGCCTCCTTATGTTGATCCCCGACTCCCTGGCGAGCCTGGGTCAGCAAGGGGTGCCCTCGGTGATTGGACGACGCTGTAAGGGATGTCAACAAAGTGGTCGCCGACCTGTACCATGCTAATAATAGACGGCATAAGGGGATCGACCATGGATGGCATGGACCAGCCGCCGGTGTTCATCTGAGACTTCACTTCAACTGACAGCTCTGACAGGTCTGACACGCTGGGTCAACACGTGTGAGTCCACAACCAAAAGAACGGTTCTGAAACCCGTTGAAAAGAGGTCGCCGTCCACGCCGTCCAATCTGGGGTAGTGTCGGGGACCACTCCAGCATGGCATAGGCCGCTAGACACTCACAGGCCGCTAGACACTCGGTGAGGATGCACGCTGTCGGCGTTCTTGGGTGACCTCATGTTGAACGCCGAACTCATCGGCGAGCCGGGGGGGACCTTCTTCGTCACCCAACAGCCTGAGGAGGGTACGTATCCAAACTGGTCGCCGACCATTCCACTTACCATGCTTATATTTGGCGGGATAAGGCAGTAGGGCAGATCGGATAACCAGAACGAGAATGCCCTGCAGTAGACTTGCCAGTGTTCATCTGAACCTCGAGGTCCCCTGGAGCAATAACAGGCTGGATCAGGAACCGACATCCTTCCTTGACACTTCGCCTAACAGGTCGCCGTCCAGGCTATTCCGTCAGGGGCGGTAGGGACCAGTGTCGGACCGCATGAGCCGTAAGTGCCACTCGGCGAGGATGTATGCTGTTGGCTTTCTTGAACTCAAAGCAGGTGCCCTACCCCATCGGCGAATGGGGGTCTCCTTCGTGATAGTGTAGAAAGTGGTCGCCGAGTACCTTGTCTATAATTGGCGGCATAAGGCATAGGCTTGCCGGTGTTCATCTGAAACTCGAGGTTCACTAGGCCACTGCCCAGCTGGATCAACACGTGGGTGTCCGCCAGGGAGAAAAAGCGTCCCCATACACTGGCTGAACAGGTCGCCGTGGACGTTTGCCGTAACGGTTCGACAACGCCGTCCAGTCCGGGGTAGCCATGGGAAGCAAATCTAGCATGAACCCCGACTGTCACTCGGCGAGGATACACCCTGCGAGCTTGTATAACTCCGTTCATGCTGATGACCGACCTCATCGGCGACCCAAGATCCTCCCCGTGATAGGTTGATTGCCATGAGACTTCCCCGGAGCTGTCAAAAGCCATGGTCAACAGTCGCCAGCAGATGCCTGGTCCGAATAACATATCCCAAGCTTGGATGCGTCTGTCCAAGTCAACTCGTCGGCGAGCCGGGGACCTCGTTGACGTACGGCAAACCTGTGGACCTTCCCCGGACTTGTCAAACCTGTCAAAGCTATGGTCAGCAGTTGGTGCCCGGTCCATCAAATCAGAGCGCCCGAGCTCAACCTTTGCGTGGAGCTCAGTCAGTCACCACTTGCCTTCGCTTGTCAAGTCCGCCAGCTCCTCGTCGTCCTCCTGTGGATGACTTCGTCGCGACTGACAAAGCTCTGAGTAAGTGCCAAGCGGCCCTCATCACATCGCCGCCACCACTCCTTCGACCCCTCATGAAGCTTTTGATGACGCCAGAATGGGCAGTTCAAAAGCATCGCGAAGTCAAACCATTGGAGTTGTAGTCAAAACAGGTCCCCGAAACGTCGACACTATTGTAAGCTTGAGGTCCCCGACGAGTACCTTCGTACCTTCCCCAGATCCCCGAATAGCATCAAGTAGGTTGCCGGTAGTCAAGCAGCAGGTCGCCGTCACCACAGACGAGGTGCCCGAAAAAGATTCGAAGTACCTCCGTACCGATTCAAGTCCCTGAATGGCATCAAAAAGAGGTCGCCGTCACCAATAGCCAGACGTTCCAAATGCCCGTAGCCCTACGAGGTGCCCGACTCCTGACGTCTCTTATCGTCTTGCTCTCAAGGTCCCCCGAACACCATACAAACAATCCCAAACAAGATCCCCGATACGTACCACCTCTTCCCAAAAGGAACAAGTTACAAGAGCAACCGGCGACCTTCTTTCCACGGCGACTCAACCGATTCGTGAGATTTGTGAGCAATTGCGTACAAATCGTCCCATTTATCCCATGGCTCCGGCGACCTCAGGGTTATGTGTGTAGATATCAGATACCACGTAGGTCATAATGGGCTGATGGGAAAGTCAAACGACCCAATAAGCGAGGGAGGGAGTTGATTCAATGGGTGGTCCATGCGGCTGATTGTGATTGCGCCGCGGCCGCCGCCTAGAGCGCGCCTCCGGATGCAATGTTCCAGCATGGTTCTACTGTAGTGTATTTTCTGGTGTAGCCCGAGAGAGAGGACGGCGACGATGTTTTGGGTTTGGTTTCGTCCTCGCTTCGTTCGTTATTGGGGTTGGTCAGGGGACAAGGGATGTTTGATCGAAAAAAGGGGTCTTTAGGCGATGTTGGAAAGGAGGAGGTGTCGTTGTGGAGGTTCCTGTAGAATACGAGCACGAGCAGGGGTCAAAATGTATGTACGAAAGTAGGGTGCAGACTATGTATTGTATAGAGATCTGCTGGGAAAATCCCTTATATAGAATCTCTAATATTAGGTTTTACTAATTATACTAACGGGCCCAGATTATATAAGATAGGGCGGTCTAACTACCCCTATTACCTCTTTTATCCGATATACTCCCCTAATTAAACTAAATTCAATTTAGGAAACTACCGAAATTAAAGCTATTTACAAATCTATACCTATTTTCTCAATTTCCTCTAGCGGTTACCTTTAAAGGTATTGCCTGCAATTGTATACTATAAATATAAAAGGTCGATAGTACTATTTCTAATAAGCGGGGTCCTGTAGTTCAATAGTTAGAGTATTAGAGTAAAATTTTAGTTAACCGTCTACTATCTCTTAAATATTCTTAATAATATAGTTAACGGATTATTACTAAATATTATACTTAAAAGTCGTAGGTTCGAACCCTATTAAGATTAATCTTTTTGCCTTTTTCTACTTTATAAAAATCACTATATTAAAGCCTTTCAATTTTATAAAAGTCCTCTTAACCGTATTATATAAAGAGGTAATTTATATTTATATTAATACCTATCCCTTCTTTTTATTACTTAAAAGGCTTCCTCTCCCTAATCCTCTTTATTAATCCTTATAATTAAGTAATTTACTTCAATCGTTAATAATTCCTTCTTTTCTCCTCTTATCTCTCTAATATCTACTAAATTGAATTACCTTATAAATTCGAAATACTTACGTAAATCCAACGCCTTTATTAATTTATTAATAATTATTTACCCTATTAATATATAGTATATATTAATAATACTTCGCTATTATCCCTCTCTAAATTAATAATTATAAATATCGACGTACTTAAACTTAATTTAGAGTTTAGAATTCTCCTTAATAATAAGGCGGATTGTTTATTTATTATTATAATTAAAGAGTACGACTTCGAATTTAAATTGAAGGGTAAGGGAATCGAAGAGCCTTTTTACCTATATACTTTCTTTTACTCTTTAAGCGAAGGATAACAATTCAACCTCTATTATTAAAGTCGTTACTATATTTTATTTATTAATTCGCCAATTAATAGTACTACTAAATAACTATATTGTAAAACCTTAGGAATTCCGTTAATCCGAAGAATTATTAATAAAGGATAAATTAATATAGACTTCGAAGCCGTCGCCTCCTCCTAATTAAAAGGTATAATAATTAATACCGCGAAAGTAGGCCTTTAACTATTAAATTGCCGAATAATAAACTTACCTAAAATTAATAAAAAAGCGAATTAATTAAGATAAAGTAAAAAAAATATTTAATCTAATAATAATAGTAAGGTAGAAAATAACGCCAACCGCCTTCTAATACTCTTTAATTAAATATTAAATAGCAGTTTCTAATAAAGCAATTAATTCTTCAAATATTATAAGAATATCGGAGGCTTTCCTAATCTATATAATTCCTTTTATTATTTTAAAAATATAGTCTCGTTAAAACAACTAAATTAATTAGCGAGGGCAGTTTTGAATAACCTTAATATTTAAGAACTATTAAATATTGTAATTACCAGTTAATTAATAGTATTTTTTAAGGGTAATAATCACTCCCTCTACTAACGATAAATATTCTACTTTATAAGTAAGGATAATATTATTAATATAGAAGAATGTCACAGGGTTAGCCTACCTATAACCTGCCCAGCGCTGAGCATTGCTGTTACGATGTACTAGAGTGCCTCGGTATAGTTTAGAACTATACCGTCCGGTCACGTACGTAGATACGTGACCTCGGGCTAGTTCCAAGGCTCTCGCCTATATAGCCAACCCTCTACGTATACCTCTTTTCCCCTTCTCCGCATAATAATATATATCTTACCCTACCCTTAATTATACCTCTACCCTATAATAGTTTATTATACCTCTTTAATATTACGCGCGCAAATAGGATTTTAAGACTCGGCCTATTATCGAGGTACGAGCGTAGGCTTTATCCTTCTTTCAATTGAATAGAAATCTATATCTTTATAAATACCGTAAAAAAACCCTAATCCGCCTATTCAAAAACGGGGTCCGCTCGCGATACCTATAATTCTTATCGACCAATTCAATAAGCGATATCGAACTCCCAAAAGTATTAATATTTAATATTACCTTTATAAATAACCTTATCGTAACTACCGCCGTCGGTTCCTTCTAAATTACCGACCCGTATAACGCCAATTTCTATAAAACTTTCTAAATAATTCTTATTACTTTTAACGGCCTTTCCGCTTTTATAAGGGAGGAATAATACACTACTAATCTCTCTATTAATACCGTTTTTTATAATACTTTTCTCTCTTTCGGCCGCCTACTTAACGTTAATTTTATCGCTACCTTCGCCCAACTCTAATCTACTTAAAAGGAATTCTAATTTTTCTATAAGGCGTATATTTAATTTAAAATTAAAAACGTTCGCCTTTTAAATAACGGCGTTCTCTTTAAAGAAAAATATTCCGTCTTTAAAAAGACCTACGCTAATACTAATTAGCGCGCTAGCGAATTCGTATTAAATAATAAAACTTTTTAATAAACCTTCGACTCCGCTATTAAAAATACTAAATCCTTATAGAAGAAGTTTAAACGTACTAACTCTATAACCTCTGCTCCTAAGGACGCTATAATATCCGCTTTTATTATTAACGGTTTCGTAAATTATTCCTCCCGCGCTTATATTAAACCTTTCAACGGCAAGGGTAAGAACCCCTTAAAGAAGGTTAAAAAATACTATACTTAACGTATAAGGATTACTTTTATTTAATTAAACAACTTTTCGTTTTTTCTTAACGAGCGTAAAAAATTCTCATTTATTATTAAGTCTTTCGAGGGCGCCCCCTTCTCCGCCTACGAAATAACTTTATTCTATATCGTCGATTTCAATTTAAATAAAGAGAAATAGAAATAGAAAATTATTAGCGCCTTTATTAAAGAGGAATTTAATATTAAATATAATAATAATAATTTAACTATTTTCGCTTACTACGAATTAAACGACTTCGCTATAAGCAAAAATATATACTAATCCGATTTTAAAGATTAATAGACCTAAATTATCAATTATTATAATTTCGACGACGCTATAAAGGTTTATTTCTTTAGAAATAAAATTAACGATAAAGTTCGCGCTATTTTCGCTATATAAATCCCTTAGCCTTCGGGTTCGGATTACTTTAAATAGCTTACTTTAATCTATATTTTCGTTTAATAATTCGAAGATAATACTTATTATTCTAAAATTAATAATCCCTTTTATAAATTTTATAGCCTTACCTCTAACGCGGCTTCTTCTTCTACGGCTATTTACACTACAATTAACTATAGTAATAATATTATAAATTTTAATAAATTATTTACTATTAATATCGTAGTCTATATTATAATCCTTTAAAACGTTTTTAATTTCCGTATAAAATTTAGCGCTTATACCCGCTACAAGCGCTCCGGCTATTATTCTTCCGCTTATTACAGTAAAATGAATTTTTATAAGGAATTCCCTCCTTCTATTTATAGTAGCAGCTACGGCCGTAGTAGGGGAAGTAGGGGCGGCTCCTATAGCGGCTATAATTAATAATCCGGCTAGTCCAAGTACGGCTAATAGTTTAAATACAGCTAGTAGTCCGGATACGGTTAATAGTTTTATTAAATTAATATTATAGTCCTTAATAATATTTAATTAATTCCCTAATATTAATAAGGCTTCGTTAATCCCTTTTTAGGTAATAAATAAAGAGTTATCAATTAGGGAAATATATAGTTTTTTCACTAAATTATACTTAGAAGCCGGAGCCTACAAGAAGAAAAGGAAACGTCCCTATACCATTTAATATTATAAAAATAAATAAATCTTTTATAAATAGCTATTATAAATAATTAAATATTTTAAACTTTTCTATTTACCTTTCCGATAGGCCGCGTAAATTATATTATTCCACTCTTATCAATAATAATTATATTACTTTTAATTTTATTAATCGTTCCTTTATTTACTACTATTACTTATTAATTTACCGCCTTACTACCCCTAAAGTCCTTTACTTCGCTAACGGAGGGGAAGTAAAAAGCAATAATATTATTTACTTCTCCCGGCTTATTATATAAGTAAAATTATACTATAAAATTATTAATCTTTTTATTTACAATTTCGCTTCTAATAATTCGGTTATCCTCGGTTACCCTTAACTCGCCTATTATTCGTTAACAATCTCGTAGCCCTTCAATACCTTCTCTTTTACTTCCGTTTATAAAGCCCGCGGCTACTTATTAATTAATTTGTATTAGAATTTACATTACGCCCCGTTTTTATAAACAACCTCCTAACTTCTTAATTTAAAAGTAATAAAGGTTAATATAGTAATATACCGCATTTTTATAATCGAGGATATTAAAGACGAAGGCGATTCTTACCCCCCTTTACTAACCGAAGCTACTACCCGAACCTTCTTAACCGAAGAGGTTATTCGAACCTTCTTAATTATAGAACCCACTCCTCTAATTTTAAATACAAACCTTTCCCCGACTTTAACTACAGACCCCGACCCGGCTTTAATAATATTATATTACACTTTTTTAACTTCTTTAATCCGATAGGCTTTTCGCCGCCGCTTTAAATAAATCGCCAACCAATTTAGCCTTAAATTTATCGGTCGTACCCTCGCAAGCCCGGGCTAAGTACTTATATTTTCAATAGCCTCCTTTACTCCCCTCTACTTTCCCTCCTTCTTCTATAGCCCTATCGACCCCAAAGATATTAAAAAACTCTTAGCGCCTAGCTTTTTCGAATTCGCTAACCGTTTTAAACTTTAAATTATTTAGACGATCTAGGCTAATATAGAGGAAAATATTAAACATATACGCAATAAAGAATAAGTAGAGGATAGTTTTAATAAATTGAAGCCTTCTATTCTTAGTAACGAATTAATAATTTAAATTATCGAATAGGTCCTCTTCGGTTACGGTTAGTAATATAAAAAGCTTTTCAATTCTAACTTCTATTTATAAATCGACGCCCTCGTAGGCTAAGGTATAGAGGTAGCCTTTTATATTACCCGAATTTTAAATTCTATTCCCCTTAATAGTACGAATGGGGATTTTATTAAATACGAAGGGGTTATTAATAAATACTTTATAATTAACGGCATCGCCTTTAATAAAATTATTTCCGAGGATACTAATACTTTCTATAAAAAGGCGGACAAACCCTATAAAACCGACGACTAAATCCGGACTAAACTCCTTAACTAATATTAGTACTATACGAATACCTTCCGCTAGGCTATAGTTAAAATATTCTCCCCTAATTGCGTTTACGATTTTAAAATCGAATTTAAACCCGGAGAAGAGGCGCCCGCGGTATACGGCCGCGCTTTTAATCCAAATAAATTTAGTATTATTAAACAATAGATCGACGATAACTTCTAAAAGAAATTTATTTGGCCTTCTTAGTCCTAAGCCTCTTCCCTAGTTTTCTTCGTTAAAAAGCCGGGAGGCGGAGTCTATATTTGCGTCGATTACTACGGTATTAATAATATTACGTTCAAATTTCGCTACCCCCTTCCCTTAATTAAGGAGTGTCATGGGGCTAGTACCCGTAGCTAACATACCTAGCAATTGCTAGGCGAGCCCAGCCCGCAGCCGGTCCGGTAGGTCCGGTAGGGTATACCTAATTAGGTATTTTGCCGTACCGGCAACCCCCTAGCCCGTACGCGCGCTAGTCCCTTAAAAGGATAGTTAGCTAGGCCTGCCCAATAGGCATTCCTTTTCCCTCTTTTTTTCCTCGTAGAACTTTATTGATTTATTAGGCCAATATTTATACTAATTATACTATACCCCTTATATTAGGTTCTACTTCTATTAGTAGATAGATAGTTTTAAAGACGGATATCTTCTTTAGTAGATTTAAAGACGGAGCTAGTAATTTAAAGCGCGGTATTACGGCATTTATTAATACTATAGTCGGATTCGCGGATATAAATATAGACGATATCGGAGTCGAAGAATTCTACGACTCTTAAGACGGCGGCGAATAATAAGAAGTTAGTAGTACCCCTAACGATAGCCTCGTAAGAGGTTTCTTTAAAGTACTTAATAGTAGTACTTCCTTCCGCGATCGTATTAAATCCCTTCTTTTTAATTCTAATTCTAATCCTATCTTTATTCCGCGTTTGGACTTTAGTTTTGCGGATTCTACTCCTACTATTATTAGCGGAGTAACCGGTATTTTAAATACTATTTTAAGTGCCCTTATTAATTATAATAATAGTTATAGTACGACTCCTTATAGACGGAAACCCTTCGAATTCCCTAAGTAGAATAGGTAACCTTATACCTTCCTCTTCTATTATAATAAATTTATTAAAGTATATAATACCAATATTAAGGTAGGCTTATATACCGATTACAATACCGCTTAGTACGAAATTTTCAATACCTTTCCCGATAATAAATAATTCTAATTCAAAGGCTTTTGGACCGGTAAAACCGCTCGTAGCGAAGAAGACCCTATCGCTCTCCTCGACTAAATCCAAATTATCTTTAATTTTTATTAGAATTAGGATACCGCCCTCGATAAATTAGTTCGCTTACGCTAGAAAAATAGAAAGCCGTTCGCTAGCTTCCTAGCTACCTTCGACGACGAAATATTAAAGGTAGGTAATTATAATTGGGAAAGCCCCGCTAAATTAATTTACTTTCGTCGCGCTATTAACTGGAAATTTTATAATAAATTTTTTATAGTCGAATTCTTTAACGATTATTATACTTGCGTAGTTTAGATATAATACTATACCTCTAATTACGAGCGGACTGCTAAATTCAAAGAGGATTATCGTAAATACTTTTATAATTAAAAGGGTCGTTTTTAAAGTAATAGGGTTTATCTTCCTACTTCTAACGTTAATACCCTGTAATTTAATATTTAATGCTAATAGTTTTAGACTTAGTTTTTTTCTTCGTTTAATAATCGTCCCTTTAATTATAATGGCGATATTATTATAGGATTTATTTGTATTAGTTCGAATAGAGGTTGTAGTAATAGAGGGCGAGGCGGTTTAAATTCGGCTATTTCTTCTAAATGAGTTAAATAGGTCTCTGATAATAAATGCTAAAAACGTAGGGATAATAACCTCTATCTCCGTTACGGAGCTTCGGGTTATTGGATTAGTAATTATCTTTATTTTCTTATAATTAATTTTAATAATAATAATAACGTTCGTATTTAAACTACCGCTACCGAAATCCCTCCGCTTTTAGAGGAAGACGATAAATAAAATTCCGTTTTTAAATAGGGAAAAGAGTAATTCTAAAGCGAAGTCGGGCCCCGGAACCTATAAATATATTAAATAAGGTAGAAGAATTCAAGTTAAAATTATAATTAGAAATAGAGCTTACGTTAATTCTATTTATTATTAATAACCGTAATTTATTCTACGTCTTCGTTAATAAAGGTTATTAGTATTATACTGTAATTAGTAAAAAGGTTATTAAAAATCTATAGATTCCTATTATTCCTATTAAATTTCGTCGTATTAAAGGAATTTCTATTATTATAGAAGGCATTACTATCTAAAGATTAATTTATTTCTTAATGGAGGTTAATAATTATATTTACCCTATTTATACTTATATTATTTTACTTTTAAAATTCCTTATTATTTTAAGCAAATTATAATTTAAAGCGATACGCGTTTATTCCGTTCCCTACGAGAAGCGGTTATATATAAGCATTATAAATTATTAGATTCCCTATATTGGAAGTGAGTAGGTCTTAAATACGGAATTTATTAAGGATATTAAATCTGTAATTTATATATTAGCGACTACTTTCGTTAACTAAATTTGTAAAATACGGAAAGAGTTTAGTAGTAAAATAGTAAAAGAGGCTATATTTATAATTAATTTAAAAGACGTTAAAAAGGTATTTTAGCCGAAGAAGGTTTATACCGAAGAATAATTTCGAAAAATAATTCTAAAGAAGTTCTATAATTTTTTACCCTTATAAATAAAATAGAACGCTAATAAATATAATCCCTATTATCCTAAAGTCGATTATAAAATTGAAATTAAGAAAGATAAAGACGGTAAAGAATTTCTAATTCCCTTTAGTCTTTTTTATAATATAACTTGTAAAAAGTTCTTAATTTTGAAGAAGATTTTAAAAGACCTTTTGGATAAGGGGTTTATTTATATTAGTAGTTCGGAAGCCGGAACCCCTATATTATTTATACGAAAGCCGGGGGGCGGATTCCGCTTCTATTATAATTACCGTACTCTTAACGCTATTATATAGGCGGACTATTACCCCTTTCTATTTATTAGCAAAACATTCTATATTTTAAAAGGTATTAAATAGTATACGAAGGTCGACGTAGTGTAAGTATTTTATAAAATCCGTATAATAATAGGCGAGGAATGGAAAATAGTATTCCGAATATAGTACGGGTTATTCGAGTAGTTAGTAGTCCTATTTAGGTTAATAAGCGCGCTGGTAATATTTTAATAGTATATTAATTATATTCTTTACGAATATTTTAATAAATTCTATACGGTTTATATAAATAATATCCTTATCTATACCTTAAATACAAAGGAAGATTACGAAGCAAAGGTCTGCTTAGTATTATAAAAGTTTTTTAAAGTAAATTTATATTTTAACCCTAATAAATACGAATTTACTATTAAGAAAGTTAAGTATTTCGGTTTTATTATTTACGTAAGTATTAATATCTAGGCCGACCCCGAAAAAGTAAAAGCTATCTTCGAATAGCTTCCTCCTAATTTTCAAAAGGGCGTTCGAAATTTCCTTAGGTTTATTAACTATTATAGGATATTTATACTACAATTCTCTAAGGTAGTCGTACTATTAATAGCTCTAACTGGTAAGGGTATAATATTTAAATGGATTAAGGAATACGAAAGCGCCTTCTAACTATTAAAAACGCTATTTATATATACCCCAATTCTTATAGAATTCGATCCGGATAGGAAAATATTTTTAAAAACGGATTACAACGGCTTTACGCTAGATAGCATTATTTTATAGGAAGTTAACGATTCCGGTAAGTAGGTAGTTATTAAATATTATTCGCAAAAATTAAACGCTGCGGAACGGAATTACCTTATTTATAATAAAGAAATATTTATAATTATTAATTATTTAGAATAATAGTTTGCTAAGCTTCGGAATTATAAATCCTTTACTATCCTTATTAATTATTATAATTTAGAATATTTTATAAAAATATAACGCCTCTTTAAACGCTAGGCTCGTTAAGCGGAATATCTTTCTCGGTTTAACTTTAATATTAAATATTACTCGGGTAAGGAAAGGGTAATCCCTAACGCTTTATTTCGACGGGAATAGGATATACCTATAGAATAAAACCGGGAAACCCGTAATTTATAAATAATTCCGGACTCCGCCCTTAAAATTTATACTCCGCTCTGTATTTTTACTTTTCGGGTCGTTCGCGCCGGGAGGGAAAGTATAAAAGTATTTGAAAATCTGGATTTATAATAGTTCTAGGATTAGACGGCCCCTAAAAATTCCTTCTATTAATAAATTAAAACGGTAATTTAAAATAATAAACGGTATTTCGACTTATTTTTTAAATTTAAAATTTAAATCGCTGATTATAGCGTCGATTCTTATAAATATCTCCGTTACTAAGGCCGTTTCTAAATCCCCGGAGCCTTTGTATATATAGAATTAGATTCTATTAACCTCCTAAACTAATCCTAATAGCTTAACGTTCTTTATACAATTCTTATTCAAATTATCTATAACTCCCACATTTTTAACTACCCCGGTAAAGAAAGTACTATTACTACTCTAATTAAATATTTCTATTAGCTACTTCTAAACGCTTATATTTATTAATTCCTTCGAAACTACTATATTTATAGTTTAACTAAAGTTTAGAGAAAGTAAAAGAAGGGTTTTATATAATTATTATCGGTCCCGGACTAATTCAACCGAAAAATTTAAATAGATTTTATTATAGACCTCCCGGATTCTAATAGTAATACTTACCTCTAGGTTATTAAAGACCGGCTTAATAAAAACGTTATCCTCGAACCTATACTGTTTATAAAAGTAGAGCTCTATATAGAACGCTTTTTTTAATATTTCGTTAAATATTACGGTTTCTTTAAATCGATTATTAGTAATAGAGGTTCTAATTAGACTAACCGCTTTTAGGTTAAACTTTGCGAGCTCTTTAATATTAAACGCCTTTTCAATATTACGTATTACCCCTAGATTAATAGAGGCCCCAAACGTATAAATTAGGAGATTTATATTTATTTGCGAACTATCGTCAATTACGTCTAAGATAATTAGGATAAGTAGTACCCTATAGCTTAATTAACTATTAATAATTATATTAATACTTCTATCGGTATAACCCCCTTCTTTATTATTTATAAATACGACGCCGAACTCCCGATTTCTATAATTAAAGAGACCCGCCCGGAAGCTCCCTTTCTTTCCTCTAAGAAACAGGCCTACCAATTCGTTAAAAAGCTATAATAAATTACAAATTTATATTAAACTATTATAGTAGTAGCCGTTTAAGAATAAAAGAGGTTTACTAACTAATGTTGTTAACTAATTGAATATTTCTAAATCGAGGATAAGGTTTGGCTTAACTTTAAGAATTACTCTATAGACCGCCCTAAAAAGAAATTTAATTAATTATACGCTAAATATACCGTCTCTAAAGTCCTCTCGCCTTATATAATTAAATTTTTTAATCTTCCCCGTATAATATATAATGTTTTCTACGTAGATTTATTACGCCGGATAATTATAGACCCCTTACTAGGCTAAAAAATTATTAACGATTAACTGTTAGTTATAGAAATCGAAAGTAAATTAGAGTTTTAAGTAGAAGAAATTCTCTACGTTAATATTATTAGGAAATAAAAGGGTATTATTCGAAAAGTTTTAATTAAATAGAAGGGTTACCGTATCCTATTATAGGAACCCTTAAATAAATTCCGAAAAACGGTAGTTTTAAACTAGTTTAAAGAAAAATATAGGGTAATAAATATTAATAATAGACCGGTTAACTAATAGATTAAAAATTATCCCTAAGAAAGTAAAGATTTTACGAACGGACTAAGAGTAGTTAATTACGGAATTAAAAAATAGAAAGGATTAATAAATAATATTAAAAAAAGTTTAAAATTAATTAGGGTTAAACCCTAAAACTATTAACTACCAATTAAATATTTTTTATTATATTATTATTCAATAAGTCCTTTATAACTCTACTAATATTAAAATTATTAATATTAAAACGCCTAATATTACCCTTTCTACCGCTAGCCAAATTCTTGGGGGTTATATTATAAGGGTTATAAGCGTCTTAAGGGCGGACGTTCTCCAGTAAAACCGGGGGTAGTAGAAATAATAACGGACGGACCCCGTCTAATAGACGAATACCGAAAGGTAGACGGACGGTGTCCTATTATTCGAATCCGCTAAACGGGTTTATAGTACGGACCTTCTTATTAAAGGTACTATCTTCTTTATTCTTTTAGTAGTACTTAGCGGCCTTAGAAGTAGAAACCTCTCTTATAGTAGTAGTAGTAATAATAATAAACCTAATGGTAATAGCAATAGCAACGAATTTAACGGCGGTAATAATATTACGCTCTTTTTAGAATTCTTTCTTATACTTTTTAGCGGCGAAGTTATTGTTATAATAATTAATAAACCGATCGAAACCGGTTTCGATAACTAAGTCCGCTACCTACTTTACCTTTACTATATCGATCTCTAAAGCAATTATTTTCTCCCTAAAATCTTTAACCTCAACCGCCAACGAAGAAGTATCGCCGGATTAAACGGAAATAATAGAGGGCGTCGGCTCGTAAGCGATAGCCGTACTAATTTTCTTCTAAGATTTACTATAAAAAATAGGGTTAATTAAATAAAGAACGGAATTAAAAAATAATGAATGGAGGAATAGTAAGACTTATACTAGGATAATTCCTTTCTCCTTTAGGAGAATAAAATTGGGGAGCGATTTAAAAGCCGTAATAAAGAGGGTACGTTTAAGTCCCGGGATATATTTAACGGTATATTAGGCCGTAAAAGTCTTTTAGGCCCAAGCAAGGGTAACTTTATAAATAATTTTAGTATACTAGTAAAGTATATAAGTAATAGCCGTACTACTAGCGGGGGGCGCAATATAATCGTAACTGTATAATAGATAGTATACGTATTAGGAAGGCTAAAGTATAAAAATTTAAATAATAGCGGCGGTAATCTCTTCGTTAGTAATAATCTTACTAATATTAACGGAGTAAGCATTAGGTTAGGTTTATACCGGTTTAAGAACTTTAGGCTTCTTCGAAGCCGGAATAGGAATTTAGGGTAATGGAGACGACGGTAGCAAAGATTAGCGTTGTATTTGCTAGAATTATTAGAAAGTTAAAAATTATTATATTATAGTAGTATTGAAGGGGGAGCTAGATATTTTATTTACAACCGGTCTACAATACAGACGGGTTAGTAGGAGTAACGATAAGAGTGAGAATAACGAGTAGGTAGGAATATAATAATAATAAAGGGAGGATAAGAAATAAGGAGGATTAGACTACGGGGAAGTAGTAGTTTGAGGGTATATTTACGGTTTGGTATAATAATAGTTAAAAGAAGAAAGAAGAAAAGGAGAGAGAGAGAGAAGGGGATTTTAAAGATGAGTAGGATGTACGCGCAAGCAGTAGAAAGGAGGTTTGTCGTTTAATATTTAGGATATACGTATAGAATTACGCGTATATATTTAGCTATTTAATTAGAGGAGGAGAGGGGGGTTAATATTATAGGGCTAGTACCTGTAGTTAATATGCCTAGCAATTGCTAGGCGAGCCCAGCCCGCAGCCGGTCCGGCAGGTCCGGTAGGGTATACCTAATTAAGTGCCTTGCTGTACCGGCAACCCCTTAGCCCGTGCGCGCGCTAGTCCCTTAAAAGGACAGCTGGCTAGGCCTGCCCAATGGGCACTCCTTTTCCCTCTTTTCTTCCTCGTAGAACCTTATTGATTTATTAGGCCAGCATCTGTGCTAATTGTGCTGCACCCCTTATAAGGAGACGCTCGATACTATTTGCTACGCTAAGATTTTTATTAAATTCGATATTATTATTGCTTTTAACTGTATTCGTGTGAAGGAAGGCTACGAGTGGTTTATTGCTTTTATTACCCGCTTTAGTCTCTTCGAGAGTTTCGTTATCCCCTTCGGCTTTTAGGGCGCCCCTGGCGCTTTCTAGAATTATATTAATAATATTCTTTATAACGTACTTAATATTTATACTACCGCTTACCTCGACGATATCTTTATTTATTCGGATAACGAACAGGACTACGAACGCTACGTTAACGACGTTCTTGAGCGGTTAGTAAAAGTAGGCCTTAGCGTGGATATTGATAAATACGAATTCTATACTAAATGTATTAAGTATTTAGGGCTTATTATTACGCCGGGCGGTATCGAAATAGACTTAGAAAAGGTTAAGGCTATTATTAAATAGTAAGTTCTAGAATCTAAGAAATCCCTCTAATCTTTCTTCGGCTTTATAAATTTTTACTAACGGTTTATACGCTCCTTCTCCTTAATTATAACCCCCCTCTATAAATTAATTACGAAAGACGTACTGTAGATTTGGACCGACCGCTATTAAGCTGTATTTAATTCCCTTAAATAAGTTTTTACTAGTAGCCCTATTCTTAAAATTTATAATTAGATTAAGAAGATTGTAGTAGAAACGGATACCTTAAATTGGGCTGTAGGCGGTACGCTCTCTTAATACGACGATAAAAGTATTTTGTACTTTATCGCCTACTTTTTAGCTAAGTATAGCGTATAGGAGTATAATTACAATATTTATAATAAAGAATTCCTTGCTATTATTAAGGCTTTCGAAGAGTAGCGCCCCGAGTTTAAAAGCGCTTAGGTTCTTTTTAATATTCTTAGCGATTATAAGAATTTTATTACTTTTATAACGAATAAATAGTTTACCTAACGGTATATACGCTAGTCCTAATTCCTTTTATAATTTAATTTCTTAATTTACTATACCCTTAGCCCTTAGAACCTTCGCTTAAACGCTTTTAGTCGTAAGCTTAACGACCGCTTTATAAGCGTAGAAGATAACCGTTTCGCCGCCTATTAGAAATAATTCCTCGACTCTTCCTAATTCGAAGAAGGCTATTTTAAAGTTAATAATCCTATAATTACTTTTAACCTTTATTTTTTCGGCCTTAAAGATTTCGATAATTAATTAACTAATAACTTTATCTGTATTAATTATAAGACTTCCCCGTTCCTATAGGAGTTTACGGTTTATTTATCGGATAAATCCTTTCGCTGTTAACTATTATCGATCCGTAAAATTTTTAACTACGCCTTCTTTAAATATTATGTCCTCCCTAATGGAATAGCGAAATAGCGTAATTATATTATTATTGACCCTAAGGATAAGGAGTTTTAATTCTAATTAATTAATCGGTAATATAATTCGCCTAATATAAGGTACTTAAGTAAAGATATTATATACGACCTATTTATTTGCGAATTCTTTTAGGAGGGTATATACTACGACGTCCGCTTCTTTTATAAAGGCTACTTCCCGTATACGAAGACGAAGTTTTTTAAATGTAGCTCTATAAATTTCTTTAAACTTATTATTATTTCCCTAGCCTTATAGAAGGATATTTTAATTAATTATATTATTCCGCTATTATTTAGCGAATATTTTAGGTAGACTTTCTATTATATTGCTATTGTTATAAATAAATTAATAAAGATATAGTACTATATCCTTTATATTACCTTCGAAGTAGAAGAATTCGCCGATCGCTTTATCGACTGGATTTATTCCCTATATAGCCTTCTTAATACTATTATATTTAATAGAGATTCTTAATTTATTTCCCGTTTTTAAATTACTTTTTATAATCGCCTTTCTATTATACGAAAATTTAGCTCTACCTTCTATCCTTAAATTAACGCCCAAACCGAACGTATTAATACGGATATAGAATAATTCTTATACTTCTATATTAATTAAATATAAACGGATTAGGTAAAGTAATTCCCGTTCGTAGAGTTTTCGGGTAATAACGCTATTTCCTCTTCTATAAGCGTCTCTTTATTCTTTATTAATTATAATTATTACCCTTATATAAATACCGAACTTTGTTCCTTACCGCCCCCCAACTTCTCTTCCGCTTAATTAAAAGAATATTATAAAGCTACTGAATTCGCCGATTATTTTTAGAAGATTTAGGACTTCGTCTTTTAATAAACTTACCGCACTTAGGAATAATATAAAATTAACGCTAATAAATACTGTATAAATTTAGATAAATATTAAGTAGACGATTTAATCCTCTTCGATATTATTAATTTCGTTAACGGCCACCCCTATTAAAAATTCTCCTTCCGTTAAGAAGGCCCCTTCTATATTATTAAGATTAATTTTTATCGGGTTTATTTCAACTTCCTAACTAATATAAAATATTTATTAATTTTCTATATTTTTATAGTTTAATATTAAATCGGCCGAAGCCTCCTTAATTAAAATATTTCTTTAAATATTATTATTAATAATAGCCGCGTTATAATACGAATAAATAATGGTATAGACGTCGTCGAATAGGATTTTAAGCGCTTAATCGATTATAATTAATTTAGTAAAAATTATTATTAATATTACTAAATTAAATAGAAAGGGGATTACCCCCTTATATAAGAATTTAAGAATTACGTTATCGATTATAAAGAAAAGGTTTTAGAATTCTATTATAATTACCCCTAAGCCCCCGTACCCCTAGAAGTCCGCTCTTAGCCTAACTACCGGTTACAAACGGACTTTATCGAATTAAAAACGGATTCGGATTTAGATTTAGACCCGGGTAGTCCTAAACCCCTACGGCGCTACTTAACCCCTAAACTATACCGCCGCCCCGCCCCCGGGCCTCCCCAACGCTGCTTATCCCGCTTATAATAACCGTCCGAAACCGTTACCGCTATTACCCTATCCTAATGCGAAGAAGAAGGCCTTATAAATACAACGGTATAAATTTTAAAGAGATTATTAGACGTTTAGAAGAAAAGGAATAGTATATAACTAGATTTTTCTTCGCTAAATAGATAGAAGGGGGGGATAATATTATAGGGTTAGCCTATTTATAACTTACTTAACGCTAAGTATTATTATTATAATATACTAAAGTACTTCGGTATAATTTAGAACTATACTATCCGGTTACGTACGTAGATACGTAACTTCGGGCTAGCTCTAAGGCTTTCGCCTATATAGCTAACCCTCTACGTATACCTCTTTTCCCCTCCTCCGTACAACAATATATATCTTACCCTACCCCTAACTATACCTCTACCCCGTAATAAAGAATATAACTATATTCTTATAAATTAAAATATATAACTCTATAAAAATAAGGGCTAGCCCCGCCTTTACTAGGGTCTTAATAAACTCCTTCTACTAAAATAAAAAGGAATATTTTAAATTATAAAGAATTCGTAGCAATTTTAATACTTTACCTTAACGTACCCAACCGTATAGTGCCTTTATATAAATAATCTCGTCTAATACCGTATTAATAAAAATATTAACTGTATTATATTATTTAAATTCAAAATTAAAATAAATAATAATAGCTATTATAATCCAAAAGGACCGGATCGCGAGAATAGTAATATATATTTTACGTATATTGTCGTATAACTATTAATTTCCTCGTACAATTAGACGAATTTTATATTTGAAGAAATAACCTTTTATATTGAATTTATACGTATATACCTATATAGAATTAAGAAGAATAGTAGTCTTATTAACTAATTACTCGTCTTAATTAACCTATACCTACAACTTCTTTTCTTCGTAGTCGTTTATATACTCCTACTCTACCTTTACGAAAATATTACTAAACGGATAACCCTAGAGATCTTTATAAAACTGAGGAAGGGGAGGGAAATCTCGTTTATAGAATATAAATAAAGTCTTAAAAGTATTATAATAATCTATAATATCCATAATTAATTTCGAATTATTAAAGAATTTCTCTTCTTCCTCGCCAATCCCCAACCGCTTTATTTAATTAAAGGTTTCCTTATCGATAGACTATCCTTTATATAGTTTAACGTTTATTTTATTTAAAGTAATTAAGAAAGACCCGACCTAATAGAGGTATTTATTATACGTTAGCCAATTCTCTTAAAGGTATAATATGCTAAAACTATTAATAAAGAATAATACTAAACTTTTTAGAAGGGTAGGATAACCCATCTCCTCTTTATTTATTATTATTTCCTACTAATTCTTTTATAGCTATAGCTTTAGGGCTACCGCCGGGGCAATTATAATACCCTTACCCTTTTAATCTACTTATTTTTCCTCTTCTTATATATATATAAACTTAATCAGTTCGGAAATTATAATTCCATCGGCGGTAAATAGGGATTCGATAATTAGATTAACCTCCTCATCCTCTACTTTAACGCTTCTAATCGGTAGCGGTTCGGATATATCGAAATCTAATTAATAAATATTATTTAATTATACGGCTAATTCTTCAAAGGAAATATTAAGAATATTATAAAGCTTTTTAATATTATTTATAAAGACCTTATTAGGGGAAATCCTAGCAGGTGTTAGGATTGACTATAACTCTTGGCAATCGCTCATTTAAGCGACATAGACGTTGTCCTTGTCATATAAGAGTGCTCGTTAGTCGCTCCCGTCAGGAGTAACTGATCTTAATCTTTATTAATATCATATCATACCAACCTAACGTCACTTTGTGCACTACTCTGTAAAGTCGTGTGCGAGGTCCCAGGTTGAGGCTCTCAACAGTAATTGTCTTATTACTTCCTTTGACAATATTGTTATTTATCGTTACGCACTGTTGCTACGTCCAGCAACAGGGCATTTGTTCTATCACTCATCACCACTTCGTAAAGACGCTCTTCGCGTAACAGACCTCGTCCTTATTAAAAACTACGTCCCTAATTACAACTACTTAATTCGTATATAGGTTCTAAATATAGTAAATATTATTAGACTAATACCCAACCAAATATCCTACCTAAACACGTCTCTTAAACTTCTAAATCCGTTTTTAACCGTATAAAATATTAATTATAAATACGAAAACTTTATAACTATATACCTTTAAATATAATAATTATAATATTATCCTTTATTAATTACTGTTGTAATTTACTATATAGGTTGTAAAGCGCTCTTCTAAGGACTTCTAATTATATTCCTACCGTAGGGTTATATTTAACAAATATACTACTACTATTATAATTTCTCTCCAAATTTTTTAAAATAGTTTTACCCCTTCCCTTATAGCTATCGATTTTTCCCTAATTATACCCCCCAAACGCTCGACGCTACCGTTCTATATTTAAATATATAAAGCCGAAAATTTAATAATAATACCTCTTTTTATTAAAAAGGCGGTAACGTAGAACTTAATTATAATTATTTTATTATTATATTCGACTACTTTAGGTCGGATCTAATAATAAAATTTAAAACTATTAAATAATAACGTTAGTATAATAATAATCGAATCTACTATCCGGTTTAATAAGTAATACAACTATATTATCCCGGACTAACGATCTACAATAATTATTAGATTAAAGACCGTCCCTCTACTAAATACTTTTACTAATAAATAATTAAAGAAATCGATAGCGAAATATAGTCCCGGACCTTCTAATATATTGCGAACCTCTCTACGTACTTAATACTTCATTTTAATTACCGTATAAAAATCGCAATAAACGAAATCAAGGCCTTTAAAATATACCCTATATTCTTTATCCATTAGCTAAACTAAGGTCTCTAGTCCTAAATAACCAAGTCGAAAGTACTAATACAAAGTATCGCCCTCTAAAGGCTTCCTAGCAATCTTATTAATAAACCGGTAAAATCGTATATAAAAAGAAGATTAATTAACGCGTATTTCGAAGGGTATATATTCTAATACAAATTAATTAAATTCTAAAGAGAAATAGTAAAAATAAGTATTATTTAAGCGGAAACGCAAATAACCAAAATTAAAAGAATAATTCTAATATAATCCCTTTTCTAATAACCTTTTTAAAAATACGAAGTTATAAACTATTCCTAATATAAACGCGACGTTATTAAATTTAAAACTAATAAGGAAACCCTTATTATTATTTACTACTAAGTAAACTAAACCGTACCCCTCGATTATAATAAATTTATCTCCCGCCCAAATATAATTTCCTTCCTTTATAAGTATAAGGCTTTTAAACCGACCGGCCTTATTAAAAATATAAATTGTCGTACCTAAATCAAAAATCGCTAAATCTCTTAATAAATATTTTAACCCCTTATTATAAAATTCTAATACTAAAAAACTCACTTTACAACTAGTACTACTAATACGCCAACTATTAAATTAAAGGCTACTAATACTATTAATATAAAATACCTCTTCTTTATCCTTCTTAATTTAAACCTCCTTTAAAATCTCCCTTATATATTAGGTAAATTTAAAGTCTTTTTAGCAATTCTTATTCACTCTTATACGGATATAAGAATTCTCTTTAAAATACTCTAATCGGTTAACAATATTAATATACTAGTAATATTTAATTTAATAACCTATACGCTCGCAAATAAAATAAACCCTCTTCGGCTTCTTATTATTATACTCCTAATAACCTCTAACTAACCTTTTACTTCGGTTATCCTAGGGGTTATTAAGAATATCCCTATTAATTTCTTTAATAAATATAATTCTAGCCCTAAACGCTCCGCTTTTATAAATTTAGGAATTACCTTTATTTAATAAGAATATTTTATAAACCGCTTACTTAAACTCCTAAATTATATCTATAAAAATATAAAACTTATTATCTTTAATTTAATAATATATTATAATCCAAATATTAAAGGGAGAGTTAAGGAATTTACTTACTACTTAGAGGAAATCTTAACGCTAATTTTCTATATTAATATATTTATTAACCTTATAGTACTAACTAATAATTATAATTCCCTCCTACTCTTTAGACTAAGTAATCTAACTCTTAGGAAGATAAATAAAATAAATCTTTTCCTAATATTTAGTATAAGCATCCTCTCTAATTCTAATAGGGTTATAATTAATCGAAGTATAGAATTTATCGTATTAAATAGTAATAAATTAGGTTTTTAAAAAGTAAATTAAATAAAGCTTTTTAATAATATACTTCTTTATCCAATCTTTAACCTTATTAATATTTAAAATAAATTTATTCTAATCCTTCTTTTTATAATAATAATCAACTAAAATAACCTTATAATTATAGAAATTAAATTCAAACGTAAAACCTAGGCGTTTAGCGGCAAAAAATACTTTAATAGTTAATCCGGGAGGGATAGGCGCTCGAACCGAAGTAAGAGTAAAAATAAATACCGGGGGAAGGGCTAGGGCCGTAGTAAATCGGACGGCTTAAGAAGCCCGGGTATTAGCCATAGGAGGTCCGGGGTTAATACCCTCCTCCTCGGTAAATTCGAAAATCTATTACTAAATCTAAATCTCCTCGGTTATTTCGATAGCTAATTCTTAGAAATTAGTAACTAGTAGTTTAAGAAGAGCAATAGGCTAAAGGATTCTCTTCTTAAAATTAAAGTCGATAAAAGATTAGAGCTCTTTATTAAAAGCTTTATCCTTAAATCCCTTTTCCTAAAAATACCAATCTTCAAACTTATTAAAAGTAACCTCGCCTGCAATTTTAAAATCAATAGATATTATCGAATATAAGAGTTTAAAACTATTATCTTTATCGTTTCTTACTAAGTACTATATCTATCCGGTTAATTACAATCGTTAATACTATATATAAAACTCTTAATTATAAAATATAAGTACGAGCAGGGGTTAAAATATATATACGAAAATAGGGTGCAAACTATATATTATATAGAGATCTACTAGGAAAATCCCTTACACAGAATCTCTAATATCAGGTTTTACTAATTATACCAGCGGGCCCAGATTATATAAAATAGGGCGGTCTAACTACCCCTATCACCTCTTTTATCCGACAGTTCCCGAAAGACGGGCGGCGGAAACGGGGATTGAAAGTGACACGCGGGAAACAGTGGGGGCGCCGTCCAGAACATTTCCCGGGGAATTTTTGATTTCTCAGCGAATCGAATTGAACGGGCTCCACCGGGAAGGCCGACCCGGTCATTGTGGGCAACTGCGGGCAAAGCCGGGGTTTCTGTCAGTTTAGGGAGCAGATCTAGCTAGTAAGAAGAGGGCTCTATAAGAGGACTAGCCTCCCAGCTACCCAAAATCAAGGTATAGACCTCCCTAATACTTTGGAGACCCCAACTCTAGTTCTATAGTACTCTTATATAGAATTAACAGATTTTACCCACTTTTTATTAAACTGTGCATTCTAATAATTAATAATCTAATTTGCAATACTTGTATTTACGCTAATATCTACAGAAGCACGAGTATCTACATACCAATTACCCTATAACAACCAAATTAATAAGTAATTATATCCCTATTAAAGGAATTTTCTCTAAAGATTAACCGCCCTTATTTCGATAGGCCTTCGAAATTCTGAGACTAAAGCGATAAACTCCTTAACTATATTAAAGGTCTCAACCTTACTAATTTCGTACTAAGTCTAGAACTAGCCGTTTAAAAGCCTCTACTTATTTGTATTAATAATTACATTATTAAAGGTCCTACTCTACGTCGTACTAAACGAATTCGTAAAATTCTCGATAACTTTAGAGATAGAATTATCGTTTATATAGCCCCGGCCCCGGCCTTAACCCCGGCCGGCGCGGCTAGAGTAAATTAAGATTAGGAAGCCCTATAATTAGTCGAGGTTCTTAAAAGCATAGAGATTATTAACCGAACCTTAAATTAATAGACTGACGACGCTATAATTAAATTCGTAGACCTTACTACCTTTAATCTATAGGAATACGAATACAACTATATTAATTAATTATATAATACGAAGGTCTACGAGTCCTTTAAGATTAATAACGCTAATATTCGAAAGTAGATATAGGAATTTATATCCCCCTCCTATAAGACTAGTAATTTTCTACCCCTTTAATCTATAGTCGAGTAGTACGCTAATATTAAGAACGGCTATAACTATAAAAAAGAGGATGCTTAAACCGAAGTTTATTAGAAGTATTACGACTACTTAAAATTATTACTAAGTAAGTTAAATAAGAAGGATAGAGGGATAAATAGGTAAATAGATAGTTAGAACGCTATAATAACTAATATACTCCGCTATAAAGTTCTAAAAATTATTATAATTAACGCTTAATTTAAAGACTTCTTAAACTATTTATAGCCTATTAAACCTACTTAAGTATTTAGTATTTCTAAATACTTTAGTAAAAAAGTATTAGTTAATACCCTCGATTTTTATTTAATATCCGGGGACTTCCGCTATAAAGGATTAAACGAACGACTTCTTATTAGTATTAATAAAGTTAAGGGCTATAAGGGTACGTTTAATATAAATCTAACCTTTAATAGCCTATAGGATAGTAGTATTAAAGATAAAGATATTTAATTTAATAGGACTTAAAATTATCGTAAGAGAAAGCGCGAGGCTATAACTATAAACTTCTTATTATTATCCTTAAATATTCGTTACAAAGCGTACCAACAAGGACTTTATATAATTAAATATTACTAGTATTTATTCCCTTCCAAAATTATTAACCCTAAATAAAAACCTATTAAGAAGGTCTAAAATAGGGTTAAGAAGAACCTTTATAATAATCTAAAGCTAAAGAGAGAAATCGACTACTTCGAATAGGAGACGAAATAGAGGAATAATGGTAATAAGAGTAATTAATTCTCTAATAAGAGTATTTAGGAAATTATAGCCGACTATAAAATAATTGTTTACTAGGCAGCTCTCTAAATAAGAGAAGGAGATTTAAATCCGTACCCTTTTAAAAATAATATTCTCTTCGATTTTAGTAATTCCCTTTATATCTTTAATAAAATTAGCCGTTTTATTAATTTTCGTTATACTCCCTATAATAACGGCCTCTAAATTAAAAACTCCTATATTTTTATTAAAGGATATAGCGATATAAATATTGTAATATAAGGATATAGAAGTTTAAAAAAGCTTTATCTTAATAATATAACTTTTTACCCCGATTTTATAACTAATTTTATTTCTCTCTACCTCCTCCGCAAGAAAAGTCTCTACTAGGACTAACGACTACCCAATAATTATATACGAGGAATAGATTATTCCCTCTTCTACTACCTTACGATATAATACCGTTAAATAGTCTTCAAAGACCTCTTTCCTTCCTTTTCTAAAGCCGCCTTCTTTACCCGGCGTAACTAATTCAACTCTTTTAACGGCTACAAATACTATAAAAAAGAGGCTATCATCTAATACTACTACTTTAACTATTATAGCCCCTAAATATTAAATTACTTTATTAACGTCGTCGGCGCCCGTCTTAAAGGCCCCTCTACGATATATTACAACGCGTATACTATATCAAAAATTAAATAATAGGTTAGCCGTAAACTTCGTAATCGAAGCTATAGATTAAGAGAAAAATTAACTATAAATTTCCTCGACTATATAAAGAACTACTAAGAATATTCCAACGTTATACTTATTACCTATAAATATATTAAATATATTTAGGACTACTATATAATAAATTGCAAAATTACTACAATCGCCTCTTTTCTTAACGACTTCTTTATAATATTAAATATTTAGTATAATATCCAATTAAAAATTATCGAATATAATAATAAAGTTAATAGATCTTATATAATAAAAGAACTCCTCGTTTTAAGAAGTATAGTAATTAAGCCTTCTATTCTATATATTTAAATATAAAACGGTAGCGTAGAATATTCGGGAAGTATAATTAAGGAAAAAGGTAGAGTGATAACTTAGAGTTTTTATTTCGTTAAAGATCTATAGCTAGAAATTATCTCTATAATAATTTATTTTACTAATTACTCCCCTAAATTCCTCTACAACTAGAGATCCCTATATAAGCATTTCTATACCTTTATTACTAAACGAAATAATTTCAATACGATAACCCTTTACAAACCAAACCTCGTTTATTTTCGTATTTATAATTGTAAAGTATATACTATAATTATAATTACTTAGAAGAAAGAAGAAAGAAAGTAAAAGATAAACCCTAAGGTATAAATCGGATATTTAATCGGCTACGCCGCATCTTCTATCTACTATATTTAAAACCCTATTACTAATGCGATTATTAATATTTATAATATATTATTTAATGAAAATACAATTTATTCTAAGGAGGTGCCTATAGAAGTATAGTCCTTAAAGATCTCCTCCGACGAATTTACTATACTATTCTATAAATATAATTAGACGGCTCCAATACTAGAGATCCCTAATTTCGTCGGTAGCCGAATCGACTTCGAAAATACCTAAATATATAATATCCCCGGCTCTCTTCTCGAATCCGAATAATTTCTTTAAGAAGGAGAAACCAATTATATATTTCCAAAACCCTAATTAGGAATTTTAAATACCCTTATAGAGAAGATATTTATCGACTTTATTTTTAATAAATACCTTACTCTTCTAAATACGCCGCTATTAAATCGGCCGCCGCTTACCTCCTTCTTCGCCGGCTTTTATTTAAATCCCTATATTAAAGATAAAATATATAAAGGTTTCGAATTATAGAAGGCCGCCTTTAATATTAATAGATTTTACTAGCCTACCGCTATATTCAATAGTAAACCTATTATAAAAGCGGAACTATAATAATTTATCCGTAATAATAAGATTATTATTAAAGAGGAGGTCGAATCCCTAATCCGTATAAATAAGGTCTAATCTATTTATAAATATTATTTCCCCCTAATACTTAAGAACTATAAATCTTTTAATTATTATATTTTTAGAAACCTCTTTAAATAAGTAGAGTAAACCTATTTCGATAGCTATAAGGAGATAAGGATTTAGTTAGAGGTTAATAGAGAGGAACTGCAGTCTCGAAATAAGTAGATCCTCGATTATATATAAGTATATATATATAAGTTCTTTAAAAACGGCAAATTTAATAAAGTCAAAATACGTCTCATCGTATAAAGAGATTAGTAAATAAAGAAAATAAGGTAAGAAATATATACCTCTACTTTCGCTAATCGCTTATTTCGTACCCTTATCGCTATAACCGCTCAGTTTAATTTCGAATTTATTTAATATAATACCATTAATACCTTCGTTAACGCCTATATAAATGAAGATATTTATATATATATACCCCTAAGGTATAAAATCCCTAGTAAAGTCTTTAAAATATTTAAGGCGCTATACGGCCTATAGCGATCCCTACTCCTCTAATAACGAGAACTTACTAATACTTTTAAAATAATAAGTTTCAAATTAATCCTTAAAGAATTATATATCCTCGTTAATAATAACGTCCTTATCTTTTACTATATTAATAATATAGTCTTCGTATATTACCCTAATAAAGCTATTGCTATAGAAGGATATATAGACAACTTCAATTAGTAATACTATATAATTAGAGGAGATAAACTATAATAATTTCTAAGTATCGAAATTATTCGAAACCGATAAGTAGGAAAAATCTAATTGTTTTAACGCTCGTACCTATAGAAGATCTATTATCTTGCCGGTATTAAATATATTATTTCAATCCCTATATTTAATATTAAATTAATTCCCTTCAAGGGTAAAGCTTTACTTCATTTAATATACCTCTATTAAATTAAAATAGGGTCAATATTATACGCCGCCGTTATTATACGACTAGATATCGCCTTCGCCGCTAGTCGGCTTTTTAAATATAGTTATAACCCTAATCTAAATTATTATAAGGCTATAAATAAAATATTTTATTACTTTTATACTACTATTAATATAGTTCTTTACTATAGAGGAGATTAGGTCCTCCGAATTACTTTAGACTCCTTATTTATAGACAATTCTATAGACTATAAGAGTTTATAGGGATTTATAATATAATTCTTTAAAGGACTAATTTATTAGGGTATTACTAAATAAATAATTATAATTACTTCTATAACCGAGGTAGAGCTTATTACCCTTACTAATATAGTTAAAAAAGCCTTCTTTATAATAAAACTCATTACCGGTCTTATAGTAAGACTAATTAATCCTATCCCTATTCTAGAATATAATAATAAGTAAACTATTAGGGCTCTAATAGTAGAGGTTATAAAGTTAGTAACGAAGCTTAAATATATAAATATCTATAAGTATTAGGTAAAATAAGAGGTATTCGCGGGAAGAATTAAAATTAAATATTTAGAGATGGCTAAAATACCTATAGACGGTTTGACGAAGGTATTGGACTTCTAGAAGTATATAGCATTTATAAAACTAATCGGTATAAATTTAGTAAAGGATAGAGAGTCGAAAAGACGGGAGAATATAATAGTATATATCGAGATAGATGAGATTAATAAGGAGATAAACCCTGGGATAGTAATATAATACTGTAAATAGCTTTATTTCTAGCTAATTTGGGTAGTTTCGTTTCTGTAAAAGACTTTAATTGGGGAGGTATATTAGTTTAGGGAGTAGATTTGGCCAGTAAGAAGAGGGCTCTGTAAGAGGACTAGCCTCCCAGCTACCCAGAATTAGGGTGTAGACCTCCTTAATACTCTGGAGACCCTAACTCTGGTTCCACAGCACTCTTATACAGAATCAACAGATTTTACCCACTTTTCATTGAACCGTGCATTCTGACAGTTTCTGGGGTTTCCAACTTTCTCCCCTTTCAACAACACAACAACCTCCAAACGAGATCGCCGACCACCATCATCGCGTTTCTTTCAGCGGATTTGGCCTTTGCCGCTTCCATTTCCATCATTGCCGCGCAATACCAAATTACCGCGCACAATTGTCACCGGAACCATCAACCCATTGATGCCTCATTCCACAATGTTCCTTCACCCTTCTGTTCGTGACCAATATTCCAATGTCTCAGCCTCAACCTCTCAAAACCCAGGAGCCCGGCAATTGGCTGGGTCTCCTCTAATCACCATCACCATCAACCATTCGCACGTGCGCCCCGCGTGCGAAGCACGTTGCTATCAGAGACATACAGTATCTTGGCCCTCCAGCCCTCGTGCCAGTGGCTCCCTTTGTGGAAAGGTGCGGGTGGTGCAATGCCACACTTTACCGGTTTCGGTATCAACGACATATCAATGTCCGTGATATCTTGACGCAAGGAGGTGTGCAAAGTGTCAGAGGGGTAGACACCACGACAAGAAGAAGCAAAACCCGTCAGCCCGTTCTTGGTTTTTTGATTACCTTAGCATCGCGACATCATGTTGGATATGCATCTATGTGGTTTCTATCACAAATCCGACATTTCGGGGGATGCCCGAGACCCAGCGAGACCTATCGGAGGCTTACCGAGCACTAACGTGGACCCGGCAGCTCGGATCGCTCAACTGTTAGCGCCAGTTAGCGCCTGTTAGTCCCGAGCCCCGACACCCGTCCGGCCCGCCCGCTAAGAAAGAAAATCGCATAATTCTGGCCCCAAATGTCACAACACCCTTGTGACCCACCTAACCCGCCCGGTGACCCAGTCTCGCCAGCGAAATTCGACGAAACCACCTCCCAAAAAGAAGCGATTGCCGGCACAGACCCACCCCTGTTTAATGCCCGTAGCGCCCGTGGTGCCCGCAACCAGGAATGCCCTCATCGGCGAGCACATCCCGGCCAGCAAAAAGGTGGACTCCCGATCATCGCTTTCCCGCTGGCCGCTTTTGTTAGTGTTGCGCTACAAGGACGCCGATACGGAGCACCTTTATTCCACTTTGAGTGACAGGAACGACTAGTGTCCGTTCGTGTATAATAAAAATCTCTCGCCTCTCCTCTTTTCTTTCTCTTTCTTGGTCTTCTTTCCCTTCTGGTCAAGCTCATTCATCAGTGTTGCTTCGACCATATCTGACAAAAAAGAGGTTGTGAATCTCTGATCAACCAACCAACCATCTTACACCAATACACCTTTTTGAGTGTTATACACACACGAAACAAATACAACATGAACACACTCGTTACGGGCGCCGCTTTCGGCGCAGCCCTTACGGCTTCGGGCGTTTACCAGCCCTCCGTCATCGTCTCCCAACTCAAGTTCGAGAACTGGCATATGATACAAGCTTTCCTCACTGCTGCCGCCAGCAGCGCGTAAGTTTCCCTCTTTCGCCCCTGCCTGCCCTTTCCCATCCTTTACCCCCATATCCCCCCTCCACCGACGCCCCGGCCCCGGCCCCGGCCCGACTCGGCTCCCTCATCTAAAACCTCAACCTCTCACCCACCCACCCCTCTTCAGCCCCCTTTCCATCATCAGCCGAACACAGAAAACCAACTGACACAAAACAGAGCCCTAGTCCACCTCCTCCAAACCCTCTCCCCCACCACCTTCCCCCTCCCCCCGCGCTCCTACTCCTCCATCTCCCTCTTCTCCCGCTACGACGGCAACCTCCTCGGCGGCATCCTCCTCGGCACAGGCATGATGCTCTCCGGCGCCTGCCCAGGCACCGTCCTCGCCCAAATCGGCACCGGCGTTCGTTCGGGTTTCTACGCTCTCGAAGGCGGCATCATCGGCGGCATCGTCTACAGCGGCTTTTTGGGGCCCTGGATCGCTCGCAGGAACGCGGCAGCCAAGGCGGAAGCCAAGGCTAGGGGAGGAGAGGAGAGCAAGGAGCTTACCAAGACTGTTTATGAGAATCTGGGTGTGTCGAGGTCGAGCGTGTTGGTGGCGTTTGAGGCTATTTGCGCGAGCGTGGTGGTTTCCACTGCGCTTTGGACTAGTGTGGGGCCGGAGGCCAAGATCTCGCCTGTTGTTGGTGGATTGTGCATTGCTGGCGCGCAACTGCTCAGTTTGTTGCTGAGGAAGAACTTGGTGGGCACTTCGACGAGTTTTGAGGAGGTGGGCGATTGGTTCTGGGGTATTTTCAAGGGAAAGACGCTGCCGCAGCGGTACAACAACTTGTTGTTCGTCAGCGGCGCCGTGTTGGGCGCGAAGCTGTTGACGGTTGCGTACCCTGCTCTGGGCCAGGTTACGGAGGTTGCGGTGTCGCCTGTTGCCGCGGGATTGGGTGGTTTCTTGATGATCATCGGTTCGAGGATGGCGGGCGGTTGCACTTCCGGTCATGGTATCAGCGGTATCTCGCTCCTGTCCACGTCGAGCTTTTTGACCATTGGAGCGGCTTTCGGTGCTGGTGCGTTGCTGGGCTTGTTGAGGGGTTGAGCGGAAGAAGTGATGGTGAGAAAACACGGAGAGAAACCCCTTTTACTGGGGTTACACCGATTACCATCGTGCATTGCACATATCAGCGATGGGATATCGGAAACAGTCGATTCAGTCTTGAAAATTCTTGTACATACAACACAAAAGCCTCCCGAGTCATTACATGATACCCCTTTCGATATACTTCGTTCCATCGCGATCTTACCGCAATATATTAGGCACCCATATCTCCCGTCTCAACGTTCTGCCTCAAAGAGATCACGACCAAGGTAAACCACAACTCTCAGTCACTGACAAGCCCAACCCCAATCATTCTACAGCTCTCGCCCCTGACGTTTCAGAGTAAGCTTATCACCACAGGTTCAGACTTGACTTTACGTCTTGGCTCGACCTTGACAATCACTACCGCTGGCTCCGATTCTTCCTCGATCTTGACACACTTCTCCTCCTTCACGGTCTGGTCCACAGGTGTCATTGGTTCTCCGGAGACATCAGCCTGTCTCTCTTCCTTGACGCATGCTTCCTCTTTTTTGGGAGAATTTCTCTGGCGCAGAGTCCCTTTGTTGTTTCGATGATTTCCAATTCTTCTCCCCGTCTTCGCAACCAGTCTCCTGTACTGCCTGTCTGTCATGGTGCGGCTGGTAGGCTTTCGACGACGCTGACCCCGGAGCTGATCTCGGAGTTTGCGGACCTTCTCCAACCTGCTGACCTTCTGCTTTGTTGCACTGAAAACGGCGTCCTCGGCGGTTGCTGACCGGTCTCTGGGCATCCCTGGCTCTTTCTTGACTTCCATGGGAACTAGTTCGGCCTTCAATTCTTGATTGCTGGGGTTCCACGGACATTGTGGGCAGCACAGTGGGCATCCCGTGTTTCCTTCGCATGCTCCTTTGCGCGTCCGGTAAATGTTATGGCATTGCTGGTGCGCAACGCGGCGACAGGCTTTGCATCGAACAATGTCGCCGCTGGTCTCGGTTTCCTTGAAGCAGAGTTGGCACTCCTTGTCGGTGATCGTGTGGTTCAGGGCTTGGCCTTCTGCAAGTATCTGGGGCCTGAAGGCAAGCGGTGCGTTCGCAAAATACTCTTTCCACTCGCGCTCTATCAGGAAAGCTTGCGTATGAAGCTCCTCGGGGCACTTCAAGACATACCGTTCCAGGTCTGAAGGTGCCGCGGTTAGTGATTTTGTGTCGATGAAAGGATTTCTCAGGTACTGACAGAGTATATGAATGCAGGTCTGACAACCATTAGAACCAATGGCTAACTGTATTCGATGCATACGTTAACCATTTCTGTTTGGTCATTTTCTCAGACAAATGACTAACCTGAAAACCACAGCTGCAATGTTTCTCGCACCCAATCGTGACAGTAGCGTTTGACATCTCAAAAACCATCTCTGGTATAGAGCTGCTTGGCACTTCACACTCCTCGCTCCGAAGGACCTGGATGCTTTGCTTCTCCATAGAATCGATCAATGATTCGAGTGCTATCGCTTCGAGCATTCCACGTGGAAGGCTGGTGCTGTCAATGCCCGGAATGTGGGGGAAACAATACCATCGTATTTCGTCTTTATTCAGCCCACTCAGGATCCTGAGAGCATCTCCCTCCTTCTTCACAGAAGCTTCCAGGCCCCGCAGTTTACACTGCTTCCACAACGTAAGCTCGTCGTGATCCTCCCATTTCGTGTCATCGGGCAGCCGTTCCGAGGCGTCGACGTTTTGTAGCCATGGCAGAGGCATTGTCGAGACAAGTGTGGGCCGGAGATCGGTAAAGTAAGACGAGGCTGGCGAACAATTCTGACGGGACGCTCATCAAAGGACTGAAAGCTGGAGCGCCGGTACTTTGGAGCAGCGAAAAAGTTGGAAAGCAGCTGCAGAGGAGATTGCGAGACGAATGAGCGAGGAGCGAGAAAACTGATAGCGTCTTGTGCCCAGCCGGCCGCAGCCTTGCCTACCGGGCTGGGCCTACTCTCCAGTACCACTACCTTAACTAGCTTTTCCCCGCGTTCGTTCGTAGCCTTATCTTCCTTCTAAATACATCAACTTCTCTCTCGCCTTCTATCCCTACTATCGTAACAGTCCAAGAGGTTATAAGCCCTCTTGCGTAAGCGTATTTATTTAAATACCTTTATTTACACTTCCCATAACGTTTATAATAACTTTCGATTTAAAAGAGTCGTTTTCTAACCTATTACTCCGTTTATAATAAATAGTAACCTCGTCGTATCCTAAACTTCGACCGCCCTATCCGCAATTACTTCAATTATTTAAACTTCGATTACCCTATCCGCAATTGTTTTAATCCTTAATTACCCTACCCGCGATTACTTTAATCTTTCTCAACCGCCCTATTTACGTTCACTTTTTATCTCTCTTTCGATCGCTCTATCCGTATTCGCTTTAATCTCTCTCGTTATAGTTAAGTTAAACCGCTTTATTCTACCGACTTTCGTTGTAATCAAATTAAAATCGCTTCGCTATACCCTTTATTATAATTAAATTTAAATTGCCTTAAATTATAATACTATTTTCCGAATTTATATAACCAACGTAAATAATCCGCTAGAGGGATATAAGAACCCTCCTTCCCCCTAAGTTTCGAAATAACTCTTCCCCTCTTTTAATAACAATTATTTATACTTTATTTAAATATAGATCTCCTACCTACTTTCAAATTAAATTTTATACTACTTCTTCTCGAATCCCCTCAATAATTAATAACGGCTATAGTTAACCCTAACCTAAACCCGCTACCTAATTTTAACGTACTAAAATTCGTATCGATACCGATCTAAATAATTAAATTCGATATCGGCTAAATCTAATAATTAAAAAGATATTAGAACTTTAATAAATAAAAATTAAAAATTGTACTAGCTATAGAGTATTACAACCTATTCGACTACTTAAAAATACTAATAATATACCCAAATAATACGACTAACGAAATCAAAGAGAAATATTATATAGTACGTATTTACGCCTATACTATTATTCGAAATTATATTAAACTAATTATCCCTAAGCTCATAGTAAACGGCTACGTCTTTAATAAATTCTCCAATAAAGACCTTTACGCGCTCTAGAAAATTATTAAGTAAATCGTCCTAACCGTTTTAGAATTTAGCAAGGAAAATCTCGTCAAGGAATTCTATAGCTTAAAATAGAATAACTACAACAATTTAAAAGCCTACTTTACTCGGTACAACTAATTAAAGAATATAATCACATAAATAGGCGTTGTAATAAATAATTATACTTATACTACTATCCTTCTAAAAGGCCTAGAGTCCTACAATAAGCACTAGGTAAATGCTCAACGCAACCTTATTAATTTTAATATTTTAGGATATAAAAGTATCTTTCAAAAAGTAATAAAATTAATAGACAAATAATAATTCAATACCTACTTAACTATTAATAAAAAGGCAACTAATAATTTAACACTATTATCGTCGTTAACCCCATCGTTAAATTAACAAAATAACGGAACGTTAAAATAGCAGAACAACGGAAGAGTCTTATATTTAAATTCAAAATACGGATATATACACTATAGTCCAATAGCCAACCTATACTACGAAACTTATAGCAAATACCATCCCGGCGGAAATAATTTATATTTTAAATTATACCCAAAATTCAATCCCCGTACTAATACTAATACAACTAGAACTAACCCTTAAACTAATAAGTCTACCTTAACCTTCGATTTAATACCCCCTACCGGAGCAACTAATTTTATATATAATAATAATCTCTATTATTTAATAATAGTTATTACTAATAATAAATATAAAGATATAATATAAAAACTCGACAATTTATACTTAATAGCTACGCTAAATAATAATAGAAATAAAGTCTACTTAAATATTAATACTTCTAACTACCTCTTTAATAACGAAAAGTAATTCTCTATATTCGCCCCCCTCGATAAACCTATTTCGCTTAGCGTAACGAATAGTAGAAGAGTATAAGTAACCTATAACGGTAAAATAACTTTAAAGTACGTATACCCAAGTAATTAGGAAGCTAATTTACTACTATACGATATTATCCTAATAAAGAACACCCTATTAAACTTAGTATCGGCTAGCCAAATTAAAAAGGCTAGGTTTATTATCAATAGTAAAAATAATAAAATTTTAGTCGAAAAGAGTAATCAAATAGTAGCCCAATTTCGTTAGCATATAAATATCGCGTTTATTAATATCTAGATTATACCCAGACCAAAGGAATTCTCCGTCTTTATAATTATCGAAACAATTGCGCTAGCCGCCCTAAGTATAATTAATTATACTATTATATATCGTCGCTTTATATATATTAATATCCAGAAAATCCTTCTAATATACTAAAAGGTAAACATTCCTATTAATAGGAAAGAAGCCGAAATTTATCGCTACTACTTTTACTATTTTAGAAAATCTACTAAAATTATCTTATACGACCTACTACCACCAACTTTATAAATATTAACTAAAATCTATATTAATTCTATCCTATATAAACTAAAGGGATTAGGAAGTTAGAACTACGTAGTATATATAATAAACCGCTACTCAAAATACTAATAGTACTTTATACTAGGCAAGAAATCAAATAACTTTAAATCCTTAATTAATTTTATCGAGTAGATTAAAAAGCAAATAGGTCTCTACGTATAAATAATCTATATCGATAATAGTATAGAATTCGCTATTATTAAATTAAAATCTTAATATAATAATAAAAGTATAATACTAATAATTATAACTCTAGACTACTTAGAGTAAAACTCTATAGTTAAAAGATATAGGCGTATAATTATAGAAGGCGTTCGTATATCTAATTTAGAAGTAGGCTTCCCAAAGTCGTATTAACTATTCGTTAAAATAATATATATCCTAATCTTCAATTAACTACCCTATTTAATACTAGGCAATATATTACTACTTAAAATCTTTATTAAATCCGTCGGCTTTCCCGAAGAATAATATTAACCTAATATCCGTTATCTTAAAGTATATAACGCAACCGCTTATATTTATATCTACAACGAAAAAAAAAGACTAAGAAGAAGGAAAATATTAGTAAAAGTAATTATTGGGAAGCTCTATAACTATAAGGGACTAATTAGAAAAGTCTATTGTATTAAATTAAATAATAGCAGTAAAATTATCCGCGTATATAATACCAAATTTATTAAAAACGACCATCTACTCGACTTAATTACAATAGACCAAAAAGAGACCCTATATAAAATAATATTTAATAATATATATTATAAAAGCTCAGCGACATTTATACTTAAATACGAATTATACTTCGATATAAGAAATACTTCCTTACCGCGAACTACCTCGATAACGCCATCGGGTAAATTATTAATTACCTCAATAACGCCGCCGGGTAATCCTCCGATTATAAATACCTCTTACCCAATACTAGGCAATACCTTAAATAACTTATTCCGCCTACCCCAAAATGTCTAATTATCTAATAATCCTATTCTATTACCTATTAAAAATATAAACGATAAAAAAGAATATAATAACGATTTTATCCAAATAATACCGGGAGTATACCCTAAGGGTAATAACGAATTCACAATACTAAACACGCTATACCCACCTCCGAAAACCACTTCGAAGAGAAAAGTACATACTCTTCTATTTACCGAATAATAACGGCATTTGAAATTTCGACGTAAGACGTAGAATAAATACGAATAATAGGATTAATATAATATTAAAGGCAATCTAATTACTAAAGGAAAGAGAATCTCCCGGGCGTACGCAGCCATTGCACTTATTACTATTAAAGGTATAAATCTAAAGCCCTCTCTAAAAATAAATTTCTACTTTCTTTCGGCTACGATTAAATAAGTACCCTATTTACCGAAGTCGTATAAAAACGCAATTAAAAGGAACGACTTCAACGAATTATAATACCCCGCTATAAAGGAATAAGTAGATAAATTTAAGGAATTTAATATATAAAATCTTATTAATATACTTAACGGCGTTAAAGTTATACCGGGTAAATAAGTTCTCGATTAGAAATTTAATACTACCGGGCTATAGATTTACAATAGAACTCGCTAAATAATTTATAATAACTTCGAATATAATAATTATATACCCTATAAAATATATTTAGCTATCGTCTATACCTCCAATATACGAATTTTTATTATATTAATAATAACGTTAGACCTAGAATACCGCTAATTTAATATAGTTATAGCGTATTTAAACGCTCTAATACTAAAGAAGGAGGTAATCTACATTATATAACTAACGGACTTCGAAAATAGTACGGGCAAGGTTTACTAATTGAACAAAGTACTATATAACTTTTAAAAATCAGCGATCTAATAATATAAGACAATTACGCTAGAAATAAAAATCCTAAGTTTCGAACTATTCGCTACAAACAATTGTATTTTCAAGAACGAAAAAATAAATATTATTATCCTACTATACGTCGATAACCTCCTAATCGCTAATCTAATTCAAATAGATATCGATACGGTAACTAATACTCTTAACTCAATATTCAACATTAAAGATATCGGCAATACCTCTTCTTTCCTTAAGTATTCGATTATTAAAAATAAACCTAATTACTATATTTACTTATATTAAGAAGTCTACCTAAAAAAGATTATAGAACGTTTTAATAAGGAGAAGTTCAACGCAATATTTATACTATAGCCGTCCAATAAATTCGAATTGCCTAAACTAAATTAGGAAATTTCTAAAATTAATAGTATAATTAAAGAGTATTAGGGATAAATAGGTTTACTAAATTTCCTATCTTTTTATATAAAACCAAATATTACCTATACTGTAATAAAACTATATGAGGCTAATATAAGCCCTTCTATTAAATACTAGTAATTAGGATAATACTTCTAGCGATACTTCAATGCTAATAAGAATAGGGGTTTAAAATATAGTAGTAAATACCCTATCGATAATTTAAAACTATACGTATACGGCAATACTTCTTTTACGAACGACTTATTAATAAGAGTTTCGATTAATAACTATATTATAATATTTGTCACGGGGCAAGGCGATACTAAACGTTAGGGGTTAACTAAGACTTGTGTAATTATACAAGGAAGAAGGGAAATTATAGAATCTATATGTAGCGGCTCGTCCTATATACCCGTGGTTGAGCCCTATCCTTAGTATACGTAATTAACCTACTTACCGGGACGGCAAGTAGTTAATTACAACCTCTAGGGCGGTATAGCCAATTAGAGAGCGTATATTAACCCGGCAATTATTGCTGTAGTAATACTGCGATTAGATAATAGTTATAGGTTAGCCCTATAATATTTCCCCGGGTTAAAAATGCCCCCGGGGTTTAAATATATTAAAACTATAAACTATCCCTCTCTAAGGATTTAAAACCTTTTACTACAATACTTATAACCCTTTCTAATGCCGTTATTACTAATACTTCGCCTGTTTAGTTATATTGTAGTAACCGTCGTAGGGCCGGGGCCGTCCCGGCCGGGCTGGGCGCTTCTTACCCGGTTGCTTTTATAAGTATTTTAATAGCCCTCTATTGCTTTCTCTCGTTAACCGCTTACTTCGGGGGAACGGGAGCTTCTAAGTTATTGGTGTAAAACTTACGGAGGTCGTTAATATAATCTTTTATATTTTTATACGGTTGCTAATTTAGGTCGTAAAGTTTACCCTAGACGACGTAATACTCCTATTCGCTGTTCTCGAAGCGGTAATTATTAATACCCTTGTATAATTATTTTACTATATCTTCGGTATTGTTGGTGCGCTTTATTACCTTCCCGTAGTTAGCCCTAATATCCTACGTACTATTTTAGCTAAGAATACCCTCGGCGACTTATAATTTCATTATACGAATGTAAAAAGTATAATTACATTTTATATTTACTGGCAATTTAAGGGTAACGTAGTAGTTATTAATTATTAAGACTTCGAAGGGGCCTTCCCAAAGTAGCGCTAATTTTATTTGGGGGCGCCTAAAGATTAGGTTAGTAGTATTGAGAAAAACTATATTGCTAAATTAGTACTATAATAAATCCGATTGCTTCTTATTAGCGTTCTCCTCGTAGCGTATTTAAATCCTCTTTACTATAGCGGTAAATTTATTTAGGATTTTATTAAAATAATTTGCGATTTCTCTAATTTTAAAATATTTAGTCTATTATTATATTAAGAGATTGGGTAGGTATAGTTATACGGGTTCGACGCTTATACGGGGGTAGAAATTGTAATTAGTAAAGAATAGGGAGATTCCTATTAAATTTAATTATATATTATTGCCTGCGAATTCGGCGAGTAGGAATTAATCGACCTAATTATCCTATAATTAATTTACGTACGCCCTCAAATAATATTCTATCTTAGCGTTAATACGTTTTATTTAATCGTTTATCTATTAATAGAAAACGTTAAACGGCTTTAATGTAATGCCTAACCTTATTAATAGTATTCGCTAAAGCTAGGAAATAAATTAGGACCCGTAGTCCGATATAATAGTATTAAGCAAATTGTAAAAGGCGTAAATCTTCTTAATAAAACGTTTAACTAATTCCTCAATTATTAAAATTACAACGGGGATATAGTAGTGTATCTTAGTTAAACAATCGACGACTATAATAATATATTTAAATTCTTAGCCCCGTTTCTTATAAGGGGTTATAGGCGTAACGTAATTGATAGCAATGTCCTTCTATACTACGAAGGGGACGGGGAATAATTTTAAAAAACCTATTGGCAACCGGCGTAATAACTTAATCTTCGTATACTAGAAATAGGCTTTATAATATACCTTTATAGCCTTATCTATACTAGACTAATAAAAGGATTGATTTAAAGTCGTAAAAGTTTTATCCTTACTTTAATAACCTACTGGAGCGGACTTGTAATACCGCCGGATTAATTAGAAGTACAAGACGAAATCCTCGGGGTCGATAATTAATACTACGTAGCAATATACCTTCCCGTTAATAATGTAATACTTAACGAAGGCGATTTTATTTATTTACTTTCTAATTACTTTAAACTATTTCCTCCTATTAAGGTCGTTAATAGAGGCTATAACGTCTTAGTAAAACGTTAAATTACAATAGCTAACCTCTACTAATTTGTCGGTAGAGAGCTCTTCGGCGTTTACTTCGTAAGCTTAAATATAATTAACGAATATAGAAGGGTCGAAGAGTACCTTATTCCTAATTAGCAACCTATTATCGTTAACGTCGTTAGGCATATCTTTTAACTTTTTATTCAAAGTATCCGAGCGGACTTATAAAGTCCCCAGTTAATACTTAATAGTAAAATTAAACTATAATAAGAATTAGGACTACCGTATATACTTAGGCGAAAATTTCTTATTTTCAATAAAAGTTTATAAGCCTTTATAGTCTATTATAATTTCGAAAAGTCGTTAGGCTCCCTATAATTCTAATAACTACTCCTCTAAAACCTTAATAATAACGAATAATTCCTTATTGTAAATATTATAATTATATTCAGCTACCGAATATTTCTAAGAGAAGTAAATAATAGGGTATAGGATACCGTCGTCGTCGTACTAAAAGAAAATACCGCTTATAACCTAATTAAAGGCATCGGTTTCGACTACCGTTAATCGGGACTAATTGTAAATCTTTAAGACTAGCCCTATTGTAAAAGTTATCTTTAAAGAATTGAACGCCTATTAATAGGCTTCGGCCTATTTCCAATCTATAAATTTCTTTATAAATTCGTATAAGGGGGCGGCTATAATAGAAAAGTAATTAATAAAACGGCAATAGAAATTAATAAACCTAAAGAACTTCTAGAATTAACGCTTTAATTATAGAACCTCCTACTCGGCGATAGCTTTTACCTTTTCGGGGTCTATTTCGATACCGCCTAATATAATAATTAAACCTAAATACTTAATATATTTTACATTAAATTTATACTTATCGATATCTAATTATAAGCCCGCGTCGATTATACGCCGGAATACTTCGTTTATATATACTGTATATTCCTCCTCGTTCTCGGAATATACTAGGATATTATCGAAGTAAACGGTAGTATAGACGTCTAGGATATCGTATAAGACATCGTTAATATAATTCTAGAAAGTACTTAGGGCGCCTTATAAACCGAAAGGTAGAATAAAGGATTTGTAGAGACCGAAACGTATAATAAAAGCAATAAACCATTTATAGCCTTCCTATATACGGATACGGTTAAATACCGTAATAATATCGAACTTAGTAAAGATCTTAGCACAGTAAATAGTATTAAATATCTCTTTAATTAGGGGGAGGGGATAACGTATTTTTAAAGTAACGTTATTAATACTGCAATAATTAACGTAAATTCGAATTCCGCCGCCCGGTTTCTTTATAAGTAAAAGCGGTAAAACTACTGCTAATTAAGACGGCCGGATAAAACCTTTCTTAAATTAGTTGTTAATTCACTTCTTAATAATAGAGGCCTCTATAAGGGATATTATATAATACCTAATATTCGATACTCTTAGGCCAAGGGCCAATTCAATCTTATAGTCGTATACGTAGGAGGGTAGCAGTACGCCTACATCGTAATTGCAAAAAGCTATAATCCTCCTCTAGTATTTCCGGGGCAACTTTTCTATAATTTCCTCGTCGGTCTTTAATAGCCGGTCGGCCTTCTTATAGAATTTTTATACGTCCTCCTCAATAACTTTAGTAATAATAGCCTTGCAAACCCGGATATCTATTTCCAAATTACTTGTAAACTCTATAACGCTAGTAAACGCTATAGCCTCCAATTCTACTGCGTCAATTTAACTAATATAAATATTAATAAAACTATAGAGCCGTTGGGGAAGACGGTTTTTATACTATTAGCCTCTACTTATATAAATATCTTCGACTATCTATTTAGTAATATCGTCGCAAATTTCGACTTCGTAAACGGCTGCTAGGCGCTCGAATTCGGTATAATTAATTAGGTATAATTATAAGTACTACACTTGTATAACTAATTGAACGCCGTAGTATTAAAATTAGTAATATCTTTAGGGTTAAACGGCTCGTTTACTTCGTTAGGACTAGCGGCGACGGAACGTCGTAATATTAATATAATACAAACCCTATTTACCTTCTAGTAAAGTAATAGAGCCGTCCGAAGCAATTTAATTTCATCGAGGGGGACGTCCGTTAATAAGGCGGCGTTATTATAAATACCTTCTATAAGGCAATTCGCGCAATAAGCGAATAACGCTTTAAAATGCGGCGAAGTAAGACCCGGTCTCTCGCAGGGTTTGTAATACGATTTAACTTCGCAAATCCTGTAATAAGATTAAGTCTTGTATAAATAACCGGTACCGGTTATTACGTTTTCTTAGTCTAACTTATAAGCCGTCGCTATAAATTCTTAATTAAATTCGCGAATTATAAGTTCTTAATTAAATTCGCGAGCCTTACTAACGGCCTTTAACCCTCTAATCCTATAAAAGATTAAACTATTAGCGGCTTTTAATTTCCTTAACGAAGCGGCTTCTAAGCTTCGAATATAGTAATCCGATAAGGATAATTGTTAAAGGACTAAGCTATTAATATTGGTATTCGAAGCGGCCTTCGCTAGCCCGGGAGTTCTTAATATAACTAAATCCGGGTAGTCAAGTGGGCCCGCTCTATTTCTAAAATTATTAAAAGAGATAGCCGTCTTCTTAATATAATTAATTATTTTCATCTTAAGTCCTAATATCGTTAGAGTATTACTGTTTATTCTTTCGTCTATACGATTAGCTTCTATTTAATATTATACGTTTATAAAGCGTCGCCAAGCGCTAGGGGCAATCCTTATAAATAGAGAGAAATCGGCTAATAAATAACAATTAGTATATTAGTCGGTAAACTAGACCTATCCCTCTATCTAAAATATTAGAAGTTTATACCTTTTCAACCAAAGTATCCCAAAAATAATTAAATAGGTAGGGGAGAAGTCGTAGATTAAAAACGTAATATTCTCGAAGTAATAACTAATATAAAAGTTCGTTATTAAACTTTTAATAATTAAACCTTTTATAATACTATTAACGAGGGTAAATTTCTTTAGTTTTAATAATTTGAAAGTAGTAAGCCTGTTCTTTTTTACAAAAGAACGGTCGATAAAAGCTAATACAAAATAACTGCTATCGACGAAAGTAATATACAAAATTTTACGCAATCTAAGGAATAGGTAAAAGGAAAGGAGTATTGAATTTTGATTAAGACTATTTAACGAATTAATAACGACTATTTCTAAATTCTCGTTAGCCTCCTAAAACCTCCCCTATATAGATCTTTCTTACTTCTATAAGCGATTATTTATAAAGTTCAAATATTTCCCTAATTAATACCGTTATTAGGGTCGTAGTATTTTTTACCCTTATCCTCAACGTCTTCTACGCTGGCGCTGCGGAATTTAGTATTGCTGTAACCTCTTTAGCCGGCGGTAGGGCGGCCGGATAAATTAGAATTCTAACCGCCGCGGCCGCTTCGACCGCTTCGGCCGCTGCGACTATAATAACCTCCGTAATTACTGTAAGAACTACTATAGCTACTGTTTTAAGGGCCCTTATTACTGTAGTTGATACTATTCTTATAAGTATATATAATATAGCCTTCCTAGCCGTACTTCCGGCATAAGCCGTTTCTTATATATTGGTTAAGGACGTCCGAATAGATAATTCGAACGACGTAAATAGCGTCCAAATCTATAATATCGCCTCCTTAGTTAATAATATACTCTTTTGAATTACTATTCCTACTAGGGGTATTACTAGTATTATTAGCGTTACTACTACCCTTACTAGCCTACAATTAATTGAATTTAATATAATATTCGTCGTTTTCTAAATTGCGTACTAAGTTATAGTAAAAGGATAGCCATCCTTCGAAATCGTCGTCCTTAGGGTAAATATATTAATTCGAAATAGTAATACAAAATTTATTAGAAATCTTATTATAAAAGTAATAAATCTTTATAGTTTTGTTCAATTAATAACAATCTACCGTCTTAATGAAATCTATTTCGAAATCGGCAAAAAAACGGTTACCTTACTTAAATTCATCAAAACGACGTATAATATCGAATTTCAAATTAATATTATCGAAATAGGAATCTATAAACGTTATAAAGGTAAGGCTTATTTCCTATTTCTACTTTGTAAGGTCACCGGGGTTAGTCAAAATAATATTAAAATCCTTTTAGAGGGTTACCGCCACCTTAGGGCCTAAGAAGTAGTTCGTATAAAAAATCTTAATATATTCGTTGGGGAAACGGAACTTATTAAGGGCCTAGACTATTATAATATAGTTTTTCTAAATAATATAAGCTTCGTTCCGCTAAATAGAGTTCTTCTAATTGGCTATAAAGGGGTCGGGGTCGGAGAATAACGCTTTAGGATTAATTGCAACCGTAAAAGGAGCCCTAGGGGAGCCAGCCGTAAAAGTATACCCCGGGTTATTTCCTAACGTATTTCTAATCCCTATACCTAATCCTCTACCGGTATTGCTACTCTCCCTACCGTTATTACTAGGATTAACTATAGTATTATTATTACTAATTCGTTTAATTTAATTAAATTCTTCTAATATTTTCGAAAAGACTAACTATATTGTCTCAATAATATATTCTATTTTCCTAAGGGCTATCTTAAATGCTTCGTTTTTACTTATCCCTATCCGGAATTAAACTTTAAAATCCTCGAATTAGCTTGCAAAATTGGCGGCGCCGTAATTAAATATCTAGATTACGCGCACAATAGGGTAAATAATAGTACAAAAAGTATTATTATCAACTAAGTAAATAGCGTCGACGATAAAGCCTTTGGCGACTTATAAAGGTATAGACTTATCCGTTATAAGGGTATTGAGGAGGGTATCGATGGCCGGGGTTCTAGAGATATTATTTAAAACTATAAAATAAATTTCCTTATCTATTAGAAGGGGAATAGAGTTTTCTAATTCGTTAGAATTCTACAATTCGTTATTTTAAGGGGCGTTTAGGACGTCGACGTCCTCTTAAGTATATACTAATAGTAATTATTATTCTTCTAGTAAAATACCTACGTCGGTAATAATAATATCGGTATCGAGAGTTATAAACTCTACCCGTTATGGGATTTCTTCTTTAACAATTAACGGCGTCGCGATAAGTATATTAAACGGCATACTTCTTCCTTATAATAATATACGCTCGTAGCGTAATAGTAGAGGTGCAATTAATTATTACGGGGTAAGGCGATACTAAACGTTAGGGGTTAACTAAGACTTATATAATTGTATAAGGAAGAAGGGAAATTATAGAATTTATACGTAGCGGTTCGTCCTATATACCCGTAGTTGAGCCCTATCCTTGGCATACGTAACTAACCTACTTGCCGGGACGGTAAGTAGTTGGCTGTAGCCTCTAGGGCGGTATAGCCAATTAAAGAGCGTATATCAACCCGGCAACTATTGCCGTAGTGATACCGCGACTAGATAATAGTTACAGGCTAGCCCTATAACAATATTAACCGGTATACTAATTATTTAGAAGTCGAAGAAGTAGATACTAATTATACTATTAACCTCTAAGGCAAAATTCGTAAACTTAATACCGACGGCGAAGGTATTATACTAAATTCGAAACGTATTAGAGGAAATAGGTTATTATTAACTAGAACCGTAAATCCTATTTATAAATTCAACTAATACGAAGTATATAGCGTTAAACTTAGCCTAGACTACCCGGACTTACTACTTTAATCTTTATTATAAATAAATTATTAATGCTATAACTAAGGGAGACTTCTACCTAATTTATATACCTAATAAGGAAATAGTTATAAATAGGTTGATAAAGGGATTAGACAAATTAGTACATAAAAAATTCGTATAGCAATTAGGAATAACATCCCCTCTAGGAACGAAGAAGGATTAGAAGGGATAATAAAGGGTCCGTTAATAAAGACAATAGGGGCTATAACGTAGGTTTTTAGTACGAAAGGATAATACTAAAAAGGGTTGTAATATTTGGGATTTATATATAGAAATCGCTTTATTTCTATAGTGCTGAGGGGGCTGTCTTATGCCCAGCCGGCCGCAGCCTTGCCTACCGGGCTGGGCCTACTCTCCAGCACTACCACTTTAGCTAGCTTTTCCCCGCGTTCGTTCGTAGCCTTGTCTTCCTTCTGAATACATCAACTTCTCTCTCGCCTTCTGTCCCTACTATCGTGACGGTCCAAGATAGCGTAAAGTGGGCGAGACGACTGGCGGGAGAGAAGCGGCTGGATGAGAGGAACGAACTTCAACTTGCGAGCACCGTTCTCAATAAATCCATTCTCGTCAGACCACGATTACAAAACGGGGGAAGGTGCAAGCCGCGGGCGGATGATGATGCCACTGGTCAACGGGTGATTCTGTCATTCCCTACGATCGGCTCCTTTTGAGGTGAAGGGAAGGCGCGGAATGGTACTGCTAGAATCTGGCCCGGTCCTAATGAGGTTTCGTGTTTTCAAAAGAGAAGGCGCGGTGTTCCTGGCCGATAACGGAGATTGCGCTGAGTCTGCAAGCGGCAGTTGTTCACTTTGATGTGGATGTTAGGTTATCTGGTGCGGTAATGGAAGCCCGGTGCTCTTGCCTATCGGGAACTTCCAATATCGGCCAGTGCTGTTGCCTGATCCACTTTGTGTTATCTGCCTTCCTTCGTCGCAAGCCTGATGCTATTGGTGACATCGCTGATATTGCGCCATAAATGAGCCAAGACCGTGGTGTTCTTATCGAGCAGTGTCAATTTTTTCGTGGAAGGTGCGAAGTCAGCTTGAGGATGGGTGAGAGTGCAGGAAGGAGGGTCGAAATTGCATGTGCTACTCGACCACCTTGTACACTTGCCCGTCATGTCATGATCAGTCTGCCGCGAGGAGTTCTGTATCTCTCCCCGGCTTCGTTCCCCATTGATGAACTCACGAGAAGTTCATCATTCCAGCGCATTCAACTCGTGCTATCAACGACAAGACATGTTCTTAAAGCCAACAAGATTCATTGTTCTTCGTCCCCATGTATCTAATCACCCAGTCATTCCCCTCTCTCACCCTCTCACCACATCCCACCCGTCCAATTCCTCATCGAGACAGACCTCATACCCCCACAGCAGGTACCTCTCCCCAACCACGGAACCCAATTAACCCCGACGCTCGCTCCGCACGCACTTAATCCTCACACTAAACACATTGTTAATGTTCACACATCCCTCGTCAGAGTTGCCGTTGTCGCCGAGCGGGACCGAGCCCAGCCGGGTGCCCGTGCAGCTGCCGCCGTTTCCGATCTTTCCGCTGAAGGCGACCCAGATCTTGCGGTTGGTGCCGACGTCGTTGGTCCCGTGATCGAAGTAGACCGAGTTGGTAGTGTCGTCGATGGTGACGTCGCCGAGGCCGAACTTGGCGTGGGTGTAGCTGCTGCTTTAACTGTACAGGAGGTTAGTGGATGGCAACAATGACGGCCAGGAAGGATTGGAGGTTGGTTTGTTGGATTTCAACCCAGGAATAATTGAAGGGGATAAGGAAGGCTGCGGTGAGTGTACATACCACGCAGTGTCCCTGTACTTGTTCGCCTTGGGCTTGGTGGGCGTGTAAGCGGAAGCGAGTGAGGCTTAGGCCAGGAGGGTGACGAGAGCTGAGAACCGCATGTTTGCTAGGTTGTTAAAATGGGGGTGATGGGCTTGGTTTGTTGATGAAATACTGTGGATCGAGATGATGATGGGAAGGGAACAGACTGATTCAATCTCTCGAGGCAGGCCTTTTATATAGATATTTCCTCTCGGTTCTCCGTCTTCCCTTCGGCTCCGTGGAGGAGAACCTTGCCTCCATCACTCCAACATCACATCACATACCTTGGTACTCATTGCGGACCGTCGTTTAGGCATGAACAGACTACTGCTGCCAAGGTCATCATTAGCATGAACAACTTCAACACCAACATGGGCACAGACTGAACGATGTGACCAAAGTCATCTCAAGACCGTCTTGATAGAAGGATACGGTTATGCAGTGTCATGATCAGGTTTGAAAGGATTGAGGTACCGAGACATAGTTTGGTTCCGTACTAAAAAGGCCACCATGTTATGCGCTAGTCGATCAAGAATGGCCTCATGCGGCTTAGACCTCGTTTCAGCTCGACCCGGTGTTGAGAAAGTCTAGAGCTTCTGTGAGGTGGTTGTTTGTAGGTTTGGCCTACAGGCATCGGTTGTATCCACAGGAACTGATCAAATACCAACGAGTGAACCAATTTGCTAGGGCTATCGCACCCAGATTCTATTTGGCAATGAAGAAGGAATACCATTTCTTGTAGGTAGTGGTTTCCTCTTTCCGCAGTGATCTCTTACTAAGATTATCGCTTGTACCGCATGTAGGGTTTTACCGACATGTCAATTTGATACCCGTCCGCAACGATCTTCGCATGCGGACCGTTCGTGTCATGGCCGGGGCGCATGGAAATGCCGTCGGGAAGCTTGCGGTGTGGGTGCATGAAAACGCCGGCGGACAACCTGGGAATATGCTTTGGTCAAGTATCATTGGAGAAGATGGGTGGATGAATAGGCGAAGGTAACGCCTCGGCGGTGGTAGTTCCTCACTGCCGAGACGCCAAAACTTTATTTTGACGATAGATCCGGAGATCGCAGGCCTGGACTTTGATGAAGTGCACCTGTCTGAGAATGTGCATGTGCTTTACATGAGAAGTACATGGACAAGTATCTGTCCCTTTTTGGATTCTTCACCTCGGTGAGTAATGTCCCTCGTCCCTTCCGATAGACTCTTGACCGAGCAGTTTTCCTCCTCACGATTGCTTCGTGGCTTCCCTTGGCAAAATATCGACGAGTGGCTCCTTCCTCTCCTTTTCCGTCTTGAAAGCACAAGTAGTAAAGTCATCGCTCGCCACTGCACGATTTGCCATGCAAATGCCTCAAAGCACTCCACAGGTTCTCCGACCCGCGTCGCCCAAGGAAATCAACCTTCCCGAGGATAGCCCAAAGGCAATGAAGATCATTAGCTACATCCTTCACTTCCCTAACGACCTCGTCCCTACCGCGATGTCGGCCCAAGAGTTTCTCCAAGTTGCACTCCAAATCGACAATTATGACTTTGGACGGGCGCTCAAGCTTACCAGAGAGTCGTGGTGGCATCGGTCCCTAGGTACAATCGACAAACTCAGTGATGAAGAATTGATGCATCTGATTGCGGCGGCATATTTGCTCAGGGAAGAGACCCCGTCCATCCTGTGGTCACCTCACTCCAGTTGTCGTTTTCGTTGACTTGGGATGATTTGCGGGTAGGCCGGGTAGGCCAGGACGGACGTTTGTTTCGATTAGCGGGCGACTGTCGCCCGAGTCCGTTCGAAGAGAAGACAGGAACTCTCCTGGCACTGCGTTGTGGGTGGCAAGCAGTCTGCCCATCCATTGTACACCCCAGTGTTGCAAGTCGACAAAGACGAGCCGGAGGGGCCCGGTGACAGGCTGGGAACCCGAATCACGGAAGATGAATCTGGGTGGTCGGATGAACTGCCCCTGGTTTGGTTGGGCCCGTCTTGGCCGCCTAACTGATGGAGGAACGTCGTCGATGGGAACAACGACTTCAATGGTAGTATCGGTTGCAGCGGAATCATCGAGCCCATCTTCTCAACACAGCAAACCTCTTGTCTTTTCGTAACCGTCAATGGGAATATCTCAACCCAATCAAACTCCCCGCTCCCCTCATCTCAAGCCAGATTGATCCATCTCCAAGACTCACACCACTCAACCATCCGAAAATGTGCTCTCGTCCTCCATCCCCTCTCTGCTTTTTCCTGCTCTCCCAATTCTCCAGCTTCAGCCTTCGTGGCAGCTTCCACCTCCGAGCCCTCAGACATTAGGAACTAGGTTCCTTGACCATCCAGCCACACAGGCCTTCAGGTTCTGGACATCACCCGCAGAGCCATTGGTGATGCCCAGTTAATTGTCATTGTCATGGTTCGCCCCGTGAAAGGGTAGTGCCCCCAGATTTCCCACAAAGCCCCCAGCACCCGCACCCGCACCCGCAGAACCCGCACCGGCGACGTTGTTGTCAAACGCCGACCCCCAGAGATGCCAAGCATCTGGGAACTCGCAAGCAAAACAAACGGGCGAAGCCTCGTCCGCTCCGGCCGCGCGCTCTGCCCCCTTTTTCCCCGCAAAGCAATCGAAGTGCAAGCGATTGCACCAGCACTTCTGGCAGACACGCTGAGGGTGCTGGCCCAAGTTGCACTCCCTGAAGCAGCGAGCGCAAGTGTCACTGCCGCGAGGCGGGCAGACCCCCTGCTGCTGATTCTGCCTGTGGCCGCAGCGGCCCAGGGACCGGTCGAGGATTGTGCCGAAGGGCGAGTTGTTGAAGATAACCTCCATTTCGGAGGGGAGGAAGGAGCCTTGCCAGAGGAGGGGAGCAGGGCAGGCGAGGACGTGGCGGAGGACGTCTACAATGAATGGTTAGTGTCTGAGACAAAAGGCGTGATGTCATGACAGAAAAACATGGGATAGGAGTGGAAGGGATTGAAGGGATGGAAGGGTATATTTGGGGAGACTTACAGAGCAAGTGCTCGCACGTCACAACGACGCCGTCGGTTCGAGGAGGCTGCTGCTCAAGAGAAAACAAAAAAGAAACGCAAGTCAGTCACTCCACCGAAAACAAGCGCACATCACGTTAACGCAGCAAGAGAAGGCCAGGTCAGACTCACCTTGTCGAAACAAGTACACGTATTTCCCTTCGTACCAACCCTCACCTCAAATGGCCTCTCAAACTCGTCCAGGATGGTGAACATCCTCGTCGTCTTTCTGTGGCCCCTTTTGACCCCGCCAAACTCAACGGCCTCGACAACCGTAAAGACCTTGCGGTCAGCCTTTGCCAGTTCAGTGGCGTAGTTGACCGGCTTCTGGAGCCGCCAGGGCACAGCGCGGACCTCCAGGCCCAGATGGTCCCGGAGGCGGGCGAGCAGGTCGAAGCTCGTGCCGGTGGTTGCGAGACCACGGACGTTGCACTCGACCGCGAGGTGCGAGTGGGGGACGGCGGCGATGAGTTGGCCGTTCCAGGTTAGGTCGGCCGGGGTGAAGAAGGTGGGGAGAGGGCGGGCGAGGTAGTGGTTGGCGAGGTGAAACATCTCGGCGGGTGAGGTGAAGATGTGAAGAAGAGAGGGACGAAAAAGAAGGAGGTTTTCTGTGGTGATAGACGAGTGAAGTTGCGCGTGGAGTTCTGCTTGAAGAGCGAGAGGAAGTTTGTCCGTGAGCTTTGCTTTTTGTTGCAAGAGTAAAGAGCCGCGAGGCGATGAAGTTATCGTGAGTTGATGAAAGGCGCGTTATTCTTGCTGACGTAGATTGCGACGAGGTCGAGGAAAAGGAGGGGCAAGAGAAGTCAAAGACCGGGAGAAGAAATATATGGCAGGCAGACAGGCAGCGAAAGCCAAACAAACTTTTGTGGAAGCCAAACGCGTCATCAACTGTCTGAACCGAACTGTCGGGTAAGTTTGATATCAATAAGAAGTTGAATAGGAAGGAGCAGGAAAATAGGAGTGTCCGGTGCCGGACCGGAAGCTCTCCGGGGCGATGACATTTGCGAGATCGATATTCGGATGGTCTGAAATAGAAAGAACAATAGCACGGAGTAGAATACCCCCGGGAATGCTACAGCGCAACTATTCAGTACTTATTCTTCCACACAGAATTTCACTCAGCTACTATTGTCTTGAGTTAGCCATCGTTGGTTACCTTATCTTCGTCGGATCATGGCCTTCATTCACCATTTCAAGAATCTGTGGCCGCGAAGATGATAACAAACTCCCGCCATTACACACAATATGAGTTATGACAACAGCGCTTATCTTCTATTCACAACCATGGGGTTTTCCATGCATGCGTGGGCATCAACCTTTGTTCAAGTAAGCCTTTTTCCACGTATCTCGCAGCCAGTCGGGCGCTGCTCGCTTCTCCGTAACGTTCCTTGTGTTGTTCCGCCCTGGCCCGATGTTCCTCAGGGTGGTTGTGCTTCCTATCGAAGTACACCCTCGATGCAGTCGCGTTTTTCTTGTCGGCCATTTTCCGCCAGCGTTGTGGGTATTGTTCTTTGAATTTGTGGTAATCTGCTCGTTGTTTGGCCAAATAGGCCTTCCGTCGTTCTTGTGATGATGTTTCAAGTTGATGGATTATTTGTTGAGAGGGTGGTGTATCCTCCGTCCTCACGAATAATGGTGACAATATCTTCTTCCCCCACGCCCGTCCTTCAGAGTCATCTCGCTCATGCCACAAATTTCTGGCACAGATTGTCAAACCGGGAGATTCTTCTGCTTGAATGAAAACCATCCTCGAAGTTAAAATAGCCGGATAAATCCAGAGAAGTTCACACCCCTCAGTGCCTGGACTTCGCCTATTCTAGGCTGCCTCCAGCCCCGACTTCTGAACATTTGGACTGCACTCACTGATAACACCGCAACTCCAGCGAGAACCAAAAGAATTACAACAAGTATAACTTTATTCAATGGACACACATCCAATCCCTCACTTCCTATTTCTGATTGTGTGCAATCCTTGGCTTCAAAAACCGGAGTGTCCTCAACGAGCCAAGTGCGCGCGACCCCAAAAAACCCGGGCTTGGCACTCCGCGACTCCAGCGATTGACACCCGACCCAGCTCAACTACGGCCAACAAGCCAACAAGCCAACAAGCCAACGAGGGCCTCAAGGCCTTCCAACTGCCAGGCAACAACTCAATCGCGATCTTCCGCGTCGACAAGAAACGCCGTGCACATGCAACACTGAGCCGAATTCATCAGCATCCCTCCATGTCCCGTTCCTGTCGACCTGTTCATCGACGCCGCGAAGGGCGCCGCCGTTGCCCTCAACGCCGAGTACGTCCCGCCCCACGAGACAGGCGTAGCGCTTGAAGCAAGGTTGGCGACGAGAGTACTTGTCGTCCCACTGCAGACACTCCCAATCCTTTTGCCCGCTTTCCTCTCTCTCGTCCAATTCTCCACCACTCTTCCCGCTTCTAATTGACTTTCAAGAGAACATCGAAAATCTCTCAAACGTTCAAACAAGATCGTGAGCCCATCCTGAGAAATAGTTGCTCTGCTGGCCCCGCAGCGCAGATTCTGGAGATCTCCGATGTTGTCAAATGTCAAGGCAAAGCCGTCATTGGGAGACGAACATCGAAGATTGACCATTCTCGAAGGTCTCAAGGTTCGAAATCACTCAGCGAGCTGTTTGAAACATCCATGGCATTCTTCTAGCTACTATGGGGATTCAATTGCTGCTGAGGATTGAATTTCAGAGAATTGTTGGCACATCTGTTATCTCGGCCTAGGCTTGTTGTTGTTTCTTGCGTAGCAACCCTCTTGCCTATTTTCATCTTAATTATTATTGGCGCCCACTGGAATTCTCTTCCGATTTTATTTGGACTTTGGAGTCCCGAAGTAGTGCCTAGAAATGTACTTCGTACCTCTACCCGAACAAGACGCAGTGGTTCTCAGGTTCTAATGCATAGACGATAGATAGTAGTATCGACTAAACATATATGGCAGATATCTATCCTCCACCTTTTTGCGGTATTCGTGAATTATCATTGGGTTTTGGGTATATTATGGAAAGGACGGTGAGTACCTCTGAGCGGCGGCAGCCAAGTTGCCTGAAGGTGTCGTTGAGTTCGTCCCAGGCAAGTTAGAACTAATAGGTGGCCATTACAGGGCTCCAGTCGTAGCAGGCCGTTAAACCGTTGCGCAAGATATAGAAGATAGGTAAAACCTACCAACGAAACTCGGGAATCACGGACTGGTCTTATCCAAGAAAAGAGATCATGTATGCCCATGAGAGCAGAAGGGAAAGAAAAAAGAAAAAAAAAGAAAAAAAAAGAAGAAAAAAAAGGGGAAAAAAAAAGAAGAAAAAAAAAGGGAAAAAAAAAACGTCACCTGTAGGATTCGAACCTACGCTCCCGAGGGAACTGCCTAAATCTTGCTTTCTTGCGAATAGCAGGGCAGCGCGTTAACCACTCCGCCAAAGTGACTTGTTGACAGTCAGTCATTTTCTTTGTCTTATAAGCAAGGGTAACCCCGCATGCTGTGCAACTGTCTTTCACCACCGTTTTGTCGCGTTGATGATTTCAAGTTGTCACCTTTCGTCTCTCGTCCATTTCCCTATTGAAACATAGTCGGAATCACGCATTCTAACTTCCAAGTGTTCCATTGAAGTGCCATTGTACATGTCTTTATTGTTGATCTTGCAAAACCCTTACGTTCCGTTGGAAATGATGCGTAGAACTAGGCAGAAACAGAAAAGGACCACCATGCCACTCGATCAGAACGTTCATGATAAGAAGTATAAAAAAATGGGTATTTTGTTCAAGAAGAATGCAATGACCAAAAGTTTGGCCGTACAGGCTAACAAAGCTAGCAATACTGCTCGCTAACCATGCAGTCAAGAAAATGTAAAGTATAAAAAAGAAGAATAGTAAGACAACGCCCAAAAGTGTCCAAAAAAGCCATCCGCACGAGCAGTATCATTGACCGATCCGCTGCTGCATTGTGCTTGTGCCACCCAACCATTCCATTCCGTTCATCCATTGTATGGATCCATCCATCCATTGCTTTGCTTTCCCGCCTGGCATGCCTACCCATAAAAGCCCCCTTTTTCCTTGGTACGTTCAATGAAAATGGTATGTAATGTTAATAACACAAGAACGCCGCTTCCCATGTCTTCCATGTCAGAAGGTAAACCGATACTGATCACCAGTTCCCGTTCGTAGTCTCAATTATCCCGTTCCCGCTCTTACATGTGAAACTGAAATCCACCAATTCGAAGTTGTTTTTGTTTTCCTTTCCCTTCCCGTTTGCTTCCTAACCGTTCATTCATACAACCGCCTCCGGGTTGGCCTCAGCGCCATGGGCCGAGACAATGTTCACCTCCTTAACACCAGCCTTCTCGTTGTCAAGAGTCGGGGTGCTGACAAACCCAGCATCCGTCTTGGGCGTCTTGGGCTCCCTCTCCGAGTCCTCAGCAGAGGAAGTCAAGTCGACCGTCCTCGGCGTAGCGGGCACCTCAGGAGAGGTCTCCAAGCTTGCCCTCCGCTTAGCAGAGAGATCGACGGCCGTGTTTACCGACGAGGAGTTCTTCTGGTGTCCCTGGATAGAACGTCTGACCGGCTCAGGAGAAGCGGGCTCAACCTCCTCCATGACAGCAGGAGGAGTAACGAACGCCTCGCTCGCGTCAGCAGAAGCCAGAGTCTCGCTCATGCGGGAGTCCATAGAGAAGGAAGAGTTGCGGAGGGGCGATTTGAGGGAGGACATCTCGCTTATGCTGCCGTAGTCGGTACCACGGCTTCCCCTAGAAGCGCGGGCCGCGGACTTGGCAGGCAGCGGAGGAGGGACTCGCTTCGGAATGGTAACGATTCCTGCCTTAGCGTGGATAACTTGGGTTATTTGTGATGAGCGGATGGAGCTTCGCGCGGGTTGAGCAGTGGCAACCTCGCAGATGATGGCTTCGTCGTCGAAGTCCACGTCGCTTTCATCTTCTTCGTCGTCGGCGTCTTCGTCTCTTTCGCTCTCGTCCTTCTCGCTTTCGGGGTACTCGCTCGCGTTGTCCTTGATGGATTTGGTGCCGGTGGTTTCCGCATCGGTCTTATCCCCGAGGTGGGCCACGGGCTCAGGCTGCAGCTTCTCCTCCTCTTCTTCTTCGCGCAGCGGCCTGAATCGTTGAATCATGCTCATATCGATCTGCGTATAGTCAATCTCTTCTGGTTCGAGCTCGGGTTCCACGACAGTGGGGAGCTTATCCGACAACTTTGAGTCTCGGCCGTCCATACTATTGGCGCGGCTGAAACTTGTCTCAGGGGTGCTCGTGACATCTGTTTGCGTGCAAGCGTCCGTCATGATGGTGGCCTGTGACCTTGTCGATCTTGTTGAGACGCAGCTTTCGCGGTTACTCCTGGACTGGAACGTGTCACCGCTCTGTCGACTAAACCTGGCGAACGCGGGGCTCTTGGGACTGGGTTGGAACTCGAATTGGGTGCTGGTGGGTCGTAGATGTGTACCGGCCTCTCTGATCTCAATACCGGCCATTTCAAGGCCAATGACACCAAAAGGATCCGGATCGTCGGCATCGGGGATACCGAAGGGGTTCTTTATGATCGACTGTCGGACCGATGTCTGTGGGGCATCGATTACGGCATCACTAGGGGCGGGCTGCTGAGCAAGCATCTCCATAACATCTGCGTCATAATCCGTCCGTCCCTCGGCAGCCTTCATGACCTCGAATAGCGGGCGCATCTCGGGAATATCCTTGCCAATGTTGCCGGCGAGGATGTCGAGGACTGAAACGTCGCTGTTGTAGAATCGAACGTTCTCGTTGCCGCGTTCAGAGACAAGCGATCCGTCAAGCGGTACTGGTTGATGCTTGCCGCGGGCTTTGATATATGTAAGAACGGTATCGTTGAGGTCCTTCCATCGTGTGTCGTTGTCAGTCGAGTCTGCGTCGATAAGCGGGCCGAGGGTAAGGTCGACATCGACTCCGAGAACCACCTTTGGACGGGTGAAAAGTTCGAGAGCTCGTACGCTGTTGATGACGAGGACGCAATCGTAGATGTCAACTCCCATGACGAAGCCTAACCCGGCCGTATGGAGCATTATACCAGACGGTGGTGACCATGTGCCATCTGCCCTCCTTGCTGTAATCAACCCGGCCCCGCCTGATCCTGACATCCACAGTCCCGAGCGCATGCACGAGAAGACTGCGAGGCCGACGGCATCTTGTAATATCCTTGGTGGGATCTTTTTCGTGACGGATTTTGGTGTTGGTGGGGTATCGGTATTTGGGTCTTGCTCTTGTAGTTCTTCTACAAGAAATCCATCCACTGTTTGGGTAGAGTCAAGTTAGCTGATGCTGACGAGTCAGTTGGTTTGGGGGAGAGAGATGACGTACTGCAAAACGACTTTAGTATCCTGGCGGCCTTGTCACATTCCTTGTCGAGGGTTGTTGGCCAGTATGTTTCGCGATCGTAACTCGTAGGTTGTTGGGTCGTCTTGACGGACACAACCGCCTTCCCTCCCCATCCGAAAACTTTATTCAGGGCACTGGGCGACCTGGGGGTGACGGGTGTTGTTTGCTTTGCCCGGTCCCATGAAGGGAACAGGGCCGAGACACGCTGCATGGCGAAGTTGGAGAAGCCGGCTTTCTCAATATCGTCTGAAAGGGATGACGGAATAAGTGGTTATAGAAAGATGAGAAGGATCGTGGAGGAGGGCGGGGGTGGAGGAAGACTCCGCCCTTAAGGGAAGAAAGGCGAAATGCGGAGGAAAGCGACCCCAACCTGAAGGTCGGATCTCTCTTTCGTTCGTTGTCACCTGCTTCTTCAATCCGGATCGAGAGTTGGAAGAGGGAGTGTCGAGAGAACCAAGTCTGAGTGGACGGCCTTGGATAAGCATGCCCACACAGGCTGGCGGACCCGGTCTGCGAAACGGTTGCAGCTGCAGGAGTCGAGCCTTGGACGCTTCCTCAGCGGGTGTTATTGGATGTTTTTAGCGTTCTGGGCGTGCAGGAATCTGAGCCCAGCGGTGCCAGTGGTGCCAGTGGTGCGCAGCGGGTGTCGTGGCGTGGTGGGTGGGTGGGGCCGCTGGTTAGCTGGTTGATGGAGGAGACCTGGAAGTGACGTGGGTGATGATCACAGCCAATAGCCGAGTCGCAGGGAAAAGCAAGGAGGGCGCAGGAGAACCTGAAAAGGCCCTGCTTGATGTCGTCGTCGTCGATATCGTAGGTATCCAGTGGATGCCGGACAACAAGCCATTCACCTCTGTTGCCCTGGGTTGCACGTGGAAGAAGGGCTTGCAGCAAGGCCAGAGCAGAGAGGGCGGTAGCGAACGGAATGAGGCCAGGATGGGAGATAAGATGGTGCCGTGTCGTCTGCCGTGACTGGTGCTATCGTGAGGGAGAATGCCGTGGGAGTGTTGCTGTGTCCACGGGCAGTGAGGTGTCTCTTTGATGAGATGAGATCAGGTGTGGGTTAGGGCGTCTTTTCCCGATCTTGGTTGGTGGATCCCCCCACTGTAGGCCAGCTCGGTCGAGTCGTACGCGTAATCGCAAAGTCCGCCCTGTGTTCAATGTCTCTTTTCCTGGCTCGCTTTCGTGTATTGGATGTCGTCGTCGAATTTTCAAGGTGGTGTGCCAATGGTCGACTTTTGCGCAGGTACCAAACAGGGGAAAAAGAGAAAAGGAAAGGGATTTCCTTTAATTAATATCGGCTGGGATAGACGAGGCGAGACCGTCACTTATGACAAGGATTCTGCTGGATGAAATGGCATCTGGCTTCCTTTTGCCGTATCTTGATGGGACACGATGGAACTCTGATGGCACCGCGGAATGGATCCCAAGACCAGCGAGGATGGGGCCTGATGGGCCTGATGGGGCGCCAGCTCAGGCTGTTGACAGGGCTTGCAAAATGCCGGGTTCTTGGCCGCAGCAAGACCAATGTCGATCAAATCGACCACGAGGAATTTTTCTTCTCTTTTTCCCTAGGTCGGATGGGTCGGAGTGGCTTGTGAAATCTTAAAAGTCCGGCCTTGGTAGTCCTTGGTCATATCAAAAAGGAAGCCAAGAGACGGACGGCGAAACTGATGGAGGGAGTTATCACAACGGTTGTGACAACGGCAACAATGACAATGGATGAAGTGCCGGGCTGGATCGGGACCTGTTTGGGGGTTACATAACAAAGAAATGACAAGGACCTGTCCCGAATTGACAACAGCAAAGTACGAAAAGGGGAGATAATAACGACATCAACAACGACGACGTGCAGCAACAAAACATTCAGCTCAACGTCAGCTTGATAGGAAGCCTTTCTTTTGCCAACGCCCAGAAGCAGATAGTCGTCTGCATGTAAGCAGGAGAGATGCACAAGAAAAAGAAAACGTTGTCGCGTTATCCTCTCCTGAGTCCTCCTCACCTCAAATTGGAATGCCAAGTCTCAAAGTGCAAAGAAGTGCAGGAGAATTTGGACCCTTAACACGCTTCCTCAGTCCGCGTCTGAGACATTGTTAGGGTAACGATACACGCAGTTAATGAAGGTTCGTAGGATTGGTTGGAAGGAGCAAGTCTGCATTTCTCGCAAGAACTCCGAGTTTGTTGTCTCTCTCCACAAAGTTGGGAAAGGCTGTTGTTATCGAGAAAATGAACCGGATGTTTCTCCAGAAAAAAAAAAGGTACGTACCTCTTCGGTTGTTTACTGTTAGAGACATCCTCAATTTCCTCTCAGTCAACACAAGATGGGGTCATGTTTTCCCTTCTTGTCCCCCGTGACCCCAACCTTAAATAAAATGCACAAGAGAGACCCCTCTCATGCAATTTCAAGCTTCTGCGGTATCACACGAAATCCTTTTGGTGTTTCGAAACAGACTCGTCTTTTCTTTTTCTGATTGCTCGAGGTCTCTTTGTGTGTCCCCCCCTCACGCATCCCCTCCTCCTCGCATCTCGCTCTCGATTCCACTAACAGCCGCCCACAACGCCAACGCGGGGTTGCAGTTTGTCTATGAGCCTGGGCCAGACCTATCTCTGCCCCTTTTCGACTTTTTCACGACAGGATCCTGTCATTCAGCTCAAAACTGTTTGCTTGCTTCTCCTCTCCATTGTCACTTTGTCAAATTGATTTCCAAGCGACCGTACGTACTCAGCTGAACAACAGGACTTTCTCCCGGATGAGTTCGGACCATCCTTATAACAGATGGAGGGCACCCCCATGTCACCCAAGGGGGCTGACGGATGGGGCTGCGGCGCTGCGCCCGTTCGTGACTTCGTGTGCCCATTTTGGGTTCCATTTGCGTCCACAACGGCGACTGGGCGGCCCCATACCACTACGGCAGGTACGGACGGGCTGGGCGGGAAGCTGGGCAGCTGGGTCCGGCCAGCTTCCGGTATCGATTATTCTTTTTGCACGGGTTAGCTATATACCGGGTTGTGCTGAGATTGATGCAGCGGTTGTGAAGAAAATCGCAGGTACTTGGGTTTGGTTTGGCTTGCAAGATGCAGGCGGAAAAGGTACGTACCTTTCATATAGTCCCAATATTTGAATCCGTTCTCGGACCCTCGGGTCCAGTCACGCACTTTTCGCCGGCTCTCGGGCTCGGAACAGAACGGCGAACGGCATCACGGTTCATGCACCCAATTGAGGCCCCGGCCCCGTCCCCGCCGGCGCCAGACGCCAATTAAAAAGGCCAAGCACGCCAACGATCACCCCTGCCATTCTCGCAGCTGCCACGCCGGGCTGCTTGGCATCCCGACTTTTCAGTCCGCTCCACTTGCGCTGCGCTCAAAATTGCCCTGGACCAAAGAACAAAAAGATGCCCAGCAGGGGTAAACAGGGGCATTTTTCTGTTAGTGCAGAGCCAAAGACCTTCCATGCTTGCCATGCTTTCGCTGCTCAATTGTTTTCTCGATCTGCTTCGGAGATCATGTCGTCATCTTTGCACTTGTTGTTCTACTGTTCCTGAGCTTGGCTTATCTCCTGGCTTTCGATCACGGCTCGGAGCTCTCAGACCGACGCTACCGAAGACAATGATCGAGATTTCTTCGTCCCCTCGGATCAAAGAGGGGAACGAGAACGACACCGCGGTGAAAAGCTGATGATTAGTCAGAAAACTCCTCACCTCTCCGAGTCCCCTCTCCTCTCGCTCCTTCCGGATATCTGCACCGCCCAAGTGGTGCCCCCCTTGAAACAGGGGCATCCTCATTGACGCGTCGTTTGGGAACAAGTTTGGGGTCCGAGTCCACATCCAGGCCGAGCAGGCTAGAGTAACAGGCTACCACTCCCGTCCTCTCTGCGGCTTCCCGTCCATTGCCGTGCAAATCGTCCGCTTTTGCAACATCTTTTCGACATTTTCGACAAGGTTGGACATCGACATTTTTATATTGAGGAGGGGTCTAGTAGCCAAGTGGAGATCCTTCTTGTCTCACCGTCCTCACCGTCCACAACAGTCAGCGACGAACGAGGCCGGGATGCCGCCGCCGCCGCAAGCTTCATGCATTCCCGCTGACTGCTGACCTTTGACCGTTGTTTACCGAAGTGGAAATCACCCATGTAGGGCACGTTCACTTTGTTCCGAACCATTCAGTTGTCACCGCGCCACGATCCAATTATTTCCGTTGTCTCTTAAATTGCTTTTGTGCTTGTTTCTTATTGAGGTAGAAGGTTTTCCCGTTTGTGGTTTGTGGTTTGTGGTTTGTGGCGCCTCCGCACTTTTGTGTGTCTCAGCAACGGCAACACTCCGCCTGCTTTGTGATACCGCGGGACCGGGTGTTCGTGACGAGATGGGATGGGGATTGGAATGGGAGGGGGCAGCTGTCATTTGCGTGTAGTGCGGGACTGGGCATTAGGTATCAGGCAGCTGGTGTTGCTTGAGATATGGAGAGGATCACGGCGGATTACTGGGCTTTGAGTGAGTAAAAAGGGGATGGATGGTTGACGGTTCTTGAAATGGATCCATTGTATTTGAGGGCCATCGAGCCCTGAACGTGATGTTGGGGATATCGGGGAGTTGACAGCATTCCAAGGTGCTCAACTAACAACATCGAACGAACCCAATACCACAAAGCCCCAGTCCGCCTACCCCAGAGACCAAATGCCGGCACACGAGGGAGCACGGCAGTGCCCTGCAAGCGCAAGGCAAGCCAAAGAGTAATCACCATCACCGCCTTCCCCTCAACGCCGTGAAACCATCATCCTGCAACCTATTGGTGATATAGATTGCTTCCCTCATCCTCCCGTGACCCGTATAAGCTGTACTTCATATATGCGTTCTTCGCGGGCTCCAGATCTACCTTTTTCATCTGTCTGCCTTAACGAGGAAGAAAGTTGCTTCAAGGAATAGTTGAGGGCGGTCAATCATGTCGTCCAACTTAAGCGTACTGAGAGAGCACTCCGCGGCATATGAGGTGGAATGGAAGAGGAAGTCGTCAACGAATGTGGTATTGAGCACTAGAAGAAGTACACTGATCCCACCAGATCACACCTGTTCTACACCCCTTCGGGCTCACTAACCCAATGCTCCCTCCCATATGTATTCCTTCCAACAACCAACAGGGATGATTCCCTTGTTAAACGTCATGTCGTCCAAATGCAGCATGACAGACGCTTGGTTGCCAGAGTAGTACAAGCTAGGTATCGAGTTAGGCACACACAAGGCTCACCGTTACTCTCCGACAGGAGGATGTTGATACCCAATGCGTATTACTCGATGCCTAGAGGGTAGTCACAGCTTTCTGTGAGTGGGTGGAATGGTGGATGGATGGATGGTACGACAGTGTCGGACCGACATCGTGATCTTGCCGGTGGTCGACCAGTTCTCAGTACTACTGCCAACGTTCTATGGCATGGAGTGTGGAACTTGGGAAAAGAGACAAGTCGGTTTGACGTGGACTATCAAATCTCGGACTTGGGGAAAGGTCAAGGATAGGTAGTAGGTCAGGAAGATCTTGTTGATTCCCTATGATGAGTTATTGACTGAGACTTCTGTGGTCGAAGCCAGAAATTGGACCTCCTCGCAGAAAGACTTGAGAGTACCCATGACGACTAATCAACAAGGCAAATCGGAGTCAGGTTTAATGATGCGTCTAATGTTCGGGGCAGGAGGATTACCGGTTCGAAGAACATGAAAAGACCACTAGTCCGTCTAAGTTGATCAAGCCGACCATCGAAGTCATCTTATCCTCCCCGCAATTTTGCAGAAACTTCGGTTGTTGGTTCCCAAGGCGCAGGCAGGTCAAGTCAAGGTGGATCAATCGCGATTACCAGCATCCGAAGTGGTGTCCTCGTGATACCCATGCCGGAGAATAAAATGTATCGAGACACATGATCACCAGGGAAGTTTCAAGTAGATGACCTTGTCGACCTGATTCCTTGCTGGTGACGGGAGATGATCATCTGCTGGGTTGCGTAAGGAAGTTGAGATTACGCTATGTTGGATCCCCGACGCGCTTGTGGATTGGACCTGATACATCTTTAGGATCTTAAGTGGCGGTAGGTACCTGTACGCTAGGGCTTGGTGATGACGCTTCTTTCAGGGGGTCAGTGGTGATAAAGAAGAATAAGCCAACTTCATCAGGCAAGTTCACAGAGTCCTGTAAGATGTAATATCATGGAGCTGTATAGTATACAATCGCTTGTATTTCATTCATTCTCAGTCTAATATGTATGTAATGTATCCATATGATGGTATCCTAGTTCCCCGTGTCGTCCCAACAAAAAAACCAAAACCAAAAGAAGCGCCCAACCGAAATATACAAAAGTCCCGAAAGTGAAGCCAAGAAGTCCAAAGTCTATATAAATGATGATGATGATGATGAATGCTGCAGTGATGAAGCGAGGGTATCGAAAAGTAGTTACAATGGTATCCGAAAAATGTAAAAAGTCATTAAAGCTTTCCCCTTTCCCTCTAAGGGTACAAAGTATCTCGTGAATGTGTGCTGGGTATTTGTTGTTGTTGTTGTTCTGTTTGTACAAATGTTGTTGTTATGGTATATGGTATGGTATGATCATGCTCTTCGTTAAAAACGCCTGTTGCTGCCAAGATGCCCAGGTCTTTCTTTAGTTGAAATATTGTTTGTGTTGCGCGTGTAAAAACGTGAAATGTGCGAAAGTTTGAAATGACGAAAAGGCGGAGAAGTTGAAAGTTGAACCCCTCATTAAGCCCATTGCTCCTTCCTCTTTGATGATGTTGAGATGCAAGTCGATGGAAAGTTGTTGACGAACTTCCCGACGGAGTTTAGCCGACCAGCCAGTGGCCGACTGGAGATTGGATGTTGAGGATGTTGAAGCGAGGAAGTAGCGACCCCAAAAGGCGGGAGCAGGCCGGAGCATCGAAGGATCATATGCATGAGTAATCCTCCAGCATGAGATGGCGTGCTTTGGTAAGGCAGAAAGGCGTCAGCCCATTTGCGACGATACGACGCCAAATTGTCGAACTCGAATGCAGTGAGCGTGGAGCGGCCTACGATGCCCAATTGGCACCAGCACCAATCGATCCCATCCTCCATCGCAATTCGCGGTGATACGCTCAAACAGCAATAGCCGTCATCGCCGGACCGCTCACCGTTGCCGGACCATGCCCCACTTCCGGCTCGGGGCTTGGGCTCGGGCTGCCATCCGTCGCCGCGCCAGGCACCACCAGCTTCGGAAACGGCCCCCCGTGAATCATATACCTCTCCAGCGCCGACGAATCCATCGTCTTCCCCGCTTGCACGACCCTCCTTCTGCCGAAATCGTCCCCAACATCCTCCCAATTCTCATCCACGCTAGCATGGAACTTGAACGTCTCCCTTTCTCTGGCGCCGGTTCTGATGTCGCCTGCTTCGAGGTCTCCCTCGAGGTGAAGGCGTTGCAACTTCGGTAGCTTTCCTTGCAGGGAGGTGAACAAGCTCCGGAACGATCCCTCGTGGAGATGCACGCCCCCGATGGATAACTCATAAGGCTTAGCCAACCCGCGGCCTCCCAGGCGCAAGCGTTCGAGAGTCTTGGCGTGGCGCAGCAAAAAGGAGCGCAGATCTTCTTCGGAGCAGGAGACGCCTTCGAGTTTGAGGGAGGTGAGTTTAGTGAAGGTGAAGTCCTGGAGCAGTGCCCTGAAGGAGAAGCCAAACTTTTGCATCGGGGCGTGGTAAGTGTGGAAGGATAAGCTGAGGTGCGTCAAGTTGGGGGAGAGCTGGAGGACATGGCCGAGGCCGTTGATGGCTTTGAAGCGGGACTGGGGCATCAAGTTCGTGGGCGGGTCGATGGTTAGGTCCAGCTTGGAAAGGGACGAGAAGGAGGAGGCGCAGCAGTCGAACCAGTGGCGGCGGTCGTCGGGGAGGCGGAAGATTTCGAGCGGGAGTTGGTCGATGGTGAGGCTGTTGAGCGAGACGTGCCGGACGGCGGAGATGATGGCGTTCATGTTCTTGCACGTCTGGGCGCGGAAGGTCGGGTCGCGCTTGCGGCAGTTGCGCACCAGAAAGACGTCCTTGAAGACTTCGATGTCGTAGGGGCATTTGGTGTAGGTGATCTCGAGGTCTTTGAGGTTAGGCAGACGCTTGAAGGACTCCTCGACCATGGCGGAGCGGGTGTGGAACGGTGGGAGGTCGCGGGATTTGCCCTCGAGCTCGTAGTACTTGATCCAGGCATCTTGGAGGAGGATGGACCGCTCTTCGGGCTCTTGCAGCCAGTGCTGGAAGAAGGAGGCGTGGCGGGCGCTATACTCGTCGACTTTGGAGAAGTTGAAGGTGATGGAGTTGATGGACCGGTTGAGTCGGTCGTGGTGGGCGATCGAATGTAACCGTTGGACGTCGTCCTTCCATTCCACGGCCCGGAAGGATGGTGGGAGCAGGTAGTCGTATCCTACGTCGGCTAGCCGGCCGGAGGTAAGACGGAGGGCTCGTACCGATGGTGGGTCGCAGTTGTCGAAGATGAGCCGGAGCAGTTCAGCGGGAAGAGTATCCATTTTGGCTGGCTGTATGATGTGAATGCTTGTCATAGATAGATGAGACAAGATGGGATAAAGTCGAGTGAGACGGTCGACGGGTATATGTTGTTATTTATGTCTTGTTGATGCCGTTGATGAAAAGGCGGTCATGGAATGTGTGTGTTGTGAGGCTCAGGCGGCTTGGGGGCGGCTGACACAAGCTTGGGGGTGGTGGTGGTTGTTGATTGTCGTCACTTACAAGTCGCGAGTTGTCGGTTCGGGTGTGGGTTGACCGGCAACGGACGAGTGCATGGGGGGAATTGGGAGGACAAAATAGAAAACGGGTACTGAAGGGGTGAAAGGGGAGTGATTTGCCCCTTATTTAGCAAGAGTAGTTCCGAATTATTTGCAGCTGCATGGTTTCTGTTTGGATCGATCTGTCATGAACAAAGGACGGTGGTGTCGTTGATACCGAAAGATTTGGCTCCTAAAGTCGGTGAGCTTAAGACAAGGGACAGCCTCAGATTCGTCGAGCCCTATTCCAGCCTATCCATACTGGGCCATCCATGCCAGCCCATGCCATCCCTGGGGGCAGTTGTACTGGGGACTGGGGGAGCACTGGGGCACCAATCGACCATTCCTGGGCTCTGTTGCTGGGCCTTTGACTGGGTATCCCAACCATCCTGTCCATCCGAGAAGACAGGGGAGTCAACATTGGGTGCATTAGCGGCTAGGAGGCCAAACCAAGCTGCAAGCCACCACAGGTACGCCCACCCCCTTTGGCGTTGCTTGGGTCCCGCCGTCCACTAAGAAACTTTCAGAGTCCCGGCCCAGGCATTGCTGCCTCTTTTGACGAGAGGGAGAAAAAAAAAGGTACCTTACCCTGCCATTCCGAGGGGGCGGGCAGGAGATGAACATGCTCAGGTTCTTTGTGAGTCGTGTTGTTGCTGCTGCAACGCAAAGGCCCAGCCCAGGCTCTCTGCCCAGCCCAGAATAGAAGGGAAGAATGAGCGGTAGGAAGGCGGTGTGAAGGATACAACTTTTGTTGAACGAAATTACGGAGTCACGGAGTAAACACAACTGGGAAAAAGACCACGAGTATGGGTAAAGAGGAGGTGTGATTCCGGATGTGTGATCGATCCAAGGTTCTTGCCGATGCGATGTGTGATGTTCAAGCAGGCAGTGTGATGAGATGATGGATGCTGCGATGAGGACACCTTGTGCCTCACGTACCTTGAACCTCTCTTCCTCTTCCTCGTCTTCTCCTTGACCGACGTTTTGACGTGAATTGCAAATGCAACACCGTGACTCTTGTCCCGTCCAAGTCCCGATCAACCCACCCACCACCCGCCTGTTGGGTTTAGTGCCCGATGACTGCAAAGCACAGAATGGCACGTGAGGAGTATCACCTTGTCACTTTTGTCAACTTCCTTGGGACACAGGGACAGTGATGCTACCGTACTGTAGAGGTAGCGATGGAAGCCTTGTCGCCAACCCTCTGGAAGCCTTTGCTGACATGCAGGTTTGCTTCTAGAAAAGGGTACCCACCATGGCCGATTTGTCGGATGTGTATGGTGGCTTTTTGGTGGTTTGGGAGGGGCGGAGGCCGAAAGGGGAGGGTTTCATTGCTTTGGTTGGCGAGCCATCCCTTCCAGCCCTGTGAGAACTCGGTAAAAGACTTGGTGCTGACCACAGATACGGACGGCGACTCATCGCTCCACATGGTAAGTGAATCATGGCGATGCCGTATTCCAGCGAGCATTTTCGACAGGGGCGTGTTTGGTTCAAACCAGCGATGGGAGTTGGCGATGGGAGAAGGTACAAAGCCAAATATGCAGTAAATCTGCGGGTCTCTAACAAGGATAAAGTACCTCCTCGTGCATCTTTCGTTTCTTCTTCCTTTACACATCGCTGACAGGGGTTTACTACCCTTCATTCGTAGGGTAGAAACGAACCCCTGTCAGTGGGAGAAAAGATAGCCTCATTAGGAAGGAAAAAGCAAAATTATGCACGATTTCACTTCATCACAAAAAGATACCTGCCAAGCTCGAAGTGCAGCCAAATTTACGGACGAAGTTCGGATTACACCGCCAACACACATCGATAGGAAAAGACAGGGATTATTTGTATGGCGCCACCAAACTACCTCGCTCGAACCAAACACGCCCCAGGTCTGCTCATCGGTTGTCTGATCAAAGAAAGTCGGCGAGAGGTACAGGTGAGATGAGGTAAGCTGCCGTCAACATCCTTGGACTGGTGATGTTTGCGGGGACCGCTAGTCCGCTACACACGCTACAGTGTGCTATCCTCGTGGTGGAGAGGAACACCAAAACAGTGTTTCAATCCTACCGAGCGTAACCAGGACCCCCCGGTATGCTGGCCGGGGTGCTTCACCGCGAGTTCAACAAACGGATTCCCCCCCAGTTTCTCAGGCGTTCCCGGCGGCGAGAAGGCTTCACGACAAACGAAGATAATGGACAGCCGAACCGTATGTTACGCAAGCTGGCATCTTACAGGCAGACAGCCTCCCTAACCCGTGGCCAACCCGCGCGTGGGCATGCGAGGGCATTTCTTGGGACTCGTTTTCCTTGGCTGGAAGGACCGGTGATGGATGGTGATGGATCGAGGACGTGCAGACTGGCGGACAAGAACATCACCAAACCCAACCTCCACTCTTGTCTCTCACCGAAGGGGTTTTGCGTACACCTTGAGGGGCATCCATCGCTTACATCAGCCTGATCTCGACACTTTGATGTCATGCACTCTCGTGGGGGGTTGTCATCATTCGTTTCATGTTCCTGGCAACGACAAGTCGGTGAGAGCTTCAGGTAAATAAATCGTAGTTATTCTCCCTTCCCCTCGTTGCTCTTTGCCCGTCCGGTCTCAATGTCATCCCTCAACGCCACTTTCGCACCTCACCCGTATACCAGTTGTTCCGTTCGGAAGATGTGAGTTCAGCTGGAGGGACTGCTCCGGCCGATATCCCAAAGCATCCAACCGGAAAGGACACCACAATCGGAACGAAGAGGATCAACAGCTGCATCTTGGAATCCCACAAGGTTGAGACATACATGAGATGTCCAGATGGCCGCCAGCTCGTCCGAGGCCTGTCTGTCTGTCTGTCTGTGTTGCAGGATGGGATCATGTTCGTCCGCTCTCCGCCTTCTGATCCGGGTTGCGACTTTGTTTTACTCACAGAGAGGAAGAGGAACCAACCATCTGGTTCTCTTGATCAGAGTCTTAAGTCAGTTCCGAGTGGACGAGAAGGGGAGCTGGTAGCTGAATGGGAGGTCAACATCATCAACCATGACCTGCATGAGCATGACCTCCCTCTCGTACTCTCAACACTACCTCTAGAAGGTACTCGGTAGCCCCTCTTCCTCGTGTCGTTCTCTTTGGACTATGGGAGACAAGAGATCCGGATCCTCGTTGATCGCCGTCTCTTGGTGGTCTGGTGGAACCATGGCTCACATGGATCTCCCCATCCTCTGCACCGTCTGCATCTTCCGCATCCTTCTCTCCGCCTTTTTTAGCCTCGTGCAAGGCCAGTGACATGCAGTATCGCCGGATCCGCAAGCCCAGTGTAACCTCCGCTCTTTTGGCTGCGTGCCTGATCGTGGCCGCCGCTTTGGTCTGCGCTACTCTGCCATTAGTTCTAGTCTGCGCTACTGGAGGCGGTGATGATTTTGAAAGTTGGCTAGATATGCACGTGACTGCTCATGGCATCATGGCATCTTGACTGCCCTACTGGAATCCGCCTGTTGTTGTTTCGGGTTCCGCGCGCAAATCAACATGTCTTGGAGTTGTCAAAGGGGAAAAGTCAAATGCGACGTCAAAAAGTCAATAAACGGGGAAGTCAATAGCTCCAGGGGCAACGCCGAGTGGGGACTGGGGAGTGCTGCCCCGGCTGCCCCGGCTGCCCCGCCAATTGCCCGCTCCCGACACACACTAACAATTATACCCACTATTCACGCCCTGTTTTAGGGGCCAACGGATACGGCGGGCACGGGGACCGTCTCGGGGCCGGCAATCCAATATCGGGACACGATGGTACGTAATGACAATGTTTTTGCTTTGCAGTCTGTCATTTCCGTTGGAGACGGGAGGAGCCATTGGATGCCCGGCCAACTCTTTCCCTCCAGTCACAGCAACTGGATTCCATTTCCGAGTCCTTTCCCAGTTTTCTACCTCTGCCACCATGTGAGGAGTTTGAAGGGGCACGGCAGGAACTTCTTCCCTGTGAACTTGACTGTTCTTTTGCTCGACCCGACATTTCAGCTAGGGTTCAGCCTGCCACTCGTTACCATAATCGACACCGAGACCATCGACCATACGACCAAAGCTACCATATCCACGCGACAACGACGACAACGACGACAACGAGACCGCGCTTGCGCTTGCGCCATGGATATCATCGATGGTTGGACCTGATCTTGACGACCACACTTTTGACCTGCAGTAGCACAGCTCCTGATTCGGTAACCCTCGCGACAAGATACTCACAGCCCCCCAAGCTTACGACGTCCGCTACATATACGAACCCCGCACAGCATTCTCAAGTCATCGCGCCGAGTCATACCGCAAACATGCCGAGCATACGCTTAGATGCCAACACCCCGCAGCCCGACCGGGAGTATATCTCGGACGAAGCGCACCTACTGCCGTTACCTCCAGACGCTCCCGATCTTCATGAACTCAATGCCTCTCTCGATGCCCTCTCCACCGTCTTCCCCGACATACAAATAGACGTCTTCCGCGAGATGCTCTCCAGCTTCGACGGTGAATCGAGACTCGCCCTGGTCGCAAACGCTCTCATCCAAAACAAGGTCACTTGGGTCAAGGGTCGTTGGAGAGCCGCCGAAAAGATGCCCCGCCATGTGCCAGCTGCGGGCGCCGTCGAGCCAGGGCAAGAGCCCCCGCCTGTCGTTTCGGTTCCCTCAAGGCACAAGTTTCGGAGCAAGGAGTACAGAAACGCGGTCGAAAGACTTGCATGGCAAGAATTCAAAGGACTGTCCCGATCGACCATCACCGCAGTGCTCGCCGAGAACAATTACTGGTACCCGGATGCCCGTCCAACGCTGGTCAGCCTTTCGTCCAAATCCTGGCGGTTTGCCATCTCGTCCCTTTTCCTCCGAAGGAAGTCAGTATCAGGCACCGAGGCTGCAACACACCCACTTGTCATCTGGAAATCATCCGGCAGGGGTTCTATTGTGCCCTGTATCAAGACCACAGGCAATGCCGAACTCGATAAGGAGCTCTACGAAGCACTCATTGTTCCTATCCTCAAACAGGCACGTCAGGAGAGGGAAGACAAGGATCGTACCTTGGCCGCAGCCCTCAACACTAAAGAGGCAGAGGAGCTAGAAAGCATGTTTGAGTGCTCATGCTGCTTCACCGAGGCCACGTTCGAGGAGATTGTCGCTTGCAACGTTGACGGACATACCATCTGCTTCCGATGCGTCCACCATACCCTATCGGAAGCCGTGTTCGGACAAGGCTGGCAGTCAACCATCAACACGGAAACTGGCACGCTCCGTTGCCCAGCCGTTGAAGGGAGCGGGTGCAAAGGGTGTATCTCTCAAGAACAGATGCACCGGGCCATGCTGGAGTTCAAGAAGGGCGCCGGGATCATGCACAAGTTCGAGCAGCGTCTGGCCGAGCACGGTCTCGTAGGCAGCGGACTTCCCCTTGTCCGCTGTCCTTTCTGCTCATATGCCGAAGTCAACGAGATCTACGAGCCTCCCAACCCACTGGCTCACCACTCTGCTAGAAAGAGCGCCTTCCAGCTCATATTCGCTGTCCTCTGCATCGGTTTCATGCCCTTCATACTACCCCTCGTCGTCATAATTGCGATAACCACAGTCCTACTAAGCTACAAGCAGGATATAGCAATCCCCCTATCCCAAGAATACCACGCCGCGCGTCAGCGTCTCCACCGCCGTCGTCGCGGATCCAAGTTCACCTGCCGAAACCTAGAGTGTCAACGCAACTCGTGTCTCTCCTGCAGCAAAGAGTGGATTGACATACACGTCTGCAACGAGTCTTCTCTCGTCGCCTTGCGCACTCAAGTAGAGCAAGCCATGAGCATGGCCGTCAAGCGAGTCTGTCCCCGCTGCAACACCTCCTTCGTCAAAACTGCCGGCTGCAACAAGCTCACCTGTCCGTGCGGATACAAGATGTGCTACGTCTGTCGGAAGGACATTGGCGGGGACGGAGACGGCCCAGACGTGGGGTACAGACACTTTTGCGATCACTTTAGACCGGAAGGTGACGGGAGGAAGTGTGACAAATGCACCAAGTGCAATTTGTGGGAGGCTGAGAATACGGAGCTGGTGCTGAAGCAGGCCAAGGAGGAGGCGGAGAGGAAGTGGTTCGAGACGGAGAATAGGGAGTTGACGGGCGCGGAGAAGGTGTTCTTGGAGACGGGCATGGCGATTGACCCGAATGCGGCGGCGAGGATGGATAAGATGTATGCGAATGGGAGTTGGCGGGTGCCGACGCTGGCGGAGTTTTTGGATTTTATGGTGGAATATGTTTTCGAAGCATAACAATGCAGGCTATGGGAACTCTGGGAATGGCAAGGCTGGGATTAGGAAGGCGAAGGTGCATAAACAATGGATACGCTGAATATCAACAGCAGAGCATTCATTTTGCCTGAGAACAATCTGACTTGGTTATCGAAGTTAAAGAATAATTCGGAAATACTCATCCATCACTGTCCATTTGGTGATAGCCTCATGCAACGTTGGCGGCTACCACGACGTCGACGTCACGGCGTTTCCCTGGCGACGTTCAGGGGTAAAGTCAATGTTAGGGATATAGTGGGGCCTTGAGGGAAGAGGACAGCCTTACGTAAGCGAGTTTGCTTGGCTCAGCGTCCCAAGCTCCCAAAATTCCTGAGCGCGGGCAGGCAACTCGCCAATCGCAACCCAAAGCGCGTCCCACCCCGTCAACCTCGCTCGTTTCCCACAGCTGCTGCCCGCGCCGCCAACGAGAGAGCTCCGTCAACTTTCGCGACTTTGCGACAGCTTCGGGAATATCACTCCCTCGACATTTCAACATTACCCACCAGCCCAACAACGCATTTATCCCGATCGCATAAGTAATTTACATTACGACAACAGCAGCAATACCAACCGAGTACGATACCCTCCAACCATCACCAACAAAACACAGTTAACGCAAAGTCAACAATAAATCACCCGCCATGTCAGGCCAAACAGGCAAATGGCGAGAAGAGCAGGTCCTCGTCATCTGCCCCGGCAGCTCGACAACCATGGCCCAGCTCGGTTGCGGCGAACTCACCCCGCCCGCCCACCGTTTTCCGACGCGCATGTTCAGAGACGAAGAGACGGGTCAGTGGAGGCCTTACCATACTTATAAGCGGAAGAAGGCTGTGGCTGTGACTGCGCCTGTGGCCGAGGGAGAACAAAAACCAGAAGAACCAAAGCCAGAAGGGGAAAAGAAGGAAGAAGACGAGTGGGAATATATCGAGGACCAGGATTCGGACGAGGGGGCTGTTTATCCTATTCAGGGTGAGTACTGACTGGTCTGCTGCTGGTTGGAGGGAAAGGAAAGGAACTGACAGAACCATTCACACAGGTGGCCACATCGTTGTAATGGAAGCCTTCCTCGCCTTCCTCGAACACGTCCACTCCAGCCTAACCACCACCTACCACAACACGCCCATAATGCTCATGGCCTCTCCGCAATGGACGCGCCCAGACTGCGAAACCCTTGCCAAATACATTTTCGAGAAGACCAAGACACCCGCCCTGTGTCTGATCAACTCCGCCATCGCGACCCAGTACGGCCTCAAATGGCCCAACATGACGGTTGTCGATATCGGGTTCGAGAAGGTAGACGTGACATGCATCTACGACAGCAGAATCGTGGCGCATCGGGATGTTGGGGCCGAGTGGCCAGGGAACAGCGCAGAAGAGGAAAGGGAAATCAGCGGTGGAGAGGTCTTCACACGGAAACTGCAGCAGCTGCTGAAGGACAAGATCAAGGGCTTCAACCGCGAAATGGCGGAGCAACTGAAGAAGAGTAACATTGCTGAAGTCCTGCCTTACGCGCCGGACAAGCCCAAGCTGATGGACCTCCCTACTGAGGATGTCCCTGTCGCGGCTGCTGCTACCGGAGCGGCGGCCGCGGCTGCGGCATCCGGCACGACGACAGAAGGACCGAAGATTATCGAGCCGGTTGCTGACGAACCTACGTACGATGCTGACGGAAACCTGATCGATGATGAGGGTGTGCTCGACGTTGCGAATATCGTGGCCACGGGTCAGACGAGGGAGTTCTTGGCCAAGAAGGAAAAGGAGAAGCAGGAGAAGGCGAAGAAGAAGGGCAAGGATAAGGAGGCCGAGGCGAATAGGGTGATGAGGTTGCCGAACTCTAAGAGGGTGAAGAATGTTTTCCACTTTGAGGAGTATGTTACCGAGGAGGTCCCGATTGTTCAGCCTGCTCCACCAGCAGCTGCACCCGCACCGGCCGCACCAGCAACGGCGGAGGGTGCTAAGGATGTTGAGATGGCTGATGCGCCCGCGGCACCACCAGCGGAGGGCGCGGAGAAGAAGGATGAGGAGAAGAAGGATGAAGCTAAGACCGAGGAGCAAAAACCGGACGCCCCTGCTACCGACGACAAGAAGCCCGAAGAGAAACCATCCGAACCCGCACCAGCACCCGCCACCGAAGCGCCCAAGCCCGCCGAAGCGCCAAAGGCCCCCGAGCCCGCTGCTGCCCCCGCCCCTCCCGCACCAGAAGGCCCCGTCCCCACCGAGCGCCAAACCAAGCGCATCCGGCGGGACATCGAAGTCGGCCTCGAGCGCTTCGAGTTCGCCGACCGCGCCGAGATCGACCGCATCGTCACCGCCATCTACAACGCCGTCCAGTCCATCGACGACATGTACATGCGCCCGCCCTGCTGGGAATCGCTCGTCTTCGTCGGCAACGGCGCCCGCATCCGCGGCCTCAAGGAAAACATCCTCCAAACCCTGCAAGCGCGCCACCTCATCTCCCCCTCGAGCGCAACCATGTTCACCTCCGAACTGCCCTCCAACATCGGCACCCCCACGGCCGGCACGCCCGGCCCGGGCGCTTCGACGCCTATTGCCAGCGGCCCTGGTGGTGCGCAGTCCGGCTCGCTACTACAAGCCGCCACTACCGCTGCGGCGGCGAATGCTAACCTGAACGTACCCGGCGCCGCTGGCCAAGGAGGAGGGGAGGGTCAGCTGGGGCAACATCACTTCCACAGCCAGACGCCGACGAATATCAAGCTCGCCCAGCTGCCGACGTATTTGAGCGAGTGGACCAAGAACGGGTTCGAGGAGGCCATGTTCCTGGGCGCGCAGGTGGCGGCTAGGATGGCGTTTTGCATACATAATTTTGATGCGCAGGGGTTGGAGATGCAGAGGTATATGAGTTTGTCGAGGGTTGATTATAAGTGAGTACTTTCCTTTTCTTTCGCTGTTTGGCGCTGGATGGGTGTGAACGGGGTGGGAGGAGGGGGGAAGAGAGGTGGCTGGTTGTAGATGGAAGAAAGGGGATGGATGATAACATGAACGAGATGCTAACAACTTCACAGTGAACTGGGTCCTAAGGGGATTAGGCTGCATTCTATGTTGGGGTGGTAGAGTTACGCACGATACGGGAAAATATACGCGCGATATCCCGGCGGTGGTCATGTTGAAAAGGAAGAACGAGAGTGATACCATGGATTGGGGGCCGAGTTGACGGGCAGCGGATGGTCAGCGGACAGACAGACGGCAGGGGTGGTTTCCCAAGAGGGTAAAGATGTTTTGAACGATCCGAACGGATGAGGTACTCTGGCTGGCTGGCTGGTTGTTTGAATCACTTACACTTACACTTATGCTTACACTTGGTAGGCGTCCTAAAAGAGAGAACATTTGAGAAAGGAAATATGTTAGTCTGTTTGGTTGACTTCACTTGGTCGTTTTTTGCTTGAGTCTGGCTTTGGCTTTGTCTTCTTGTTCAACATGATACCTTTTGCTTGCGTCTTCTTCCTCTTGTGGTTGTCGATGGTTAGGGGATGATGATCTCGCGGTGGTGTCTAGTTGGCAAGTGCCATGTCTTGGAACCGTGGTGGGTGGTTTAACGTCTGGGTGTTCGTGATTCAGGACGTTGGACGTTGGACGTGGGCTCAAAGTGGATGGAGTGGCGAGTGCCATATCATGAATGGTAGCCTCGAGGCAGAGGCAGAGTCTGGTCTACCTTTCTGACTCAGGACTGACGGTACTTCGGCTTCTTCGTGGTCTCTAGATGAGTCTCAGGAAGATGGAGTGGTAAGTCCCATATCGCGGGGGGTAGCCTCGAGGCAGAAACTTGGTCTTGTCTACTTTGCTGACTGATGGCCGCTCGTGGGTTGACTTCTGTTTCTTCGTGGTCTGTAGGCGAGTCTCCGGGAAGATGGGAGTGGCAAGTGCCATAGCCTCGAGGCAGACCTTCCTGGCTGATGGCCGCTCCTCTTTTAACTCCTGCTTCTTCGTGGTCTATCGTGAGTCTCCGGGAACATGTAGTGGCAAAAGCCACCTCGGAGAGAGTAGTTCGGAGGTCTAGACACGTCTGGTAGCCCGCTAGACCCTCAGATTCGGTGAGTCTCCCGGTCTCCTGGTGTCAGAGATGTCTGCTCAACCCAGATTAACCTTCCCTTTTTCCACATATGTTGAACATATGATGAACATATGTGAACTCGTCAGAGAGCGCCAAGACTCGTCTCGGGAATACTCCGGAATTATCAGCCCATTTGCCTCCCACGTGTTGTTTTGCTTCCCCGCTCGCAAGTTTCTTCTGCATACGTGCCTACATCCTCAACCTCGCCGTCGTCACAACCTCGGCGTTGTCACAACCTCACCGTCATCACAACATCACCGTCGTCGCAACCTCGAAATCTCGCCGGTGTCTGACTTTTTTGCACATACTCTTCTCGTGCCTTCTCATTGCTGGCTTCCCCTTACTTTTTGTTCACGCGTTTCGCGCTTGCTGATTGTGCACACCCCACCTCGCTCGTCGTCGCAACCTTGCCATCGTTACAACCTCATCGTCGTCGCAACCCCAGAATCTTGCCGGGGTTTTGCCTTTCAGCACATCTTGTCTTTCTATTTCTCTGATTTCTGACTCTCCATTATTGTTCGTTTTCGAGTATCGCCCGTGCCGACTGTACTACGCCCGACTTCCATTCTTTCAATCTTCGCAAAACCACAAACAAGATGTCGCACCACTCAATCATGGATCGCATACCCGTGGACTATCTTCCTGATGATGCCCCTTGGACCTCGACGAGATTACCGCTTGAGGTCTTGAAGACGCAATGCAAGAGACGTGGCCTTCCCGCCGATGGCGATAGGAACGCTCTTCAGCAACGGCTGCTCGAATACCAGCAAACCAATATTGTCATCGCTAGAAGCGGCAAGTGGGAGATGAGACCTTACACCTCCGAGTCCCAACTTCATCACTGGTATTGGAGGTTTCGACAGCACTTGGTTACCCGTGTCAGGGACAAGAGGGACTCTCAAGGTCATCTGCGGAAGTGCTTTACCATCGCGTCTAGAGATCAGAATGGTGATTATCGTCCAGACCGCCCGCCTGGAATTGTCACCTTTGACCGCGATCCATTTTGCACCTGTGTGGGCGTGAGTCCATCCACCTTATCATTTACAACGTATTTCTAGACACAGCTGTGACTAACATTCAAAAAGAGGATTCAATACAACCCTTGCAGTCATTGGCTCTGTTGGTTACAATGCTTTCATTATTATATGTCCTAATCATCATCTGAAAGCGACGATTAGCTAACCAGATGTCCACAGATGTCCTCCGCGATGTTCTCGGCTGCCCGGAGCCACTTCGTTGGCAACAATCGTTCCTGCACTCCGAAATCGAACTCATTTACCGCCACAGCCCTGCCGCCCGTAGTCGAGTCCACAAAGACAAGTATCTCCGGGGCGACTTCTGTTTTGTTTGCTTTAAGGAACACATTGAGCAGGGCATCTGTGCTCACTGCACCGCGTGCGGAATGCCAATGGACACGAATTGCTACCAGAACTTCAAGAAGGCAAGGCGTGCGACAGCAAATATGGAGGGCCAATGCATTGTCTGCTTGGATAAGGCCGCATGGGACGTCGAGAAATATCGTGAGCAGCACCAGGCAACACTGGCCGCTGCTATCACCTCGGTCCATGCCCAGGAACCTTTGCTGGTAGAAAATGATGCTCACTCGTCAATCGAGGCGGAAATACCCGATTCTACCAGCCACAGCCGCTCGAGCTCAACCTCTCTGAGTGACTTGGACGATAGCGGCTCCAACTGGTCAGACTTTCACGGAGAGCTAGACAACAATGACCACGGGGACGAGCAATCCAACGACGACACCTATGCCGACGAGGATGCCACCTCTCCTCCTCGCCCTCTCCATCGCCCACATACCGCCGAAACCTCACCCTTGACGGTATCTGAACGCATTTGCGCGAGCCCAGTACCACCTACTAGACCTGTTAATGCACATGAAAGGAGCATCATACAGCAGAGGAGCGCGTCCACGCCGCTTCCGGGCGTCCCGGCGGATATTTGGCTGGAAAGACAGCAGCAGGAACGAGAACAGCAACAACTGGGGCAACAGCAACAGCAACAGCAGAAGCAGGCGCAAGCCCTTCATCCCGTCATTACCTCTAGAAGGGTTTCGATACTCCGTGGCCCTGCCCGAGGGCACGATGAGGAAGAAGAGACCGATGCGCCTGAAGATTCGATTGCGGTGGTTCCTCCTGGCCCTGATGATTCCAACCTTGACCCTGCATCTGCACCCACTCCGGCCCAGACGCCTGCTCCTGCTCCTCTTCCTGCTTCTGCTTCCGTTCCTGTTCTAGCTTATACCACTCCTCCTGCTCCTGATGTCCAACTTGCTCATCCACCTCCCCCTGCGGCTCCCGACGCCGCTCCTCAGGCCGTCGAAGCCGAAGCTGCTAGTACATCTGCCGGTAATGATGTCTCTAGTGGTTTTCCCGCCCCTCCTGTTAGAGCCTCGCCGGCTGTAGGAGCTGCACATGCTCCCGAAGCGCCTGAAACTGTCACCGATTCTCTTGGTGAATCTGGAGGACTTGCTAACGCTCCTGGCGATGTCACTAATCTTACCAATGAGCCGACCAATCCTGCCGGTATCCCTGGCCCAGCTCCTGACCCAGCTGGCAGTACCGGTACCCTCGTCTCCGCTCTTTTCGACGCCAACACCATCATCGCCACCACTTTCAACAACAACGACATAACCGACAGAAAAGCAGCCAAGCAAGCGCGAAAAATCAAGCGACTTGCAAAGAGGTCTGACCGCCTGCGCAAAGAAGCCGAGAAAGGTATACGAAAACTTAAGGGGGTTGAGAAGAAGATCCGGAAGGCTGAGAAGAAGGCGAAGAAGAGGGCGTTAGCGAGAGGAGAGGAGGGAGTTCTGGAGCATAGTGAGTGCTAAGTGAGCGGTTGGTCTGTTATGTTGTGATGCGAAAAAGGAGAAGCTCTAAAAGGGAGGGGATGAGCAGTGGTGTTTTTTTCTTCCTTTTCTTTTTCTTTTTTGGATTGATCTGTTTTGTTTGCTTTTTGGTTTTGCTGAGCTGAGATTTTCTGCTGGTATTATCTTTTTTTGTGTGTAAATGACTGGAATTGCTAGAACATGAATTTACTTGCTGTTTTTGGCTTTCATTTCCATCGCCCTTCTTGTTGCTCTTTCCAGTCCCTCAGGTAGGGTTAGGTAGGTTAGGGTAGGGTTGGGTTAGGGGTAGGGTCACGTGGCTGCGTGCCGCTTTCGCGGAACGCATGCCCTGGCACTGGGCCCACTCAATGTGGGTCCCAGAGGTTCTGGCGCGCACATACTTATTCTCGTGCAGCCAGCTCACCTTTGCACCTTTCCTCTTTTCTTCTTTAGCTTTAGTCTTGTATTTGATTAGTGCCATGCCCTCTTTGAGCTGGCTTTCTCTTGCTGAGTGTGCACGCCATCACAGCGGTCCGTGGTTTGACCTCTGGCTCTTCGTAGTCTCTCGTGAGCCTAAACACCAACAATATATCACGAGATAGGGGATTATCATAGGGTTAGGGATTACTATGACACTGCGTGTGTGGTAATATCTTGCAGAAATCACTACATACGCAGTGTACCGTAGAAACTCGCCAAATTGGCAAACCTCTAACCCTCTTTGAGCGAAGCACAGGAAGCAGCATACTTCTGTACATATGTCCGCTCAGTTAGTGAAAGCTCTACAATACTACCCACCACTATCTTGCCTGCGTTTCAAAGCACAGGCTCGGACTTGAGCGCTACAGATCTGCCTGTACTATCCCCCAAAAACCTCTTTTTGGGGCATTAGAGGTTTGCCAATTTGGCGAGTTTCTACGGTACACTGCATGCGGAGTCCCTTCTTCGCTTCCCCGCTCGCAAATTTTCTTCTGTATGCGCGACCGCGACTACATCCCCAACCTCACCGTCGTCGCAACCTCACTGCCGTCACGACTTCAAACACTATTAGCGTTCTGAAGTCTTGACACCCGCCTTTGACCCAACCCACTCGCGCTATCGATCATCGCCCGCAAACGAATCCTAACACCCGACTATGGATCGCATTACCGAAGACTGGTTACCCGATGACGCCCCTTGGGCGGAGCTTATGAAAGAGGTGCTGGGGACGCAATGTGCGAAACGAAACCTGCCCGTTGCCGGTAGCAAATCCACCCTTCAACAACGACTGCTTGACTATCAGCGAACCAATACCGAGTTCAGAGCCCGTCCTTGGCGGCTCAACCCTCCAGCCCCCGACGATACCGATTACAGCTTTTACAGGACACGCGCACTTCCCATTAGACGCGTTAAGGACATGAGCGACTCTCGCGGTTGTTTGAAGATTTGCTTTACGTTCGCGTCCGGTCATGCCACGCGCTCTGGGAGTCCTTTCAATCCCTTCGCCACTGTTTACTTTACCAATAAGCCTCATTGCTCCTGTGGGGTGAGTAAACGCCGCTTATACTAGCATAAACATACGAGTTATGCCTCCATGCTGACCTAGCTTACATAGGAACACCTTCTGCAAGGCCTTCCCTGCCTCCATGTCGAATGTTCGTGATAAGGTTTTCGCTACCCCTGACCTGTTTTCTAAGCACAAAGGCTAATTGTGATACCCGCATCGGGCCGCATGCAGGTCTCCTCCGCTACGTTCTCAACTGCCCAAAGCCTCTTGTCTGGCAAGAAGCGTTCCTGACTTCCGAACTCGAATACATCTACAACCACAGTCACGCCGCCCTTAGTCGTGTCAAGCCAGACCGTTATCGTCAGGGAAAGCGATGCGTCATATGTTTCCGTGTGCATAACACGCCTGAGCGGAATGTCCCTTGCAGTGCATGCGGGATGCCAATGCATCCATCTTGCATCAAAGTATTCAAAAAGGAAAGACGTTCGGCTAGTGTGGAAGCGGGTCAATGCCTCCTCTGCGTGGACAAGGCCGAATGGGCTGCCGAGAAGTATTTTGGGCGGCCTCAGGTCTCGCCGGCCGTCCCCGTCCCCGTCCCCGTCGCCCAGGCCAGCATCCAAGCACGAGCCAGATCGGACCGACGGGTTGAAGATGGTATTCAGCCGTCAATCGTGGTTAAAGCCGACTCCGTACAGCGAAGGGTTACCCTACAGGAACCACAGAACGCAGAACAGCAAAGGTGCACATCAACGCCGCTCCCAGGGGTCCCGGCGCTTATCTGGCTGGAAGGGCGGCAGCAGCAAGAACGAGGACAGCAACAACAGGAGCAACAACAGGAGCAACAACAGGAGCAACAGCCACGACAACAAGAACAAGAACAGCAGCATCAGCACCAGAAGAAGAAGGTATCGCAGCAACAGAAGAAGAAGACATCGCAGCAACAGAAGAAGAAGACATCGCAGCAAGCTGCTCCCCCCGTTATTATTCCTGTTAGGGTTTCGGTACTCCCTGCCCATCCTCAGGCAGAGGAAGGGGAGAGGAATGGACCTAAACTCGACGGTGACGCTTCACAAGCGGGGGCTCTACCGCCTCTACGTCCCCTTAACTCTTCCTCTGGCCCTGGCTCTGGCTCGGGTCATATTTCTAGTTCTGCGCCGGCCCCCGTTGGTTTAGATGCTCCGGTTGCTGCTTTAATCCCATCGCGCACTCCTTCTCCTACCCCGGCTGTGGGTAGCAGTCCTCAAATCACTGTAGCCAATCCTGCTACTGCTGCCGGTAGTGGTAGTGGCGCGTGTGCTTCAGCCCACACGTCTCCAGCTCTAGGTGCTGCTGCTCCCCAGGCTGTCGAAGCCAGTGACCCCGTTGATGGTGCTGCTGCTGCTGGTCCTGTTGACGGTGCTGGTGGTCATACTGGTGATGACGCTGGTGATGACGCTGGTGATGACGCCGGTGATGACGCCGGTGATGACGCTGATGCTGCTCCAATCGGCGCGCCCGCTCCTGATGCTGCTTTTGATGATAGTACAGACCCTGATCCTGCTCCAGCGGCTTTGAACGTCGGGATGAACAGCATGACCAACAAAAAAGCCGCCAAGCTAGCGCGAAAACGCAAGCGGCTTGAAAATAAGAGGGATCATCTAGAGAGGGATGCGAATTACCACTTCAATAAAGCCCAGAAGAATATGCTAAGAATTGAGAGGGTTGAGAAGAGGATTCGCAAAACTGAGAAGAAGGCGAGACGAATGGAAGGATTGGAGGATGGTACCGAGTGAGCGGTCTGTGACGTCGTGCGAGAAAGGAAAACCTCAGAACGTAGGGGACGAGCATACAGTGTTTTTTTTGGATCTATTCGTTTTTCTTTGCGTTCTTTGTCTTCTTAACCTGACATTTTCCGTTGTTGCCCCCTTCCTCGCGTTCATGTATGACTGGAAGTAACCTGCAACATAAGACTCGGCCTGTTTCTGCCTTTCACTTTTCTGCCCACTCTGCTCGCTCTTTTCCTTGTAGGGCAAAGCATTTTTACCAACACGACGGTATGCAATGGGGATATGGCAGTTGAGATATATCGTGTTGACTCCGGTCTGATCCCGCCCAGCTGCAATGCCTACCGCCATTCACTGTGCCCCATCCACCATGTCCTGGGCAGTTGGGATGAAAGGATGGGCTTCACCGTTCACTGATGCCCCCCGAGTGACCGGCGCGCTTCCCGCTCCCGGACATACTCCCAGCTTGGTTGCCTGGGGCAATGGGCGAGCCGGTAGTCGTGACAGCTGGCAGCCTGGCTCGAGACTGGAAGCCTGGTGTTTCGACGGTTTTGCCCCTCCGCGCACAAAATCTGCTGTGGGTTTTCCTTTGAGCTTCCACAACTTTCACTTCAAACGCACCACCCCAAAGTCTGGCCTCGCAAAATCGCCCAGAATTTCGCCTGCTTTTCCGTCACCAAAAATCATTGCTTGCTCGACCACGAGACCTTTCCAATACCCATCGAACCTCTACTCCCCAAGAACCACTCCGGTTCGACGAAGCAGCAATGCCACAGGAGGCATCTTTGGAGAGTTACTTGCCCGACGACGCGCCGTGGCGCCAGTACAATGTTGAAGTTTTGAAGCAGCAATGTGAGAAGCGCAAACTGTGCAGCGTAGGAACGAGGAAGGAGCTCCGCCAGCGTCTAGCGCGCTATCGTGATACTCACCCCAAAGAGCGAAGGTGTGATCCCTGGGCATCCAAGCCAGCGCCCGACTACGCGGGCCTCTTGTCTCAGGCTGAAGCTGAGACTTTTCGGGTTGCGAGGGTCAAGAATTTCACGGAAAACGTTAGCCAAAAGAGAATTGAGTTTTTGCTCATCAAGGACAGAGGATCTGACGACATAACTGTTGTCTTTAAAGCCCATCCTGCCTGCACCTGCGAGTTTTACTTGGTGAGACCATCATCTTATCATCCTTTCCTTTCAGTACTGACCTCCTTGGAAGGATTCCTGCTAACCAAACTCACACATAGGCCTCTAGGACTACTTGTGTTCACATCATTTGTTTGTTATCCTCCATCTCCCCTCCGCGGTTAGCACCTAACACCTCTCTACAGACATGCTCCGTTACATTCTGAATGTTCCGGAGCCACTCCGTTGGCAGACGGTGTTTTTGCCCAGCGAATTTGACGATATCTACAAGCGCTGTCATCCCGTAAAGTCTGCAGATTGGCCGGAGCAGTACAGTCGTTTACTTGAACTTTGCTTCATATGCTTCAGGGGAAGAGCAGACGACATCTGTTGTCGTACCTGCCATGCCCCGATGCATATTCAGTGCCTCGATATTGTCAACGAGATCCGAAGGATCGACAGCCGCGTGTGCACGATCTGTCTGGACAAGCGTCAATTGGACATTCTCGACCTGCGCGGACTAAACGAAAGAGAACGTGCCGAGAGGGCGGCGATTGAGGCAGGACGTGCTGTTGCTGGCGAGGAGGCGGACCCTGACGAGGAGAGCGAAGACTCTCCGGATGCAGATCCCCGCAAGGAAGCATCCCGCGGAGACGAGCAGTCTAACAACGCGCCTGGCCTGGCCATGAACCAGCACTCTCGCTCATCCCCCATTTTAATCAAGCAAGAGAGATCCTCTCCTATTCCTGGGCAACAACTCCCCTCTTCACCTCCGCGCCCTCGGCAACAACAACCAGCCAGTTCACCTCTTCGTCGCCGGCAGCCATCCAGAGCCGCCAAGGACATTGGCCTAGTCCGACAGAGTCTCGCCGCCGCCGCGGAAGCCCCGGTTCGCACACCTCGCAGTCAGGGACGTACAAAGGCTCGTACACCCGCGAGCAGCCAACCGGTCAATGCCCCTGCTCAGAGCATCACTCCGGTCCCGGTGCCGGCCATTCCGGCACAGGCTTTGTTGCAGATTCAACAACTGCAGCAGCAACAGATCCGGTCGGCTGTTCACAACTTCGAAGCCGGAAGACCTCAATCCGGAGCCAGCAGTGCCCCCCGTGCTCCTCCTTTCAGTGCCCCCCGAGCTCTCCCCTTTGCAGTCGCTCCTCCCCAGGAACCTGCAATTCAGGCTTCTGCAACTCCTGCGCATAATACCGCTGCTCCTGTCCAGGAACCTGTCGCTCCAGCTGCAGGCGTAGCTCCCCAGGCTGTCGAGGCGGCTGTTCCTCCGGCCCTTGTTCCCGCTCCTGGTTCTGCTGCCTTTGATGGTTCTGCTGCTCCCAGCCCGGCCACTGCCAGTGCCAGCATTAACGCCAATAAGGAGAAAAGAAAGGCGACAAAGCTTGCCAGGAAGCTTGAGAGCCTGGCTAGGGAGTCGGCGTATGTCCGCGAGCATGCGGACCGCGAGCTGAAGAGGCTCGCGAAGAAGAGCAAGCGCCTGGAGAAGAAAGCCAGGGCTTTGGCGAAGCGGAATGAGGCGTGTGGTGATGAGTGAGGCTGGTGAGGTCAGGCATTGCGCAGAGACAGAGGGGTAGTAGTATGTAATGATAATGTTTGTTTGGCGGATGACTTAAAAGAGATGGAAACTACAAAGACGTATGGAGTTGTAGGAGTATGGAAAGAAAGCATGGAAGATGTCCTACTAAAGAAGACATTGAGGGAGATCAGGTTACCTGTTCGTATGTTTGAGACGGTAGAAGGGGCTGATCATCAAATGTTCGCGGTCAGGAAGGAGATCAAGTAGATACTAGAATACAGGTAGTAGCCCTTTCCCTCTCCCAAGCTCTCACTGGAAACGGGCTGTTTAATTCGAAAGGTACCCCAACGTCATTCGTTTGCTGGAAGGCGTAGCGATGGTGAGACCCCTTGAGGCCCCTTCCCAGGGCAGATTACTGCGCACAGTCGCTCCTTCCTAGAAGACAAGAGTGTGTCTCCCGTCTACGGGTGGACGCGGCCCGGTGAACAGGTGCCCCTCTCGAAGAACAGGTCCCCTTCTTCTGACCACCTCCGGGATCGGACTTCTGAGGTGAGTCCCAGAGTGAGCCCAAGTTGAGTAAATGGTCCAGGCCTGGTCAGGGTGCCGGTAGTCTACAGTATTTGCCCTACGCAATTTCTTGACCCCGCGCACGCGGCAGATTTGTTTTCTTTCTCCCTCCCACAACCCACGCACCAGAACAACAAAGGCCACTGCCCTAGCACCACCATTTCTCCTGCGGCTTCGCTTGTACGCTCTTCATGCGTATTTCTCCCCATTCCTGGGTTTTACATTCTACCACACTCGCGTTCCTCTCCGCACACCTAGATATCAGATCAACTGATAGCAACCATGGAGGACATGGAGGAGCACCCTCTCGTGAAGAGGTTTCCCGATGACGCCGATTGGGAACAGCTCGGCAGCTCGACATTGCGCAGGCAATGCTCAGTGCGCAACATTCCCAACGATGAAACCAGCCGGAGCGACATGATACGTCTTCTACAGGAATATCAACAGAAGCACGTCACCGAAGTCAGAAAGATCCCCTGGTGCCGCAGTCCTGATTTTGCCACTGGCAAGGAGAAACTCGAGCACTTGGGAATGAATTCTACCTGTCAAATAACACAGGTCAAGGACAAGAGTTGCTCAAACGGGACGGTTTTCAGGAAGGATTTCACCCTTCGCAACGAAAAGGGATCGATCTATGTTATTGCTTTCAAGGAAATCCCGACTTGCACCTGTAGATCGCAACTTAAAGTACGTTCATCCACAACTTTGACTCATGACCTTCAGCTAACCTTCATGCAGTATCATTGCCAGCACATCATGTGTTAGTTGTATACCTCATAGCCTGACCTCTAAGAATACTCTGATCTTGAAACTAACGACAAATTGCCAGATGTTCTCCGCTATGTGCTCAACTGCCCCTATCCCATCAGCTGGCAAGCAGCGTTCCTGCCCACCGAGCTTGAAATTATTTACCGCCATAGCCACGCCGTCCGTACTATACTTCTCACCAATGGGAAGGCTCAGACCAGCACATGCTCCTTATGCTTTCGGGGCATGTATTTCGGACAAAAGAAACATTGGATGACAATTAGTTGCTGGACATGCGGCAGAGTTAGGCATGAATATTGCGGGGAGGCTGCCCGGAAAGTGAGGGAGTTGACGCAAGCGAGCGGTTGTTGGGTCTGCGAGGATACTGCTGAGTGGGACATCGAAAAGTACCGTGAACAGAATCATATACCGGCTGCCACCATGGCCGGACCTGTCGTCACAACTGCCACCACTACCGCAACTATCGCCCCAGCACCACCTACGCCGACACCGAATCTTGTCCAGCAATTTATCGAGCGCAAGGACAAAGACAATCATGGCTTGGGAAGCTCGAGCCCATCCAGGAAACAGGACGACAGAGACACCCAAGTCAACAACAATCCCAAGGTCAACCAACGCCCTTCCCATCCTCCACAATCGTCTGCATCTTTCTCCTCCTCGTCATCCAACTTTCCAACTCCTTCTCAGTCTGCTGTCGACCAGCAAGAGCTCCTGCCCCCTCCGGGTCTTCAACAGCCCTCTCAAGCGTCTAAAGACGTAGCCCCTCACCTCAAGGGCTCCATTTTCCTTCCTGCTGTAGCCCTACAGAGGAGCACGTCTGCTCCGCTCATGAATAACCAGGAGCCTATGCGGTTGGAGCTGAACCAGCAGAAGGAGCAAGAGCGAGAAGGAAATCCACTACGGGTTATTTCCCAGGACTGTAGTCCGGCCTTGGCTAAGTCCTTGTGTTCTGTTCCTTCAGTTCACTATCCAATCTCGAACGCCTCCGCTCCTCGCGCTCGCACTCCCGAACAAGCTGGCCAGACACCGGTCCTCTCGGCTGATGGCGTTGATTCTCACAATTCTGCTGCTACCAGTGCAGCTGTCACTGCCCAGACCGCTACTCCTGTCCCTCCTGGCGGCATTCCGGGTGTTGTCGGTTGTCCTTCGCCAGTCAGTAACATGGATGCCGATGTTCACAGAAGGAAAGCAGCCAGGTTGGTACGAAAATGCCGTCGTCTGGAAAAGGAATCGGCTCGCATTGGGAAGCGCGTGAAGCGCGGAATGGATGACATTGACAGAGAGTACAAACTAGAGCTCAAGATGCTCAAGGAGAAGCGCAAGAATAAGTACATGAGGATCGAGAAGAAATGGGAGCGTGAGCTGAAGGGACTCAAGCATAAGAGAGAGAAGCTCGAAAAGAAGTTGAAGGCTTTGGACTGAGGTTCTAGAGCGAACGGCGGGGAACGATGTGTTTACGGAGAGTGCGGGACGCCATTCCACATGTACGGGAAGGCATCAGGAGGAAGGGGGATATTGTCCGCTGGTGTGAGAAACGGGGAAAGGTGTAAGGGATGCTAAGTTTCGGTTTGTACCAGCATGGTCATGACGGAGGCCTTTATGTCAGATAACATCACTGTAGAAGTGTGACACAAATTATGATGATAGACATAGGTTTAGTGTACCTGAAGAGAACAGAAGATTTTATGTAGAATGGCAGAAGGCCCAAACAAAAGGAATGATGATCCCGACAAAAGTTTCGTGATGCAAAGACTCTTTTGTCCCTTCTTGCTTCTTTATGTCAGTCAGCGTTGTGTTCTCTTGAGTTATCAGTGCTCGATCAATGACAATAATGCAAAAGAAGAAAACAAAAAGAAAAAAAGTGTGGCCCATATCGGATTCGAAACGATATCTTCCTCAAGGACCTCAATCAGAAGTGGAATCATTCCACCTCAGGGATGTTGCCATTTACACCAACGAACCACGGAAAGATGGCCAGTAAACGGAGCTTATGTGGCCCAGTTGGGGTTTGGATGAAGCGGGGGACACAGGTGCGGCAGGAAGGTGCAGCAGGCAGGAGTGGCAGGCAGGAGTGGCAAAGAAAACTGTGAGACGGTTTGCAGCTGGCCAAAGACCTGGGACCGCCTGTCCTTTGCCCCAATGATATACACAAATCAAATGGTATGCAAAGCAAAGCAAATCTACCCCTAGTGTAACAAATCAAATCTGGGTAAAAAGTTAGTCAAATCAATTCAAATATAGGTATAGATTTACTTTATTATCTTTGTATATTTATTTCGTTAAAACTATAAGATTTTTGCAGCAATATACCTCTCCGATACGTATAGTATAACTTTTACTACAAACGTTCGGGTACAAATGTAGGCGCATTGATGAAAAAAATGTCGTATTTTGGCCGGGAAATGAGGGATTATGGTAATTTTTAGTGCTTTTGATATGGGATCTTGGTGTTTTTGAGCATCTCATCTCCTCCCCTTACCTCTCATTGCCGGGTCAAATCTAATAAAGCAAATCAAATATCATTGTAAACAAAGCAAATCCGACCTCAAAATCTTGCAAATAAATTAAATCAGACCCCAGATTTGATTTGATTTGCGTTGTGTGAATCACTGCTTTGCCCTGCAGGAAAGAGGCCTACACCTCCTTTTCACAGCTGCCTGTCGGCTTCCAGAAGAGTCCCTCTTTCTGATTCCTTTTTAGACCTTCGGTCCTTGATATCTTCAGTCATACAGCTAGCAACAATCCTCGGCAGATTAACTGTATCACTCGATCTACATTCTACATCATCATCTTCATTCCCATCTCTCGTGACCCATCCCACAAAGTGCGCACAACAAACAGCGAGGAAACTGGAAGGTACAGGTAGCGATGCCTCTCCTCTGAGACCCAAGGCTGCAGTGTGTGGAAGGGACCTTGACGGCTTGCCAGGTGAGGCGGCAAGTGCCATTGTCGAGAGGTGACTACCCCCGGGCCTTCAAGGTTCGAAATCGCTCCTTCCCTGAGGTAGTGGCTGCAAGTCTGTGGAGATGGCTTCACAGGCAGAGTCCAAGTTCCCTGTGAGTCGTTGGAAGTTCAGGCACAAGCGTGCTTCAAGTGGAATACGCAACCCGGTGGACTGGTACCCGGCCTGGAGAAGCTGAGCTTCGGGACCGGACGCTCAAGGTGTCCGAGAGGGACGCCGTGACCCAAGGTGAGTTCATGGTCATGGCAGTCGCGACCTGGTGCACCTGCCTTTGAAGTTCTTGACCCCGCGCCCGCATTGAGGATTTCTTTTGGTTGTCGAGCTTCTCTCCCTTCCCGCAACACCTGCACCGCTGCTTGGTGCTTCACTGATATCGTTGATCCTCATACTCGTCACCTTGTTGAGCCATCCAGCTACTGGCGCATTCCAACTTCTCTTTTCCTGCCGAACGGGGTTTCAACCGCGTCCAGCTATCCGTTATGGTACGTTCTCTCAAAGGGTGGCTACCCAATGATGCCTATTGGAGTCATCGGGATTACACCAAGGACGAATTACAGGAACAATGCAGAGCCCGCAAGCTTTCCATCATGGGCTACAAGTGGGAGCTTGTGGAGCGACTCGAAAACTATGAGAAGAATGACAAGTCCGAGAAGCGACGCATTTGTTGGAAACATGTGCCTCCCTACCCCATCGACTATGCAAAGTCTTCGGAGGCTGCGGAGAATGCAATCTTTCAGGTTATACGGGTGATGGACAAGACGGGTCGCGAGGGAAGCTACCTAGACAAGCACTTTACCCTCCTCACAGGCAAAGCTGCACGTCACACTGTTTCGTTTACAAGAGACATTGATTGCTCATGCCAAGACTACCGGGTAAGTTGACATTTCTTCACTTTGAGCCTTTGCAATCATCAATCTCCGCTTCAGGGCATCAGCTAATAGATTCTCAACCGCTCATTTCTAGTACTCAACTTCCTCTTGTGTTCACATCCAATGTTCGTTATGTCCACGACTCAACGGCCGGCCATGAAGACTGAACTTGTTGTTTTAGCAATGACTAACGCAGGCTCACAGATGTCTTGCGCTACGTTCTCAGCTGCCCCGAGCCCTTCCGTTGGCAGTATGCTTTTCTGTCTTCCGAACTCGAGACCATGTACCGCAACAGCCGCGCCGTCTACACTATGCTCTGCACCGACTGGAAAGACCGGGATCCTATCTGTGCTCTCTGCTTCAAAACGTCTGTCCGAAACGGAAACAGAACCTGGTGCCTGACGTGCGGAAGAGCAATGCATAATGATTGTGTACATGCTGCCCAGCAGGCGAGAAAACCGGAAAAGCAAGAGGAGTGTTGGAGATGTGAGGATATGGCTGAATGGAGTCTCGACAAATACAGTAACAAGGGGAAGGCTCGGCAGGCTGGTCCTGCTACTGCAGTAGCCACTCCGGCGGTCTTTGACTTAACACGGAGCACCATCCAACAATTTGTTGAGCATGCAGCAAGAAATGGGGACGAACAGGGCTGTTCAAGCGACCAAATCGCTGATGACGGAAAACGCAACAACGAACTACCGCCAACACTTCCCCCCAGACCATCGACACTTCCCCCTCCACCACCGACACTTCCCCCTCCACCACCACCACCACCACCACCAGGGGTAGCCACTCTTGCAACGACTCATATCCTGCCTGCTCCCCAGAAAACCGAGGATAGACACTCAGAGCCCGCTTTGTTTCCTGCTCATGCCCATTCAACTGTCCCAACAGCTTCCGCTCCCGGCGTAGACGCCGGTTCTGAGCAGATTTACGCGGGATCTCACTTGAGCTCTTCTCCCAGCGCCCCGGTTGATGGTGTTGTATCTCAGGCCCTTGAAATCAGTTATAGATCAACTGCTGCGGAGGAAGTTTCTGGAGTCACTGGGGAAGCTTCTGGAGTCACCGAGGCTCAAGATATTATCAGTACTCCTGCTGATGAAACTGATCCTGCTCCCAATCGTGAGCCTGCTTCTTCTCACACACCTGTGCCATCAGGTTCGAAGACCGATATTGAGAACAGAGGACCAATCAAGTTAGCCCGAGACTTCAAGCGACTAGCGAAAGAGTCAGATCGCATTCGGAAACAAGCAGGACAAGAGATCCAAGACATCAAGAAGAGGCGTAAGAAGGAGATCAAGAATGTCAAGCTTAGGAGCAAGCGGGAACTCAAGAGACTCAAGAAGAAGATGAAGAGGCTTGAGAACGAGGTGAAGGGTTTGGCGAGACCCGACGCGGAGAGTGTTGTTGGATGAGGAGATGCCTTTTGTTCGTGAAGAAGACAGTGCCCATGACTGGAACAGTCGAGAAGCCTTTTATCATGGACACAGGGAGGACGAGAATGGGGATGAAAGTTTTCTTGAGTTGTCGGAATAGGGAAAGTTGTGTTATTTTGCGCCCATGTTTCGAAGCTGCAGGAGAGGGTTGACAAGAGCCTCGTCCTATATCTGTTCATATCTCTTTTACCGCGGCGATGGCGCCGGCGTATTTCTTTTTTTTTTTTTTTTTTCAATGCTGTTACTATATCGGGGTATCAAAGAAAGGAGCTTGGAGTGATGGACCCGTTTGAGGAATTTGGTTGTATGATGTGTTATGTGTAGCTGTCAGTACATGGCAGATCAAAGATAGTACTTCGATACGTTGCTCGGAAACTAATGCCCATCTCTGAGTACATCAATAGAAATCCGAGACGAGCCCGTGATTACGTGGCCTGCCCCAGGTACCTGTCTTCCGGCAATCCAAGACAGAAGACGAGCGCGTGCTCTGGACCGCAACTCGGATGAACCGTCCCGAAGATAATCCGGGACCGGACCTTCGGTCTGATTTTGAGGGGGAACCCAAGGTGAGTGAATGGTCACGCCAGCAGCCAAATTGTCCTCGAGTATCCCCCACCTCATGGGGCAAGCAGTCTCTCTTTCCCTTGCAACCGCCACACCACCACGTCGAATTTCCACTCCACTGACACTCCAACTGTCGCACGTCATTAAGTAATTACTTCCACTCATCTCCGAGCCCGCTACCGCGCCAGGACTTTCATCAACGTGTCTAGGGAAGACGCTTCCATTGCGAAAAGAAACAACCATGCAGCATCCGCTTGATGGGTTGTTGCCCAACGACGCGCCCTGGAGGGCGCTCCCTGTCGCAGTAGTGACGGAGCAATGTGCTATTCGCAACCTTTCCGTTACAGGACTGAAAAAGGACCTCGTACAACGTCTCTTAGCTTATAGGCTAGCTAACCCGAACACGCCCGACGTCAAACGTCGTCACCCTTGGCTGACTGAGCCTGTCTACCGCTCATTGTATGAGGTAGCCGCGTTGGAGGCGGAAAACGCGAAGTTACAAGTTGTACGGGTTGTGGACAAGCCTGGTCGCAAAGGGGGCAACTTGAGAAGAGATTTTCAACTCTCTGACGACCGGAAGAGGAATAACAACGGCTTTGAGAGGCAGAAGCCCATTACGGTTTCCATTGATATTGCTATCAAATGTGATTGTCCAGTAAGTGCCTCCAAAGTTCTTTATGACAACTGAAACAAAGCTCTGGCTCAAGACATCACTAACCTTTTCTAGATGGATGGTTCTTGTCTCCACACAATCTGTTTGTTCCGCCTCTATTTGTCCCCTTGAACAACCTTTTTTTGTCAAACAGCCCCTAACGAACTTTATACAGATGTCCTGCGGTTTGTTCTCAACTGTCCGGAGCCTTATCGCTGGCAGAGAGCTTTGCTGCCCTCCGAACTTCGAACGATCTACCAGCATAGCCACGCTAGCCGCGCCTTCGGTCCAAAGAACTCAGAGACTCACAACGACTTCTGCATCTTTTGTTTTCGAGATATCGACAAAAGTTCAAAAGGGCTGGACCATTGCGAGAAGTGCACAAGAGGAATGCATCCCATATGCAGATTGAACGCCGGACGGGTGAGAAAGCCCGTGAGAAAGGGCACGTGCTGGATTTGCTACGAAGATATCGAATGGGACATCGAGAAGTTCTGTTGGAATGATCGGGTTTTACCTGCTGCTCCTAGCACCGCACCTGCTGTACCGGCACAAATTGGATCAGCGGTAGATGCTACCCGAGAGTTGATCCAGCGCAAAGAGCCAGAGGACGATGACTTCGAAAGCTCGAGCTCATCAAGCGACGAAGACTCCGAGGAGGAACAACCCAGCAACACTCAGAGTACGAACCGGCGCTTTCCCTCTATTTTGTCCTCACCGTCGTCCGCATCCAGCACTTCCTCTGCTCTGGAATCCACCGTCAACCAGCTAGTGCCCTACCCCGCTGGCCGCCTTCGACGGCTGGACCGGAAAAGCAAAATCAAAGCACTTGAGCTCATCAAGAAAGGCGTGGCACCGAGCACATCCATTCAGAGCAATGAATCTATCCCACTTCCCGGTAATCCGGCGCTTATTTGGCAGGAAACGCAGAGAGAACGCGAGCAGCAACAGGAGAAAGAGCGCCAGAAAGCTGCTCTTCCAAACCTCTCTCCCGCGTTGGGTCATGCCCTGCCTGCTCTGAATCCCGGCGGAGGTGACATGGAACCATCAGAAGTCGCCACTGCTCCTAATGCCGCGAGAATTCCCGCTAGGGATCATACTTCTCCTCGCGCATCCTCTTCAGCTGCCGTGCCTTCTGCCTCCACAGCTATAACCACTACTCCTCAACACAACCAAGCGGGCGCCACCTCGATTTCTAGTCACGACGCCTCAATTGCAAACGTTGTCTCCCAAGCCCCCCAAGGCGGTATTACAACTGCATCTTCAACTGAGCCTGCTGGTGCTACCGGTGCTCAGCACACTACCAGCATTAACACCGACAATCCTGCAAGTGCTTCTGCACCTATTCCTACTGACCATTCTGTTTCTGCTCCCACGCACGCTCACTCGGGTACGCAAACCACTATTGATCACACCAAAGCATTGGAGCTGGTTCAGGAGTGCAGTCGTCTGGCAAAGAAGACAGTTCAAATTCAGAAGAAATCGGAGCGCGAGGCAAAGAGGATGGAGAAGAAGCATAGGCGGGAGCTGAAGAAGATCACGAAGATGGAGAAGAAGCATCGGCGGGAACTGAAGAAGACCAAGAGAAAGAGCAAGCAGGAGGTAAAGCGGCTCGAGAAAAAGATTGAGAGCTTGGAGAAGGAAGTTTTGAAGGCTTTGGCGAGACCGGAGGTTGCGGAGGGGGCTGCTGCGTGAGAGACAGTCCGGTCGTTGTTTGAGTAATGTATCATGCTTCAAAAAGGTACGGAAGACACCTAACTTTTCTCATACCTTATGGGTTCGATAAAGAGGCTTATAAGAAGAACAAGAACCTCAAGAGGCAGTTGGTGGACTTGGCAGAACAGGAGGCCGAGGAGAGTGGTGATGGTGCTGCTGGCGAAAAGGTGGAGGATGTCTTGCAAGAAATGTTGTCTAGCGTAGTAAAGGAGCAGAAGGCAATTTGTCGAGTCATGTGACAAGGAGATGATGAAGTATCGAGTGCTTGGGGCTGTCTATTTAATATTACTGTAAGATGAAACGCATGGAGACCTGTTGGTGGGTGGCAATGCGCAGATGACCATGAAGATTCAAAGAACGAGAATTGAAGACGGGAATATTTTGAAAGTACCTACTGGGTACCTCTATGTTGATGGTGTGCTGTATGTGCCTAGGTATTTGAATCTCCGTGGGACAGGTGTTTGGCAAGGTTCTCGTTTTCCATTTCATCCCGTTTGTCTTGAGCGCAGGTACGAGGCAGGCGTAAGTTGCAACAGTATCAGAAATCTCGACTACATGAAGCAGCGAAATTCTGATGGGATGAACAGGTCTGGAGGAGGATTGTGTGTCATGTGTGAGTGTCAACATAGGTATAGCAGACCAAAGAGTAGGTACCTTATGCTTCGAGACGTCACCCCGGCATCCGGGGAACCGGGGCCGGTCTCTGAGCTCTTTCCTTGGAGCAAGTCCAGTGTCCCTGTGTTCAAAGGTGTGACGCGTTGAGGCGGCTCACCTCTGGGTCCGGGTGCTCTTGCTGATTTTCTTTCTCTAACACAACACATCTTCCTCTCCCGCGCACAAATTCTTTCGTGGGATTCAAATTTTCTCTTCTACCCCGCGACACGAACCAACTTCCCATATTCCGCCACGACCTTCCTGATACCACAACGCTCTCTTCTTCCTGTATCCCAAGGATTGCTCGATTTCTTTTTCCGCTCCTTCCTCCGTTCAGCAACCCCGCTCACTCTTTCTGGGTTCACCCCGCCCTCAGAAAATGACCATGGAGCGCACCCTGCCGGCAGATTGGCGACCTGATGATGCTCCTGGGGCAGATCTCCCGTTGTCAACTTTGAAGGAACGGTGTGCAGCGCGCAATCTTTCAGTCCTGGGCTCCCATTCGGAGATGATAGAGCGATTGGATCACTATCAACAGTTCTCCGGCGCCGAAAAAAGGAAGGCTTTCTGCCCCTGGCAAGATCAACCGTTCGACCCCCGCCCCTCCCCAAGTGAAGCCATGTATTACGGCGCTTTGTCGACGGCGGATTGCACCACGTTCCGAATTGTGCATGTCAAAGACAAGAGTGGCCAATACGGGAGTCCTATTACCAAGCAGTTCCTGGTGACCCACGGAGGGAGTAGATTTCTCCTGGTTGAGTTTGGCCGTGTACTTTGGTGTACCTGTACGGGATCGAGGCCTACCTGCGTCCACATAGTCTGTTAGTACGACACAATGCCTTTTTCCCAAGGCAAGGTTGGACTATCCTTCACAGAAATGCTGACACAGCTCTACAGATGTCCTCCGCTATGTTCTCAACTGCCCTGAGCCTCTCCGTTGGCAACGGTCCTTTCTCTCCACCGAGCTCGAGGACATCTACCGCCATAGCTACGCCGTTAGCACCCTGCTTCTTACCGATTGGAAAGGTCAGGATCCTCTCTGTGCTCTGTGTTTCAAGGCTGTTGCTCCCACAGGACAGCAGACCTGCTGCTTCGTTTGCGGAAGAGCGATGCACATCGATTGCGCGGATGTTGCAAGGAGAGTGAGAGGACTGGCCAAGGAAGAGGAACCTGAATGCTTGAGGTGCAAGGACGAGACTGAATGGGGTATCGATAAATACTTTGAGCCTGGACAAGTCCAGTATCCTCTGGTTGTCCCTGGCACCGAAGCTGCCCTTCAGATGCTACCGGGACTAGGTGGAAATACCGCTCAGCAGCAAAATGAGCGTACGGCAAGCGACGATGCTAGCATCGAAGGCTTGGGCTTGTCATGCGGCGAACACTCCGGCGAACAACCCAACAACAAACCGCAGCAAGCTCCCCTCCAAACACCCAACCCGGGTTTGGCTGCTCTCTCGAATGTCAACTCACTAGTAGTTTGGCAAAGACCTTCAGAAGCCACTGTTGCTCAGACGTTTGCGTCTACCCGTTTTGGGGCGTTTGCTCCTGCTCTAACTGCCGGTGCTTCTCAAGCTACTACTGCTCCTCAAGCTTTTACTCCAGTCAGCTTACCCCCTACCTTCACAGTTGCAGGAGCTGCTCCTCGGCAAATCTCATTCGGGGTTGCTTCGACAGTTGGGTTTGCTCCCGCCACAGGAGGTCCTCCCGCCGACAACCACACTCCTACCAGCGCTGATCCTACCCCTGGTACCGCTACAGCTCCAGCTTCTGCTACGACTCCAGACGGCGCTCTAGCTCTGGCTTCCGGTACTGATTCCGTCGAGAATCCCGCCTCGGCCAGCACGAACACCCATAGCAGCGACAGGGACTCAGCCAAACTAGTTCGAGATCGCGGCCGTCTGGCAAAGGAATCAGCTGAGATGCGAAAGCGGGCGAAGCTTGAGTTCAAGAAACTCAACAGGAAGCATAAGAAGGAGCTCAAAAATCTCGGGAAGAAGAGCAAGTGGGAGCTTGAGAAGCTCATGAAAAAAAGCAAGAAGCTTGAGAAGAGGGCGAGAGGCTTGGGAGGACAGGAGGAAGGGAGCGATACTGTCTGAGCAATTTGGACCGAGTGTGACTACTACGCGAGGTAGCGGGATCTTTCGAGACAAACCTGGCTATTATTTGCGTGTTGAAGACGGTATGATAACTATTTTGGGGTTGTGCGAGTACGGATTATGTAAGGGCTTGAGCGCCTGATGCTCTTATGGGAAGCAGAGGCCGGAGCGAGTGATGCCTCGCTAACTGTGAGAAATGTATGGAGGAATATGGGAAATGGGAATGTACACATTGTTGAGGTAAATTGTCGGTTTGTGTACACCTATCACTGAAATCATGGTGGGATATATGGAGACATGGAGTATCCCCATGGCTGAGGCATCTGAATGCACGGGGAGCTGAAGATCCGTTATAGAGATAGATATGCCGGAAAGTGCCTTAAGGTGTGTTCGGTAGGCTATTAGCTGGTTAGCGTTAACTTCCTTCTTAACGCGTATGGTCCGCAGCTGCACTTATGTAGTATTAAGGTAGCGTTAAGGCATACTAAGAGTTTATAATAGTAGTCTTTACTATATTGCGTTCGTTAAAATTGGTTTACTACGTTACTATTATAGCGAACGCGAAGCGCAATAGTGTAGTAAGCAACCCGTAATACTTAGTATGGTGTTGAGGCATTAATGCTTTGGTTTCTATTACTATAGCCTTGATAAATCTACTAGTTTTACTTCGTTTTAGTATATAAATAATAAAATCCGAATTAATTACGTAGTTTATTACATTATTAATTAAGCTTATATTATTAATTAAATTAATATTAACCGTTATATATATTAGGCGAGCGTTTCTCTTATTTCTCAACCTTTTCTTTCTCTTTCTTATTATTACCTTTCTTCTCTATTTTTCCTTTCCCCCCTCTAATACTAGTACTAGTACTAGTACTAATACTAGTACTAGTACTAGTACTAATATTAATTAATAATGCTCTTAACGTTATAGCCCGTCGGGCTAATAATAAAAACCTTTTCTTTTCTTTAATTAAAACTAATTCTAAAACTAAAGTTACCTCTTAGAAGGCTAATTTTCGGAAGGCTAGCTCTTAAAAGGCTAATTCTCAAAAGGCTAACTCTCAAAAGGCCGCCCTTAAAACTATCCCTAATACTTAATCCTAATTACAAATTATTTCTTCTACTAAACCGTTTCGCTCCTAGTCCGCCTAAGCCATCCCTAGTCGTTATAGAAATAATATTATCAACCCCGCCTCGTTAAATTCTAAGTCAAACTCCGGGTCTAAATCTAATTTATCCTCCTCTTCCCTCTCCAATTACAAATCCACCTCCAACTCCAATTCCGGCTCCGGCTCTACTACCCCTAATAAATCCGGAAATAAGTATATAGGAGGCCCGGTAGGAGATTCAATTCTTAAATTAAGCTTAAACGAAGTCTAATACTCTTTTAACGAAGTTAGAAGACTAAATATTCGGTATAGAGGAGATAAGAACGAACCTAATAGAAATTTAGGTAATATTCGAATTATTACGTATTGCCCTAATCGAGTATATCGAGAGGAGGAGGGAGTTAAATAGGCCGAGGAGAGAGGCGTAGCTAATAAGGCAGAAAATATTTATAACGAAGAAGAGAGAATTCGAATTAAAAAAGTAATAAGAGCAGTAAAGAAGGCGGGCGGCGGTAACGCCTACAAATCCGTACGTAAGCCCGCCGCCCGTTCTACGCCGGATTAAATTACCGAAGAAGTTATTAAAAAACCGGTTGAAAAACCTATCGAAAAGCCCGTTGAGAATATAATTGAAAAGCCCGTCGAGAATGTAATCGAAAAACCCGTTGAAAAGCCCGTCGAAAAACCCATTGAGAATATAGTTGAAAAGCCTATCGATAACCTTGTAAAAAAGTCTAATAAGGATAAGGATAAGGATAAAGACTCTAATAAGAAATTTAATAAGAAGTTTAATAAGAAGAAGTATAGCGATAATAAGCGTATTCGAATTACTTATTCTAAAGAATTAAAGAGGATAGTATTTAATAAAATAGTCGAAACTAATCTTTTAGAATTCCGCTATAATAATACCTTTAAACCCTCTACCTATATTCGGGCTACTAGTAAGATTAATAAGAAATTCCCCGATTTCGTATTAAAGCCTTAGAACGTTAAATCGATTTACAAAGCGTTTAAGAAAAAGTATTATATTTTTAAACGGTTAGCCGGTAAATTTAAAAATAGTTTCGAAACCGACGCTAATAGGCAATAGTATATTTTTGCTATAGTTCGTTACGGATCATAGTAGATCCACCTCACCAGACTGACCATAACATAGTCAGGGTGTCCTCCCTTAAGGACAGCCTCATATTATAGCAATATAAAAGGGCTCGTCCCGCTATCGCCTTCGGCGTTAATTCTAATTAGCAATTAATTATCTACTTACTATATCTTATACAATTATTTGTAATCGCTATATAAGGTTCCAAATAAAAGCTCCCAATAATACTAATAATTATTATTAGTCCTACTATCACTATTTACATATTATTACTTCGCGTAATAAGTAGTATATATAGCTCAAAATCGAACTTTCGTTTTATATTATTATTCCCTTTTTTTCTCTTCTTTTAAGGGGGAATTTCGTAAGATTATATTAAAGTCTCCTCGCCTAATAATATTACGTCAATTCTTTTACTATACCCTCTAACCCTTCCGATCCGGATATTAATATAAATTTATTATTATTAACTAAATCCGTCTCTTACAATTAGGACCTAATATAGACTATATTCGCCAAATAATTCAAATTCTTTATAAGAAAATACTTAGAATTATACTATAATAAAAAAATTATAGGTTTAATATATTAAACTATTGTAGAAGCTATAGTAATTAGCCCTACCGACCAACCCGGTAAATAGTCTTATAATAAAGACTACGACATTAATAAAATAAAGGAATTCGAAATTAAATAAATTCTCAAACTAAACCTAGTAAACGAAGCCGTCAAGGCTACCTATTGTAAATAAAAAGAATTTACTCTATTTAATATATAGATTTACAAAGTTCTTATTAAGAATTAAATCCCTTTCGGCGTTAATAAACCTATTACTAAAGCCGTTCAAAAGCAATCTATCGCCAAACAGAAGAGAGCCGCCAAAATCGCCAAAAATACCACTCTCCTTAATAAAGTAATTCGCCCGTCGTCTTATAACTCTATTATTAATATACTAATCAACTCTTATAATAATAGTAATTCTATACCTTATTCGACTTCGCTACCAACCCTATTAGTCCGTTATATCGGTTTAACCCTATCCTTAATAGAACTTTTAACTCCAGCGCTAGTAATACTTATAATCCCGGTTAATTCGGCCCTAATTCAACTAAGGCCGGCAATACCCGCGCTAATTATAACGGAAATCCTATAATAATTAATATTATTCCTCGACCCGACCGCTATAATATTTCTAGCGGTTTCTAATACTATTAAAACCGAACTATACGTATAATTATTCTAATAATTACCGACGAAAAACTATCCTCAATTTCGTACCCAAACGCCAATTCTTCTAAGCCCTTCCTTAAAATAAACTTATTAAATATTCCCTTAGTACGCTAATTTGTTCGGAAATACTATATTATATTCTACTTTCTTAATAATTCCTCTTTAATACGCAATCTATCTTCAATAGTCTTTTTAATAGACTTTTTACTAGATTCTACCTTTAGTACTAGGCCTAATTCTAAATTAGCCTAATACTTTCCCGGTTTATTAATAATCCTAACTTTCCTTCTAATAAATCCCTTCTCAATAACCCCTATAGTTTATTATAAGAATTTATAGCTTACCTAACCCGATAGACGTTAAGGTTAAAAATAATTCTTCTAATTCTTATCTAAATTCTACTTCTATAATTATTAATAAATTTATTAATATTTAATCTTATTATTTGCCTATTTAAGACGCCTGGTATACTAATATTAACTAATTCTCTAAAAGTCTTCTAATTATTAAGCCAATCCTTTATTAAATTTATATTACTTCTAATAGAATTATCTCCTCCCCTAATATATTTAGCGCCGATATAGGCTTAACCAATACAAATAATATTTCTAATTACTAATCTATATTAATAGAGGAGTCTACTCTATTAATAACCGGTAATACTACTAATTCAACGCCTACCAATACATTAAAATCCGCCGCTAAATTAGCGCCTCCTAATACAACCCCTAATATAAAAAATAATACTAATACTACGTCTACTTCGGACATAACCCTATTAGCTATTTTAGAGACGTTCTACAAATTGGAGGTTAATTACAATAAAAAGGATAAAACTATCGCCGATTTAAATAAGAAGGTTAAATAATTATAAATCCGCCCTAATTATAAGGGAAATATAATTATTACATTTAATACTATTAAATCTTAGAAATTAATAAATACTTCTATATTTTAGCCCAATCCGCCTACGGACTATATTAATAAAAATACTATTTTTATAGAAGGTAGAACGTAGTACTACGAAAATTGTAAATTATAGATAGAATATATTTATAAATAAGCCAAAGCTAGTATTAACCGCCGTAATATAATTACTACTAATTTTGGCAATTTATTATATAGCGAGGCGACTAAATAGTAGATTAGTATCCTATCCTAAAAGGAGAAAGATTATATATACGGCAATCTAGAGGAGTTATTCTATACTATTAATACCGAATTTAGTATTAAACCGGACGAAGCTAATTAATAATTTATAAAGAACTAATTTACTAAGGTAATAAATAAGAAGTACCCTAGTATTCTTAAGGAATTTACTATAAAGCTCTTCGAATATACTTATATTTAAAAAGACTCTACTAATTTCTAATTGCTAATACGCCTTTAGAACTCTTTATACTCCGAATTATAATTTAGCTACGTCCGCCCCTCTATTACTAACCTCAAAGGAGAATAGTTTAATAACGTTAATAATAAGGCTAAAATCCTCTACAAAAACTATAACGAAACCAAAAGTAGCGTTATTTTTAATACCGGCTCGCCTAATAATAGTAATAAAGAGGATATTAACTTTAGTAATCGTAATAACTTTAGCGGTCGCAATAATTTTAGAAATCGTAGTAAATTTAGTAATTGTAGCCGTAACTGTTAATATAATCTTTAATATAATAATAATTTTCGTTAAAGTTCGTATAATTTCTCTTATAATAAGTATAAAGACGGCAAATTTAGTAACCGTTGTAATAATAAAGGATATTAGGACTTCTCTCAATACTTTACTAGGCCTAATAATAATAATAATTTCTATCGCTTTTTTAATAGACCTTACTATACGCATTTCAATTTCTAACGTTGTTAAAAGAATAGCCCCGGCCGTTATATATATTTAGGAGAGGTCAAATAAATTATTAGCGATAACCCCGAATTATTTATTAAAATCGTATTTCTAGAAGAAGAAGGATTTATATATATCGGCAAGGATAAAGAATTTATTAAAATAAATAATTCTACCTATTATTTTAATAATATAATTAATTACAATTACCCTTCGGTTCTAACTTTTTATAATATTTTATACATTTCTATCCTTAAAATACCCGTTTACAAAGCAACGCCAATTCAATTATAAAATACTACCGTATTACTCGCGGATAGTATAGCCCTAAATCGGAAAAAGATTACTTATCGTAATTAGTATATATTACTTACTTTATAATTTAAATAGGTTATTAAAGCAATATCCAATATAATTCTATATAAGAAGTAATAGCGTTATAAGAAAAAAACGACGTATTTACAATTAGATATTAAGCCTAACCCTAGTAATAAAGTAATACCTATTTATTTAAATACTAATACTTCTTACTCTTTAATCGATTGTAAATTTATTAAATTATTTACTAGGAATATTAGGTATACTTCTATAGAGGGAGTATAAATACGAAGTATTAATTCGACTACTAAAATCGATACCTAAGCAGAATTCGACTTCTACTTATTAAGAAAGGTTAATAATATATTAATAAATAAATATTTTTACGTTAGGGCTAACGTTATTAATAAATTATTAGTACAATTATTCCTAAGAACCGAATTCTTATTAAAATATAGCGTTAAAATTGACTTCAATTCGAATTTTTACTCTTTCCGCTCGGTATTTAGTATAAAAGTTCGAAGTCATCCTTATACAATACGAGAGGAGGAATATAAAGAATTACCTAATTACTTATTAGAAGTCTTTATATATAGTAATTATATTTTATAGCCCGGACAAAACAGTATAATACTTATTAAATATAGTTCAACTTTGAAATATTAATTTAATACTCCTAATAAAGTATTCTTATTCGAAATGACTATTTCTAATTTCTTAAGCGCTACCCTAAACGCTAATATATTTAAAGTAATCCCCTTTAATAATAATATAAAGCATCCGATTTATATTAAGAAGGGTATTAGATTAGGTATAATTCGGAGATAAGCGCTAGGGGAAATTATAATATTAGTCGAATCGAACGAAATCGAATATTTAAAACCGATAATCGAAGTAGGATTAATAGCGGAGTAATACGTAAATCTCATTAATTTACAAACGGAAACCGATATTAAAGATATTCTCGTAGTAATACTAGAATAATAAGCGTTAGCGAGCGGTACAATCGATAAAAATAATACTAATAAATAAAAAGAAGTAGTACGGAAAGAGGTATTTAATATTCCTTTCTAAAATTTAAATAAGTTAAACAATATACTTTCGGTTTCGTCCAAAGTTAGAATAAATATTTATAATAGTAACGAAGAATTTACTAATAAAATTAGGAACTTCCTAAATAAATATAGTAATATCTTTCGTAATTGTAGTATAATATTAATAGCCGAGGAAAATAAGATACGTATTGACCTCGTCGAAGGATAGTAAAAGTAATGTCGTATTATTAAAATTTACCATTTTAGTACTAAGAATAAGGAATTTCTAAATAAAGAATATAAGAAAATATACGTATAGGGCAAAATATCCTTTATATTATAGCTTATACCTATTATATATCCGGTCTTTATTATATAGAAGAAGGTAAATAGTATCGATAAAGGGTATATAATCGTAGATTTAAAACCCTTTAATAATATTATAATATTAAATATATACCCTCTTCCGGACTAAAATAATATTATTAATGTAATAATAAGTAAAAAATACTTTACTATCTTTAATACGGCAATATTCTTCTATTAATTTCCTATATTTATTAATTACCGGGATTGTATAATAATTATTAATCTTCGTAATTTAGAAAGATCTAATATAATATTTATAAATTTTAAGAATTCGCCAACTTTCGTATAGAAATTTATAGACCGCCTCTTTATTATAGGGCTAGTGCCCGTGGCTGACATGCCTAGCAATTACTAGGCGAGCCCAGTTTACAATCGGTCCAGTAAAGTGTACTTAATCAGGTGCCTTGCCGTACTGGTAACTCTCTAGGCCGTACGTACGTCCCTTAAAAGGACAACTGGCCAGGCCTACCTAATAGATATTCCTTTTCCCTCTTTTCTTCTTCGTAGAACTTTATCGATTTATTAGGCCAGCATCTATACCAACTATACTACACCCCTTATATTAGGTTCTACTTTACCTATATAAGCAGATAGATAGTTTCAAAGACGGATATCTTTTTTAATAAAATTAAAGACGGAGCTAGTAGCTTAGAACATAGTATTACGGTATTTATTAATACTATAGTCGGATTTGCAAATATTAATATAGACGACGTTAGAGTCGAAGAATTCTATAATTCCTAAAATAGCGGCGAATAATAAACTGAAGAAATTAATAATACCCCTAATAATAACTTTGTAAAAGGTTTCCTCAAAGTATTTAACGGTAACGCTTTTTTCTGCAATTATATTAAATCCCTTTTCTTTAATTCCAATTCTAATCTTATCCTTACCCTACGTTTAGACTTTAACCTTATAGATTCTACTCCTACTACTACTAACGGAGTAACCGGCACTTTAAATACTACTATTTTAAATACCTCCGCTAATTATAATAACGGTTATAGTATAACCCCTTATAAACGGAAACCCTTCGAATTCCCTAAATAGAATAAGCAGCTTTATACTTTCCTTTTTTATTATAATAAATTTATTAAAGTGTATAATACCGATATTAAAATAAGTTTACGTATTAATTATAATACTATTTAATACGAAATTTTTAATACCTTTTCCGACGATAAATAATTCTAATTTAAAGGCTTCTAGACTAGTAAGATTACTTATAGCAAAAAAGACCCTATTATTCTCCTCGACCAAATCTAAGTTATTTTCGGCTCGTATTAGAACTGGAATACTACTCTTAATAAATTAGTTCGCTTATATTAAAAAAACGGAGAGCTGTTTATTAATTTCCTAATTATATTCGACGACGAAATATTAAAGGCTAATAAATATAATTAGAAAAGCCCTGCTAAATTGGTTTACTTTCGTTGTACTATTAATTAAAAGTTTTATAATAAGTTCTTTATAGTCGAATTCTCTAAAGACTACTATACTTATATAGTTTAAATATAATACTATACCTCTAATTATAAATAGACTACTAAATTTAAAAAGGATTACCGTAAATACCTTTACAACTAAAAGGGTTACTTTTAAAGTAATAGTATTTATTTTTCCGCTTCTAGTATTAATATTCTGCGATTTAATATTTAACGCTAATAATCCTAAATTTAATTTTCTTCGTCTAATAATTGTCTCTTTAATTATAATAGTAATATTATTATAGGATTTATTCGTATTAATACAAATAAAAGTTATAGTAATAGAGGGCGAAGTAATTTAAATTCGGCTATTTCTTCTAAATATATTAAATAAATTTCTAATAATAAATATTAAAAACGTAGGGATAATAACCTCTATTTCCGTTATAAAACCTCGGATTACTAAGTCGGTAATTATCCTTACCTTCCTATAGTTAATCCTAATAATAGTAATAATATTTGTATCTAAATTACTACTACTAAAATTCCTCCGCTTTTAAAAGAAGATAATAAGTAAAATTCCGTTTCCGAATAGGGAAAAGAATAGTTCTAGAGCGAAATTGGGCCCCGGAGCTTATAAATATACTAAATAAAGTAGAAAAGTTCAAATTAAAATTGTAATTAGAAATAGAATTTATATTAATTCTACTCGTTATTAATAATTATAATTTATTCTACGTCTTCATTAATAAGGGTTATTAGTACTATACCGCAATTAATAAAAAAATTATTAAAGATCTTTAAATTCCTATTATCCCTATTAAATTTCGTCGTATTAAAAGAGTTTCTACTACTATAGAAGGCGTTACTATTTAAAGACTAGCCTATTTCCTAATAGAGGTTAATAATTATATTTATTCTATTTATATTTATATTATTCTACTTTTAGAATTCCCTATTATTCTAAATAAATTATAGCTTAAAGTAATATACGCCTATTCCGTCCCTTACAAAAAGTAGTTATATATAGGTATTATAAATTATTAGATTCCTTACGTCGGCAACGAATAAATCCTAAATATAAAATTTATTAAAGATATTAAATTTGTAATTTATATATTAACGACTACTTTCGTTAGCTAAATCCGTAAAATATAGAAAGAGTTTAGTAGTAAAGTAATAAAAGAAATTATATTTGTAATTAATTTAAAAGACGTTAAAAAGGTATTTTAATTAAAAAAGGTTTATATAGAAGAATAATTTCGTAAAATAATCCCGAAGAAATTCTATAACCTCCTACCTTTATAGATAAAATAAAATGCCGATAAGTATAACCCCTATTATCCTAAAGTCGATTATAAAATTGAAATTAAGAAAAATAAAGACGGTAAAGAATTCCTAATTTCCTTCGGTCCTTTTTATAATATAACCTATAAAGAATTTTTAATTTTAAAGAAGATTTTAAAGGATTTTCTAGATAAGGGATTTATCTATACTAATAATTTTAAAATTAAAACCCCTATACTATTTATATAGAAGCCCGGAAGCGGATTCTATTTCTACTATAATTATTAAATTCTTAATACTATTATACGAACGGATTACTACCCCCTTCTACTTATTAATAAAACATTCTATATTTTAAAGGGCGCTAAATAATATATTAAAATCGATATAGTATAAGTATTTTATAAAATCCGTATAGTAATAGGCGAGGAATAGAAAATAGTATTTCGAATACAATATAAATTATTCGAATAATTAATAATTCCTTTTAAATTAATAAGCGCGCCGGCAACATTCTAATAATATATTAATTACATCCTTTATAAATATTTTAATAAGTTTTATACGGCTTATATAAATAATATCTTTATTTACACCTCGGGCTCGAAGGAGGATTACGAAGCGAAGGTCCGCTTAATATTACAAAAGCTCCTTAAAACCGGTCTACACCTCGATCCCGATAAATACGAATTCGCTATTAAAAAAGTTAAATATTTTAAATTTATTATCTACGCGGGTATTAGTATTTAAGCCGACCTTAAAAAAGTTAAGGCTATTTTCGAATAACTTCCCCCTAATTTATAAAAGGGCATTCGAAGCTTCCTTAATTTCGTTAACTATTATCGAATATTTATACTATAATTCTCTAAAGTCGTTACTCCCCTAACAGCATTAATTAATAAAAATATAGCATTCAAATAAATTAAGGAATATAAAAGCGCCTTCTAATTATTAAAAACGTTATTTACTTATACCCTAATCCTTATAGAATTTAATCCTAATAAGAAGACTTTCCTAAAAATGGACTATAGCAATTTCGTATTAAGCGGAATTATTTCGTAAAAAGTCGACGATTCTAATAAGCGGGCGGTTATTAATTATTACTTATAGAAATTAAACGCCGTAGAACGGAACTACCCTATTTATAATAAGGAAATATTTATAATTATTAACTACTTAGAATAATAATTTATTAAATTTCGGAATTATAAATCCTTTATTATCCTTACGGATTATTATAATTTAAAATACTTTATAAAAATATAATGCCTTTCTAAGCGTTAAATTCGCTAGGCAAAATACTTCTCTCGGTTCAACTTCGCTATTAAATACCGCCCGGATAAAGAAAGGGTAATTCCTAACGCTTTATTCTAATAGAAGTAGGATATACCTATAAAATAGGACCGGAAAGCCCGTAACCTATAAATAATTCTAAACTCCACCCTTAAAATATATACTCCGCTACATATTTCGGCCTTTCGAGTAATTTACGCCGAGAAAAAAAGTATAAAAGTATTTGAAAATCCGGATTTACAATAACTTTAGGATTAAATAGCCCCTAAAAATACCCTCTATTAATAAATCAAAGCGGTAATTTAGAATAACGAACGCTATTTCAATCCCTCCTTAAAATTTAAAATTTAAATCGCCGATTATAATATCGATTCCTATAGTCGGCTTTACTACTAAAGCCGTTTTTAAATCCCCGGAATTCCCGTATATATAAAATCTAATTTTATTAACCTTTCGGACTAATCTTAATAATTTAATATTCTTTATACAATTCTTATCTAAATTATTTATAATTCTTATATTCTTAATTACCCCGGTAGAAAAAATACTATTACCGCTCTAATTAAATATTTCTATTAATTACTTCTAAATATTTATATTCGTCAATTCCTTCGAAACTACTATATTTATAATTTAATTAAAATTTAAAGGGAGTAAAAGAAAGGTTTTATATAATTACTATCGGTCCTAGACTAATTCAACTAAGAGATTTAAATAAATTTTATTATAGACTTTCCGAATTCTAATAATAATACTTATTTCTAAATTATTAAAGACCGGTTTAATAAAAATATTATTTTCGAACCTATATTATTTATAAAAGTAAAGTTTTATACTAAACACTTCTTCTAATATTTCGTTAAATACTACAATTTCCCTAAATTTATCGTTAATAATAAAAGCTCTAATTAAATTAACTATTTCTAAGCGAAGCTCTATAAACTCCTTAATATTAAGCGTTTTCTCAATATTATATATTACCCTTAAATTAATAAAAGCCCCGAACGTATAAATTAAAAAATCTATACCTACTTATAAACCGTTATTAATTACATTTAAAATAATTAGAATAAATAATACCCTATAGCCTAATTAGTTATTAATAACCGTATTAATACCTCTATCGGTATAACCCCTTTCTTTACTATTTACGGATATAATACCGAATTCCCGATTTTTATAATTGAAAAGGAGGCCTATTTAAAAGCTCCCCTCCTATCCTTTAAAAAATAGGCCTACTAATTCGTTAAAAAGCTATAATAAATTATAGACCTATACTAAATTACTATAACAATAACTATTTAAGAGTAAAAGAAATTCGCCAATTAACGTCGTTAATTAATTAAATATTTCTAAATTGGGGATAAAATCTAATTTAATTTTAAGAATTACTTTATAAACCGCCCTAAAAAGAAATTCGATTAATTATACGCTAAATATACCGTCTTTAAAATCCTTTCGCCTTATATAATCGAATTTTCTAGTCTTCCCCGTACAATATATAACGTCTTCTACGTAGATTTATTACGCCGGGTAATTATAAACCCCTTACTAAACTAAGAAATTATTAACGACTAACCGCTAATTATAAAAGTCGAAAGTGAATTAGAATTTTAAATAGAAGAAATTCTCTATATTAATACTATTAAAAGACAAGAGGGTATTATTCGAAAAGTCCTAATTAAGTAGAAGGGTTACTATATCCTATTATAGGAACCCCTAAATAAATTCCGAAAAACGGCAGCCTTAAACCAATTCGAAGAGAAGTATAAATTAATAAATACTAATAATAGACCGGTTAATTAATAGATTAAGAATTACCCCTAAAAAAACGAAGATCTCATAAACGGATTAAGAATAATTAATTATAGAGTTAAAAAATAGAAGGGAATAGTAAGCAATACTAGAAAGAATTTAAAATTAATTAGGGCTAAGCCCTAAAACTATTAATTATTAACTAATTAAATATCTTTTATTATATTATCGTTCAATAAATCCTTTATAACCCTATTAATATTAAAATTCCTAACATCGCCCTTTCTACTACTAATTAAATTCTCGGGGGTTATATTATAAAAGTCGTAAACTTAAGGGTAAATATTCTCCGGCAAAACCGGGGATAATAAAAACGGTAATAGGCAGACCCCGTCCTTCGGACGAATACCGAAAGGCAAATAAATAGCGTCCTACTATTCGAATCCGTTGAATAGGTTTATAGTATAGACCTTTTTACTAGGGGTACCGTCTTCCTTATTCTTTTAACGGCGCTTAACGGCCTTAGAAACGGAAACCTCTTTTATAGCGGTAGTAGTAGTAGTAATAGACCCAACGGCAATAGTAGTAGTAACGAATTTAGCAGCAATAGCAATATTATACTCCTTCTAGAACTCCTTTTCGCGCTTTTTAATAGCGAAGTCCTCGTTATACTTATTAATAAATTTATCAACGCCCGCTTCGATAATTAAATCCGCTACCTACTTTACCTTTACTATATCGACCTCTATAGTAGTAATTTTCTTCTTAAAATTCTCGACTTTAACCGCTAATAAAAAAGAGTTACCGGGGTAAATAAAAGGGATAGAAGGCACCGGCTAGTAAATAACGGCCTCCTTACTAATTCTCTTCTAAGAATCGCTATAAAAAATAGAATTAGACGAATAAATAACAGAGATTAAACGAGAGGTAATAAACGGAAATAATAAAATTTACGCTAGGATAATTCCTTTCTCCTCTAAGAGAATAAAGTTAGAAAGCAATTTAAAAACTACGACGAAGAAGGTACATTCAAATCCCGGAATATATTTAACGGTATATTAGGCCGTAAAAGTCTTCTAAGCCTAAGCAGAGGTAACCTTATAAACAATCTTAGCATATTAATAAAATACGCAAGTAATAGCCGCGCTACTAGCGGGAAGCGCAATATAATCGTAACTATACAATAGATAATACACACACTAGAAAGGCTAAAGCACAAAGGCCTAAGTAACAGCGGCGGCGATCTTCTTATTAGCGGTAATTTTGCCGATATTAACGGAGTGGGTACTAGGCCGGGTCTATACCGGTTTGGGAATTTTAGGTTTCTTCGAAGCCGGAATAGGAATTTGGGGAGACGACGGCGGCTAAAATTAACGCTATAACTACTAAAATTACTAGAATATAAGGAATTACTATATTGTAATAGCGTTAAAGGGGGAGCCGGATATTTTATTTATAACCGGTCTACAATACGGACAGGTTAGTAGGAGTAACAATAAAAGTAAGAATAACGAACGGGTAGGAGTATAACGAAGAGGAAGACGAGGATTTGGCGAGAGGGTAGCGATTTGAGGGTATATTCATAGTTTAATATAATAATAATTAAAAGAGGAAGAAAGAGAAGGAGAGAGAGAGAGAGGGGGATTTTAGAGATAAATAGGATATATACGCAGGTAGAAAGGAGGTTTATCGTCTAATATTTAGGATATATATATAGAGTTACGCGTATATATTTAGCTATTTAATTGGAGGAGGAGAGGGGGGCTAATATTATAGGGCTAGTGCCCGTAGTTAATATACCTGGTARTTGCYAAGCRAGCCCAGCTCACAATCGGTCCGGCAARGTAYACCTAATCARGTGCCTTRCCGTGCCGGCAACCCTCTAGGCCGTGCGCACGTCCCTTAAAAGGACAGCTGGCTAGGCCTGCCCAATAAGCACTCCTTTTCCCTCTTTTCTTCTTCGTAGAACCTTATCGATTCATTAGGCCAGCATCTGTGCCAACTGTGCTGCACCCCTTACACTCTTCTTCGATTACTAATAATTCGTTCGTATTTATATTAATAATATTATTATTTATAATAATAACTAAAAGGAATACTTAGCCTATATAGTTATAGTTCTCAATATCCTAAATAAAGTACGAATTTACATTAATACTAATAAATCATTTACAATATACCTAATGGTTTAATTCCTAGGATATACAATTAATAGGGAAAGTATTACCCGGACGGACGATAAGATCTAGGCCTTCTAGAAATTAAAATTCCCGGATATACTTAGTAATTTAAAAACGTATTTAAGTATAACAAGGTAATTAAAGAAAAATATCGTATAATTTAAAATAAAGGCAATTCTATTTAATAAATGGAAAATAAAACTATTAAAACGTACGCGCGAATCTAAAGAATTACCTATAAATATTAATAAGAATGCTTAATTAACTTATACTTTAAAAGTCCGGTATAAACTAATAGAGGAAAAATTAAAAGCATTTAAAATTATATAGGAGAATTTCTATTAGTAAAAGGTTATATACTACTACGTTAAAGGGAAATACCTATTTATTAAAACGGACGCTAATAAGGAAATATAGGGTATAATAATCTTTTAATTAATAAGAAAATAGGACGGAGTATTAATCCCTAGTATAGATAATATTCCCTTTAATAATATTCGGCCAATCTATTTCTTATTAAAAATAACGACTATAGCGGAAAAGAAATATAATTCGACGGAAGTAGAAGTTGTAGTAGTAATATAAGCGTTAAAGAAAATAAAGAAAATAGTCTAATTTAACGAATATTTAATTAATATTTTAACCGACTACGTATCGACGATAGGAATTATTAAGTATACCTCGCTTTAAATAATAAATTTCAATAAAACTAACTTTAGGCTTACTAATACTACTAATTAGACTTCCTAATTTCGCTTATAAATATTCTACATCCTAAAACCGCTTAATATTATTCCTAATATATTATTACGCCTACTAATTACTAAATAAAACGCCTTTAAGGATAATTAAGACTTAATAAATAAATTAGCGGATATTTAATCTTATTTATAAATTATAATAGTAGAACTAATCCTTTTAGACGAATTTTATAATAAAGTATTAAAGGATTACCGTAAGGATACCAAATATACTAAAATTATCAAAGCTCTTCAATATATTAAATTAATTTATAACGAAAGGAAATTAAATAAACGACCTAATTTCCCGGTCGGATTATTCGACCTCTAAAATAGACTATTATATTATATTAACTATTACAATAAAAGGAGGTTATACGTCCTAAAGTCCTATATTAAAGAAGTATTAGAACTAATTTATAATAAAACGTATTATTTCGGAATAAATTGTATAATAAAAATATTATTAACTTTCTATTTATATAATAAGACCCGCGCCGTTCGTATTTATATTAATTACTATAAAACCTATCGCCAAAATTAAATAATTCGGCAACCCAAATTAGAAGAACTATAACCGATTAAGCTAATACCCCGTCCTTTCTATACTATTACTATAGACTTTATTACTAATATATTTAAAATTAATGTAATTAAATCCTTCTAAGTATTACCCGGATTCCCCAAGCTAAATACTATATATACTATAATATATAAATTTAATAAAAAAGTATTCCTTCTAGTAAAATACAAAACGTATAGAGCGAAAAAATAGGCTAAAGTCCTATTATAAATATTATAATACTATAATTAAGGATATCCCTCCAAAATTATTAATAATAAAGACTGCAAATTTATATTAATATTATAGAAGGCGGTATTTAAACTTACCGGTACGAAACTTTTCTTCTCGACCGCTTACCACCCGTAGACAAATAGGTAATCGGAATATACCAATTAAATAATAGAAATCGCCATTAAAATATAATACGCGTCCTTAAACGACTTATAAATAAGGATATTACTAATAATATAGTATAATCTTAATAATTCTTACTAAATAACAATAGGGATATCGCCAAATAAATTAATTTACAATTTCCGCCTGTAAATATTATATAATTTACTATAAAGTAAGAAAATCGGTTTATTAAAGTATAAAGCTCTAGAAATCGTATGTAAAGGCTTATAGGAAGACGTAGTAATATTAATCGACTTTATAGGCGCTTAAATAAAACTCCGGTATAACGAATAATATACGCCGGTAAATCTAAAAATCGGTAATACTATTTACCTTCGGTTAAGCTCCGACTACTCCCTTTTTAAAAAACCGAAATTAAAATAATCCTTACAACGGGTAAGTCTATATAAAATCCTATGCAAAATAGGATTGTTAGTAGTAGAACTAAATTTTTAACCGAAATTATATATCTATCCTATTATCTTAGTAATATAATTGTAAAAACCGATTTAGAGTAAGGATCTATATAAGCGCAAGGTAATTAAACCTAATCTTATTATAGTAAATAGGTAAGAAGAATATAAAATCAAGCGGTTGTAAAGTAGGAAAATCGAGGATTAATTAGCGAAGCCTTTATTAGAATTAGAAATAGACAATTAGGTAAAATACTTAGTAAAATAAAAAGGATAGGAGGCGAATCGTAACGACTAAGTTAAGAAAGAGGAGTTGAAGAACGTAATAGAATTAGTAAAAGAATTCGAAAGGAGAGATCCCTTATTTATAGTATATAAAAGGGGTTAGCAATATTATTTCTATCGTTTTTCCTTTTATTTTTCGTTTTCTTTAAAAGAGGGGGAAATATTTGTATTTCTACTTATAGTACTTAGAGAATTCTTTCCTTATTTTTCTTACTTTTATTTTATTTAATCTATTCGACAAAAGTCAATTCTAATAAATAAAAAATATTATTACGTATAGAGGATATTAATCAACGCCAAAATTAACGTCAAAAATAGTTATTATATTATATATAGCAAAAAAAGTACTACTAAATAAACCCCAAAGTAGTAAAGGTCGTATAAGAATTTTAAATACGAAAACCCCAAAGTCAATTCTTACCTTTACTTCTTTCCTCTACCTTTCCCTATCTTTAATATTACTTTTCTAAAAAAAATAACTAATATTACCTAATAAACCCAACAAATCAACAAGCATAATAACACTCCCTATAGAATACAAAGATTTTAATAAAATAAATAATATCTTCGCCAACCTAGTCGAAAACGAGAACGATATTACTAATACATTTCTCAACTATAATAATTATTTTAAAGATCTTATTTTCAGATTTATTAATTTAGAGAATATAGGCCCTCTATTTTATTACCCTCTCGAATAAAATACTTCCAGCGGTTTAATACTACCTATTACTATTATTAATAAAATTCAAGCTATATCTTTCTCTAACCGTTTATTATTTTATTTATACGCCAAATTTATAGCCTAAATTCGCTATATTAATTCGGACCTAACTTAATTTAATTAAACCTACATCCCTTTCCCTTACGAACTTCTAAAGAGAAAATATAGCGTTTACGAAAATACTAGTCTAATATTATATAATAAAGCTAGCGTATAGAATAGTAATTACTATAAAATCCCGTATCTATATCTCTACTACGTCCTATTTATTAAAGCGGATAAATCTATTATATTAATACTTTACTCTACTATTCCTAATTCTAATATCCAAATTAATTTTGAATTCGCTATTTCGTATACTATAACTTCTTAATTATATTACTCTATTAACGTCTATACCCTTACTACTAACTTCGATATCGAATTTACTAATTACAACGTTTAGTAGGATTAGACCCGTCCTAATAACTACAATATATAAATTATACTTATTTTCTCCGGCCCAAACGCTTACTAGGGTTGCGAATTCTCTACTCCTATAATTAATTACTCTAAATTCGCTTACTATCTAATTATCCTTAATACCCGCCAATTTATTATTTATACTTTAGCGGAAATTAATAAACTTTTCGCAATTTAACTAAATCTATATAAAGACTTCGCTTTCTCTTACGCTTTATACCTCTCTATTCTAACGCCCGGCCTTATTATCGGCAATTCGCCTATTTAATAAAATAGTATTCCCTTGGGCGGAGCTAGGTTGTTGCCCGAGGGAGACAGTGAAACGCCCATTATCCCTTCCACCTTTTTTCTTTTTTTTTCTTTTTTTTAAAAGTTTTTTTTTTCTGAATTTTAAAGACCCATTCGTCAATTTTTTTTTAAATCAAAATTCCTCCTCAACCAAAGGCCGGATTAACTTATAGCCGGGTGCAAAATGTCCGCCGTCTTTTTCTGATTATTTTGGTACCCTTTTCTTTTTCATTTTTAGGGTTAGGGTTATTAGAGATTGAAAAGACTTGGTCATTTGTCAAATTTTGGTCATTGAAAAGACTTAGTCATTTTGAGGATTTAGTCATTTTAGGGACTTGGTCATTTTAGGAACCTTATTACTCCTATTACTCCCATTACTCCCAATATCTCTTCATTACTCCCAATATCTCTTTATTACTCCCAATGACTTTTCATTACTCCTATTACTCTCAATACCTCCCTATTGCTTTCAAACTTGGTCATTTGGGGACTTGGTCATTGAAAAGACTTAGTCATTTAAAGGATTTTGGTCATAGTTCTTATCGCTCTTATCGCCTCTCTTCATTTGGGGACTTAGTCATTTGCAACAATACAACGGTCGCATTTCAATAAGAGAAACCACTCTTTTCGACTTTTCTTAACAACTAGACCATTACACAGGCTACACAAAGTACCAAAATGACCGCAAAATTAAGGCGAACAATCTACAATTGAGTACACTTTAATACATCCTCTAGTTGAGGAATAGTATTAATATTTACCAAAATCTTTGTAGCTGCTATTCAAACTATGTCCTAATAACGACACAATTTCCTTTTTGGGCTAAGGTAGGTCCTGCGCATAGGTCAATAGGTGGTCCGTGTTTCTGCACATTGGGCCCGGATAGACAGAAATCGCCGCACCTTCCACTTCGTTTCATTCCGGCGCTTCGGTGGGCCCACGGACCACGACCTTTGGTATAGATTTCCATAGCACCTTTGGTAGGCCCGACCTCAGCGCCTCCATAGTGGAAGGATGGGCGTTTCAATAATTTTATTATTAATAATAAAGTTAAGTAATTATTCCTAATTATTAAAAAAGGCCTACCCGAACCGGTCGTTCTTAAGTCTACCCCTAGGAAAACTACTAATAAGAAGGAGAAAAAATACCCCTCGTTAATAATTTACTAATAAACCTTTAAAAAAGAAGTAATTCGTTTTAGCCTCGACTTTAATAACCTTAATATTAATACCGTATAAACGGAATTCGGCGTAAAATTAAAGGTTCTATTTAACAAAATCGGTAGCCCTATCGGCCCTAATAATAATCGCGCTTAAACTCCTAAAATTAATTAATCCTTTACGCAAATTAACTACTTACGTAAAATTAAAACAGAATTAACTAAAACTCTAACTAAATTTACCTACGTTGTTATTAATAATTCTAATACTATTTATAGTACCGATTAAATCGCTAAAATCCCCTCTCGCGCCTATATCTTAATTATTCGCCTAATTAATATTAATAATAATTTTAATAGTACTATCGCGGGATCCCTTATTATTATAGGACTAACCGACTTAATTCAAATCCCTAATACAATTACGGCTATTTATAATATTGGCGCCTATTCTAATATACCGGCTAATATTCCTAATCTCTCCCGTAAAGATATCGAGTAAATAATTCTATAAGAATGTACTCGTATATAAACCTATATACAATAGGAAATTAATAAGGCTATTTACTATAAATAATTAATTGGCTCTTATCTTAATTCAACGGTATTTTAAAACTTATATAGTATCTCTCCCGTTAATTCTTTAAGAATTTTCTTATACGACTGCTCTTTCACCTCCCGTAATACCCTAACGCCTTAAAAGCATTATCAACCTCCCCTGCTAATTTAGAACGTCTTCCTAAACCCTAACGACCCTCGTAGTAATTAACGCCAAATATAGCGTAAATAAAAAATAGAAGGCAATTAGTAGATAGAGGATAATTTAGATAACGAGGGTTATATAGGTTATAATAATTATAGTAGTCGTTATTAAAATATAAGTACTCTTCCGGATATTATATTATCCTTCCTATATATAACTAAATATTACGTAAATAGAAAATCTTCTTTCTAATAGGGGGGGAAATACTATAATTCGTTATAAATTATAGTAGATCTACTTTACTAAATTAATTATAATATAATTAGGGTATCCTCCCTTAAGGATAGCCTTATATTATAGTAGTATAAGAGGGCTTATCCCGCTATCGCCTTCAACGTTAATTCTAATTAGCAATTAATTATCTACCTACTATATTTTATACAATCACTTATAATCGCTATATAAAATTCCAAGTAGAGGCTCCCGGCAGTACTAATAGTCATCATCAGTCCTATTGTTACCACTTACGCATTATCACTTCGCGTAACAATTTTAGACGACGACGTTTAGGATAAATTAATTAAAGTTTATATATATATCTATATAATAATAAAATAGTAGTTTGGATTGGGTTAACTATTGTCTAGTAAAATTACAATTTTGGTTAATTCAAGCACTATCCTTTTCTAGAGGTATAGGTATATTAATAGCTCTAGAGTAATATACTTACTACTATTAATAAACTTACGAATTCTACTACTAATATTATTAATTATAATAAAAATAATAGTAATAATAATAGCGATAATAATAGTAATAATAACGAAAATAACGACGACGATAATCCAATTATAAAAAAGTAGAAGACGATTAGAGAGACCCCTTGTAAGGAAATACTTTTTTCCTTAGCCGGTATCTCTAAGAACTTAAAAATCTAAATTCTAATTTCTCAAACTATAATAAAAAGTCGTATTAAATATAATGCCTTCGAATAGAAGTACTCTATTTTAGAAGAGCCCGGGTACTATATACGTAAAGTATTAATTATCTTCGAATAAAACTATTACAGCTAGCCTACTTTAATTATTAAAAAGCTATTTATATTATAGAAGTAGGAGTTTATTGCTATACAATTTATTTTAATAAGTAAGTCCTAATAAGAATTCTTTTTAAAAGATTTATTTAATTAGTCCGCTTTTAACCTTATCCTACCGTTTGTCTAACTATAGCGTATTCTTATAATATAAATAAATAATATTAAAGATAATTACGAAATAGTATAAAGGACAGTCAAATTACCGGGATTAAGAAGTAAGTACTTTCGTCTTCGCTATTTATTACTAGAGGCCTTTCGCTAATAGTCTTACTAATTCGACTGAATATTCCGCCGGGTTTTCGTTATAAACGTTTTCGTATTCCTTCTATAGTTTTTAGGGGAAAAAGTAATATTAATAAAGTATTAATATTGTAATCGTATTAAAGTAGGAATAAATACAGTACAACGTATTAAAAGTTGAAATAGAAATATATAATTATTCGTTAGAAGAAAATTTAGTACCGATTATTATTAAAAGTACTTTATATTTATTATTAGTCTTTATTAAAACTCTTATAGCGTAATATAAAGGGGTTTTTACCGATTTTTAATTAATAGAATTACAATTAATTTAGTAGTATTGAGGTTACTATATTAAATTTAGGGTATAAGTAGGGGAAGATTTTGAAAATAACCAAATTAAAATCGATAAAAAGTTGAAAAATTGAAAATCGATTTTAAATTCTAATTTCTAAACTCGAATTTAGAGCTTAACCTAACCTAATTAGCCGTACCCGTATTAACCACCCTAATTAATCTATAAATAAATATATAGGTAAATACGGGAAGGCTATTAAAATTATTATAAAAAAGATTTTTATAGCGGTCTTATAGCAATAAAATATTTATACGCTTTATTAAGACAAGAGTTTCGCCTATTTAAATATAACTTACAATATACCCTTTTTATATATTAGCCTTTTAGAATTTTATAGAGATCTTTATTTCTAATTATAATTCTTACCTTTTTATAACTTCCCCTCTTTTAACCTCTCTTATAAGTTTATTTATTTCGTAATTCTAAGCCCTTATTACTACTTCTTCTTAAATTATTATATTCTTACTATTATTTAATAGAGGATAATTTAAAATTAATCTATCTCTAATAGCCGTATTCCCAAAACTACTAAATTAAATAGATTAAATCCGCCTACGCTAACCCCGCTTTCTACAACTACTAGGTAAATTAGTATAGAATTATATAGGCTATTGCAATAAGGTAATTAAAGTAAGTATATCCTATATCTAATATTCCCTTTATTAATTAACTAATATTATTTATATAATAGTAAATCCTTTAAAATACGTAAATCCTACTATAAACCTAATATACCGTATCGTTCTACTATTTATAGGTGAATAGTACCCTTAAGGGTTAAAATTTAAACCGCGGGGGGTTGCGGATACAATTTAAGTAATATTAATTAATTGGTCCTTTAAATTATTTTACTAAACCGGTCTTTTAAATAATTAATATTATAATAATAAGTTATACGTTATAAGAAAAGAAATACCGGTAAATTATTACTACTTTTTAACTATTACCCGGCCTAATTACTAATTTAGCTAATTTAGAAGCTATTAAGGCGAAGTCTACTTTATTACTAAAGATTTACCGAAGTAAAATTAACTTTATTACTAAAGAATAATAGATTAGAAAACTTTATTTTATTATTAAAGAATAGTAGATTAGAGAAAACTTCGCTATTCTTACGCCTTTTCCCGAAAGGGTAAATTTGACTTAGGCGAATTTACTTTTATTAAAACTAAAGTCGGACTTAACGAAATAAAGGCCTAAGTAAACTTACTACCAGTATAAGTAAAAGTTCTACGATAGAGATTTTAAATAATTAGTAATTAAATAAGGTGAGTTAAGCTTTTTTTAGTTACTTCGTTATTAAATTTATTTTTAATCTTTATTTTTATAAGTATTAAGCGTATTATTCCTATTCCCTTTCCCTTTTATCATTCCTATTCCTTTCCCTTTCCCATTTTTAATTCCTTTTCTCGTTCCTTATTCCCGTTCCCAATTCCTATTCTTATTCCTATTCTAATTCCTATTCCAATTCATTATTCCTTTCTTTACTAACCCGTTTCCCTTAAAATAATAGGCCTTCTCTCAATAATTTTATAAACTTTTTTCAATAATCCAACGAACTTCCTTCAACGATTTTATAAACTTTTTTAAACGATTTAACGAATTTCTTTATAACTTTAAACGAATATTCTTATTTATTTAGACGAAAGTTTAAATTTAAACCCCCCGATAACCTCTAACTTCGTTTTCCAAATCTAATTTAAGAAGTATTAAGAATACTATTAAAATCCTATCCGGCTAACCCTAATTAGCCCGATAATAAAACCGGCACTCTTAATAATACTATTAATAATAATATTAGTAATATTAATATAAGTAAAAGCTTTATAACTAATATAAGCGAATTATTAAGCGGTTAATCCTACTAGAATTTAAATAATAAACTATTACAAATTCTTTACGGATTTAATAAATAGTTTTACTATCCCTAGTACTTATAAATAGCCTAACTATTATTAATTTATTAATAAAACTATAAAATTATATAATTATTAATACTAATACTTTGGTAAGTTTATTATAAGAATTAATACAATTGCCGAAAAGATTAGACTTATTTAGGGTTATAATTTAATTAAATTAGAAGGTATATTAATATAGGATCTCCTAATTAAAAATAATCTAATAATAAAATTACTTAGTATAATAAAAACGATTAATACTACAGATCTTTCGATATTTGTACTAGTAGTAAAACTATACTTAAAGCTAACGCTAAAACCCGAAATATAGCCGTTTAACTATTAACTTTTAAGCTAAATAAGTTATTAGCAATATAGCTATTTAGCCTTTAATTGATATAGCCGTTTAATACCTTAGCCGATATAGCCGTCTAGCCCTTAACTGAAAAGGCTATTAAATCCTATATTATTATAGTTATTTGGCTATTAATTAATAATAAAAAAGATTAATTTACCTAATCTAGTAATTTTTACGCTAGCAATCAAACTATATTTAAATACGATAATAATAAATATACTAAGAACTATATTCTATACTTTTTATATATAGCTTTAATAGAATTAATTCGTAGTTTTATTATTAACGCTCGGAAGGATTATTTATTTATTTTTATTCTATATTAACGAATATTGAATTAATTTTTATTAAAGTATAAAAGGGCTATCCCGGGCTTTAAAGTTAATATTAAAATTAATTTTAAAAATAGTAACCTCCTCTAATCCGCCGCTATACAGGGTATTCCAGGTCTCGGAAACTTCCTATTCTCTCCCGGATTTCCCCTTTTCTCCCGGACTTAGCGGCGGACTACTACCGTCAATTAAAAAAATATTTAAGCCGAAAACCGCCTTAATTATTCTTAAAATTAAATAATTAAGCGCTATATAGACGGCTTATAATTACTAAAGCCAACGCTAATTAATAATTACTATTTGAAAATTATTTATATATTTACGTATATTCTCTTCGCGAGAAATTTAATTATTTATATAAGTATTAAGGAAATAGTTATACATATCGATTTCGATAAGTACCGATAGTAATAATCTCCTACTTAATTAATATTGAAAATAATTACTATTTTAAACGAGGCTATTAAATACTTTAGAGCTTCGTACGATTATTAGACAGAGCGCTATACCCTTAAACTCTATTAAAGAATATACTAGGGCTTTGGATAGTATTAATTATTTTAAATAAAGTTATTAAATACTTTAGAGGTTATTAGGGGTTGGTTACCCGTTGAAAGTTAAATTAAACTAGGTTTCCTATTAGCGAAGATATTATAAGTTTTATTAAGGAATATATTAAGACTTTGGATAGTATTAACTATATTATTATACGTTAGAACTTAGCTCGTTAGTTCAAATAAGGCTATTAAATATATTAAATTATTAGGGATTAATTACTTATTAAAAGTTAAATTAAAGTAAATTTATCCTCCTTCCCCTTTTCCCTTCCCCTTCCCCCTTCCCCTCCCCCTTCCCCCTTCCCAATTCTTATTCCCGTTCCTAATTCCTAATTCCTATTCCTATTCTTATTCCTATTCTTATTCCCAATTTTTAATCCCAATTTCTAATCCTAATTCCTAGTCCTATTCCCAACTCCCATTCCCCTTTCTATTCCCTCTATTATTTCCCTCTATTCCCCATCCCTTTTCCCTTCATTTCCCCTATTTTTTCCCTTTATTCTTAATCCTATTCCCTCTAATTTATTTACCCGTTCTTCTATTTTAACTTCTTATTAACGACGATAAGAATACCGATAATATCTAACTTTATTCCCTGAAACTAATTTAAAAAGTACTAAAAATACTATTAAAGTCCTATAAAGAACCTATCCAGCTAACCCTAACTAGCCCAATAATAAAACCGGTACTCCTAATAGTATTACTAGTAGTAGTATTAGCAATATTAACCCGCTTAATAACCCGCTTAAGAATACTAATAATATTAATACTAAATTACTAATTATTGAGAATAAAATTTGGGATTTTTTAGGAGAATTAATTCGACTTTTCTTCTCCTATTTATACCCTCTTAATAGAGAGGTATATTATAAGGAAAGTAGGTTCCTATAAAATAAGTTATTAGCTTTTCTACTTCGGTAAGGTTATTATAAGAATTAATACAATTGCTAAAAAGATTGGACTTATTTAGGGTTATAATTCCTAGCCCAAATAGGCTATTTTAAATACTTTTAAATAATATTTAAATAACCGCCGGTTTTTTAACTACTAATTTTTCAACTACTAATTTCTCTTCTGTCAGAGTAGGAATAGGGGTAATAAAATTCGAAAAGCTCGTAAATACTTTACAAAATATAATACCGCTATCTATATTTTCGTATAGCGTTTTATATTAAGCCGAATAGGTCTAGCCCCTAATCGATATAGCCGCTTAATACCTTAGCCGATATAGCCATTTAGCCCTTAACCGAAAAGGCTATTAAGTCCTATATTATTATACCTTTCCTATTAGTTTTTAATAGATTTATTAAACTTTATTTAGCGATTAACGACTAATAAGTAATAGTATTAATAAATTTAATAACTAATAAGTAATAGTATTATTAAATTTAGCGATTAAATAATTAAGAGAAATTAAATATAAATACGAATATATAAAAGTACTTATTAAGAGTGCGTATTTAATTCTAAAATAATTATTCTCGGCCGGTTATCTAATAGTAATTTGCCGAAAGTATTAGAGCGAGCGAGAATATTAGCGAATAAGAATACTAGCGAACGAAAATATTAGCGAGTGAGGATACTAGCGAACGAGGATATTAGCGAGCGAAGATATTAAGCGTTCTAAAAGAGGGTAGTTTTATACTACAATATAAATTTATTTTTAATATATTATTTACTTTTACTATTCTCCCTAAATATAACCCCTTATATAATTATATCCCTCTTCTACCCCCTAGGTTATACCTCTAAACTATAAGTCGTATATAAGACTAAAACTGCCGGAAGGTATTAGAATATTGTATTAATACTTTACTACCCGCGGGTAAATAGGGATATAATCCGAACCGAAATAGGCAGATAAACGTAGTATTATATATTACAAACCTAGGGATTCCCCTTTTATCTTCTTCCCTTTTCTTCTTTCTTATCCCTATAGCTAATATAATTATTAATTTAGAATAAGACCTTAATCCGACGGAAGGGTAAATTAATACTTTATCCTCTAACTTATTATTTATAGGTAAATAAGTTATAATATAAGCAGAGGCGGGTAAATAATACATTCCCTATTTAATTATAAGGAGAAAAAAGAGGAAAAGGAAAGAAGTAGAAGTTATTTATTACTAAGTCTATTTCCTAATCTATTCCTCGCTTACTAATTTACCTATATAGTATCCGCGATTTCCTTACGAAGTTAGTATATTTCGTTAACCTCTTCCGGAATTAAATTACTATTATAGAAATCGTTTAACTAATTATTTTCTTTACTAAAAGTTATTACCCTTATTATCTTCTTCAAACGCCGGCGTTCGGTTTTATATTCCTTTTATAATTCTTTATATTGGAATATAAAATTGTAGAGGCTAGCGGTAGCTAAGATAATATCCTTCTAGGTCTCGACGCTATATTTTTAATCCAAATAGTAGATTCGGAACTTCTTAACTAATATACCTTATATAATTTCAATACTAATACGAATCGAATTATAGCATTTATTAAACAATTTTTACTTAATTTAAAAAGCGCAATTACCCTATTCTAATATATAATATCGAATACTATAATATAGGACTAATATCCTCTTTATCACCGGATAATTAATATCCCCGAAATAATACTAACCGTTAGGGATTCGGAAATCGTTATTTATAGTATTGTAGAAAACGCGAACGTTATTAGTAAAACCTTCTTAATTAATACGTAGATACGTAAAACGACTATTTGTATTAATAGTACTTAATATATTTTAAGTAGTAAAATCTTTATAGGTAATCCAAGTTAAGAATTAATTAATTAGAATACATATATAAAAGAACTTCCTATTTATTACGCCGAAGTAGTTCTAGAAGTAGAGGTAGAACTTCGAAGATTGCTGGATTTTAGGTTGGACTACTAGTTTTAACTATTTAACGAAGGCCTTTATAAAATTAAAGAGGGATTTTAGAATATAATAAAAGGAATTATTAGGTATTTAATAAGTTAATGTTGTAATATTTAGTATAGTAGTTGAATATATATTAATTTGTAAATAGTATTAGAATTGTAATAAAAGGTAATACCCGCCTTCCTTATAGTCAAACCCTGAATTAGGATATTAAAGTAGATAATAAGCCTTTACTTGCCGTTAAAATACCGCCTATCCCTCAGGCTACTATAAGAAGAGAGTTAAGAGTAAAGGGTATTAAAAATTTCTATACTTATACGAAACGTATTATAGAAGAGGCTTTCCGGTAAATTGAGAAATTTATCTACCTCCAACTCTCGAAGGGAGACCGTTTAATAGAAGACCGGTTTAATATTACTCAATAGTACGAAGTTATATAATACGAGAATATATAGAGTAATAGCAATACTAGAAGTAATGGCTTAGAATTGTATTTGAAATTCCTCGTTAAGCCGGAACTCTTCTTCGTCGTTATTGGGCGCTATTATAGAGATTACTAGGTAAATAAAGAGAAAAGGGTGTAGAGGAAAAGGAGAAAGAGATAGATATTTCGATTGGGGTAATAATTAATATTTATTAACGAATCAGTATTTGAAATTAAATAATTTGAGTAACTTAGCCAACTTTTCCAATATACTCAATAAGGCGTTATAAATATAGGGTATATATACGCTAAAATCCAAATTTATTGCGCTTCTTACTGCGGTACTGCTCAAAATCGAGTAGTTTGGTAGTAAGAACTGCGGTTAAGAATTTAAAGGATTCTGGGCTTCTAATTGGTCAGATCAAAGATTTGGGGTAAGTATAGGTGGTTGCAGGTGGTTGTAGGGCGTATATAAAAAATAAGGTTTTTGAACCGAACGCTTTACGGGCGTAGTAAAGTAGCAACGCAGTAGAGGTCTTTCTACACCAAAAACGCTAACTTTTTAACTTTTTACAGCGGAAACGAACACACCTTTACACAATGAAGGGGACAGTGAAAGAAAAACCGCTTTGCTCGTAGATTCCACTTCCTCTCCAAGAGCACCCCGGCGGTGGGTTGCTTGTTTTACCCAAACTTGCTCCTTCCCACAGTATTGTCAACATGCAGATGGCTTCCGTGGGAATGCCGCCCTCCCTCGTCATCCCCCCACACCTCCTTTGCTCCGTCAGTTTTCTCAGGACTACAACCAACCAACGCCCGCGTTGCTGCCTCTGCGGTTAGCATCGTCCTTGCCTTCGCCCTTCATGCAGAATCTTTGCTTTGTTCCTTTCTGGGTGCTTAAAACCAAAGTACGTGCCCGAATGCAAATTCTATCTGTTCCGCCTTTTTCTTCCTTCACTCAATGGATGTACCCGTCGATATCTTCTAAATCAGACTCATATCAAACATCAAACACTTATCAGCCATACTCCAAGGAAGAATTCAGTCTCCGAACCCACGAAACACCCGACGCTTTCCACTCCTTAATCCCATTATGGATCCTACCAGAACCATTGTTTATTGTCCCCACGATACACCGTGGCACCAAATTACCGACGTCGAATCTCTCAGGACCCAGTGTTTGAGGCGTGCACTTTTCGACGAGGGGGACATGTCAGAACTCCAGCAACGTCTGGAGGAATACCAACAAGCACACAGACACGACAATGAAGCTCGAGGTGCAGTTTGGCGAGTTGTTCCTGATGAACTCTGGGTACTCGCCAATGCGACCATTGCCAACTGTCAGTTAATCCAGGTCAAGGACACAAGCGATGTGGGCTCGTGGTGGCTTGAGAAGCAATTCACCCTCTACACCAGAAATTTGGGTACCTTCACCGTTGTCATTTCCAAGGACCTCACGTGCAGCTGCCCAGCCAAGGTTAGTACTCCCGCCCTTGAATTACTACCTGGAGCCGAAACTAATAGCTTATCAACGTCGCCAGATTATCGAATCCAATGGAAAAAAAGGTTGCCATCATATCGCCTACGTTCTCCGCTACATTCTTCGCTGCCCCGAGCCGCTACTTTAGCAAAACGCGTTTCTGTCGGTGGAATTGGAATACATCTTTGCCGCCAACCCCTACTTCTACTATTTTCCCAACAGAGTCCCCGAGAGAATACCCCAAGTGGACGTCACCCCTTCACCAGTGTGCGTCATCTGCTTCCGGATGATCCATCTCTATTACAACGAAGCTGCACTAGTGCCATGCGCGAAATGCGGTCATATGGCTCATAGCGGGTGTCTCGACACCTACGACAACATCAGAAAGCCTAGCCAGCCCCGGCGGTGCGTTCTCTGTGAAGACGAGAAGGAATGGGCTTGTCCTGAGCGGGAGTCTGCCATTCCAAGCCAAAACTTGTTGTACGAGGAGGACGGAAACAATCCTCTTCATGATATCAAGCTGGTACAAATGCTTTACTACGAGGATAAGTCGAGAAGACACACATGATGGACAAAAGACGGAAATGCAAGACGGATGGGCATATCGGACTACTCCGGAACCGCATATCAGAAAGAGGAACGCAAAGGATCGAGCGGGATTCAGTCGCCACGCGGAATTATGCATTGACGGGCTGAAGAAGCTGACAAGGGAAAATGGGATGGTAAGAAAGCGGGCTGCTGGCTTGGAGCGGAGGAATTGGAAGACTTTGGATAAGACGTACGGGATATGGCGCTTGAGTGTTGCTTGGGTGGGAGGGACGGAAGCGGGTTTATCATGTCGATGAAGGAGGCAAAAGAAGTATCTGTTGAAGGTATACTTTGACTCAACACAGCGTATGGTTCGAGGAGACAAGGCTTGATGCTGATACCAGATCGTGTATGACTGGAAGATTAGCCCAGGGAGAGGTTGAAACGATGGTGGCAAGTGCCGTATCGGAACGAAGGGACCAAGAGCGCATATGTATAGGTAGTTTTCCTTTTCTAAACACGTTTCTCGCATTCTTCAATTAAGGTCTCTTCACTATGCTTTCACCATCTGGTCGTGATACCTTGGCCCATGCCGTGTCAACAGCCGAGTGTCAGGCGACAAGTCTCAGCCTTTGGAGATGTGAAATGACAGGCAGTGATTTGCCTTGTCGACCTTGACCACTCACTTGGATCCATGAACCTGGACTTTCGGGCTTTCAGAGCAAATGCTCGATCATTGGATGAACCAGATGGACGCCCACGGAGGAATGCCGAATGGTTACGATTCGGTGTTAATTTCAATCTGATACATGCAATACGGTAACGACCTGGACGCGTCGACCCCCGCGTATAAACTTCAGTTCCCCGCAGACTTTCTTCCTGCAACTCTTTCCTGCAACTTCCTGCACCTTCATTCAAGTTCCAACCTAATAACCCAACAACCTTATTCGCGCTGCCCTTTGTGTTGTTCTCACAAAAGAAATCCATTGCAACTATCTAGTGTGTACTGCAAAAAGCTTCGTTTGTTCTTCCACACCACCATCGCTCGTCGTTCGCCTGCCGGCTCGATCACCGCGAACTCACCTCTCTCTTGTCGTTCCATCTTCCCAGTCTAGTACCCCTCCTACTTTTTCCCCAAGACAACCAACCTTCCACAAAGCAACATGGACACCACGACGGATAGTCCCCTCTCCTCCTACATCGCTGACGACGCGCCCTGGAGCGCCTACCCCCTTGTAGTCCTCCGAGAACAATGCCTTCGACGGACTCTCTCCCCACTAGGTGATGTCAACGAGTTGCGCTTCCGCCTCGAGGACTATCACCAGCGCCACAAGCGCGAAGAGCGTGCCCATTTCCCCTGGCGCGTTGCCAAGGACATTGCCTACATCAGAGCAGAGACCGAGGCTCATGCGAAAACCTTTCGGGTGCTGAGAGTACTCGACCGCAGTTGCTTGGGTAGGATCGAGAGCCATTTCAATCTTGTTGGCGGGAGCGGTAAATACTTCACGGATTACGCCAATGTTACTATCGGTAGGAATCCGACTTGTAACTGCGCTTTCAAGGTTTGTGGGCGAGCGATTCGATCTTGCTGCCGTTTTACGGACCTTTGCAAACCGATGCTAATGTTTGGACCAAATGCAGAACACAAAGACAGATGCCGGCTACAGCAACTGGACCTGTCCGCACATCATCTACGTCCTGAAGTACATTCTCGGCTGCCCGAATCCCCTGCGCTTCCAAGCCGCGTTTCTCTTCGACGAGCTAGTCAAAATCTTCCGGTACAGCACCGTCTTTGAGCTGATCGACCGCTACGGCCTTCATCTCCCTCGCGCTAGTCGGCCGCGGACGCCCAAGCAGCCCCTCCTGAACTACCTCCCCTGCCATGACATTTACCCGGACCAGATCTGCACGATTTGTTTCCGTTTCATTTATTTGGGACGGACAACGAGGCCTTGTAGTTCCTGCGGGCTGCCTGTTCACCGTTCGTGCCGCAGCTTCGTAAGACGTGTTAGCCGGCCTGGTTGGAGCCCGGTGACGAGGGATAAAAAGTGTTCGCTTCATCATGATAAATCGGCTTGGAGGACATACCTGGATATTGTCACACGCGGGGCAGCGGCTGATCCTGTTGTGGCTACATATCGGGCTAAGATGGAGAAAGCTATTGCAGAGGCGATGGAAGACGCCGAGGATGTTGAGATGGAGGACGTTTGCGACACTGACTTTTGGCTTGAGGATAACGAGCTTGAGATGGAAGATGACTCTGATTCCGAGGACAGCGACGACGATCAACAGGCCGTTGATGGCGTCGACAAACAAAAAGATAACGCCAACCAAGCCTCTACCGCTACTGGTATCGCTACCACCAATGCCACCAGTGACGGACAGCGCGAGATGACACTCAGTATCAGGCTCGGTCGAGGTGTCAACGGCCAAGAATGACTTGCTGAGAGATCAAGTTTTTGATGGCTTGGGAGAAGATGTTCAGTGGCATCAGGATTAAGTGACTGGAAGATCGATGTCTAGTGGCATCACGAATTCGGGATTGGTGGTCAAGCGACCTTCTCCGAAACATGATGATTTCTGTGAAAAGGAAGAGTAGTTCTTCAAGCATGTGACGGGATTTAACGTTGCTCCAGGCAGCTTAGCTCACACTTTCTCGTGGTGTAGGCATTGTTTGTGTTCTTTTTCTTTTCTTTTTTTTCTTTCTTCCTCGTTTGCTTCATCAACACATTTCCTGGGATTCGCTTGTCTCATTGTCGAACAATTGTAATGTGTGATATGGGTATTCTTTTCAGTTGAGGGCCGAGCAAATGTGGGAAGGATCGAGAAGATAGGAAGAAAGCTTGATGGTTAAAGAAAGGGGAAAAAAATGATTAAGGAAGGAGTGTGTGAAGGGGAGGCGGTCATACGAACTCTTTTTTCGTTCTGATATTAGTGTATCAGCACGCTATTTTGCTTCAAAACAATTCTTCAACATTCCAAGTTACTTACATTTGCCTACATTGCACTCAACGTCTTCGTAGTGATCTGCTGATAAGTCTAGCGTGAGGAATCAATACAGTGAATTTGCAACACCAAAGTTGGCCGGTTTCCGGAGCGAGTGGCTGGCGCAGGCCTAGGCAGGCAGGAACGGAGATCAACCAAGGGCGCATGTCACTAGAGGTACCTTGCATGGCGCGCGACCAACTTCGTCTGAAATATTGCAGCATCATACATGAAATTTTGATACGACGCGGTTAAGTTTTCGTTGGTGGGCTCGTGCTCAGCATCTCTTCACTTTCCATTCACTTGACCTCTGGCGACTGTCTCCCCCCACCATAGTCCAGAGCTTAAATTGTTTGACCCGACGGACACTGGCCTGTCTTTCTTCTCCACCAAACACCCCACGACGCTCAACAGTCGCTTGCTTTTCGCCTGACCACCATCGCCGTCTTTCTTGCTTGGTGTCTCTTCTCTACTTGCAATCAAAGTCAGCTGAAGTCGCTATCCTGTCGTCATACTATCCGATACGCCACCTCCCAAGTCCCAAGACACGCCCACGGCTCACCTCTCACCTCCGGTATAAGCCATGGAGATTCGTTCGAAAGAAGATCTGATGGAGTATCTACCCAACGATGCACCCTGGATATGTTACCGTGACCCTGTCGAAGCCCTCCGAGCCCAATGCGTGAAGCGGGATCTTCACCCTACTGGCCACGTGATGGAGGTTCTCAACCGCCTCGACAGATATTCCCAACTCCATCCCGCTGACGAACGACGGATCTTGCCCTGGCGCTATTGCGATAACCAGTTCTATGCCGGTGCACTCAACCACGCTCAGAACCGCAGATACTTGATCACCGAGGTTGAAGACAACAGCAACGATACCTCGATCGAGAAGAGATTTACTTTATGGGACCCTTCCTCGGACAGGACCTTCTATACCATTATTGGCAGGATCTCTAGGTGTAGCTGTCCGTTCAGGGTAAGTTTTACATCTTGTTCCTGAATTGAAATTCATTTTGCTGACTATTGAGATCTTCAGCCAGAGGAAGTAAGCCGCCAACACTACACCTGTGGCCACATTGTGTACGTTCTTCGCTACGTACTGGGTTGCCCGGAGCCCCTCAGATGGCAACAAGCTCTGTTGTTCAAGGAAGTACAGGCAATCTTCCGCTACAGCAACGCCCTTCACTACGCCGTTAACGATAGAGCCTGCTACCCCAACCGGCAGTGCGTTCTCTGCTTCCGCGACATTCAGGGCGCGGATCTTACCATCTCACATTGCTGCGGGCTGTTTGTACACCGCGATTGTCAGTCTAACGCACAGAAAGCAGAACCTAGAGCGTTGATTGAGTGCATTCTGCACTCCAGTGGATTGTTCTGGATGGGAACTGAAGAAGCTAGTGTTGCTGCTTGGAAGGAAACCCTACTACCACCTCCGACTCCTCCGAGTTCCTCTGGTAATAATGTCCTCAGCAGTCATCCTCCGCAGTCCGAAGAAGAAGACTCGGATGATCAAATGGCGCAGTCATCGAGTGATGACGATGATTTGAATATTGAAGACGACGGCGACGGCAACGACCTTTTTAACGGAGACTCAGCTAACAGGTCCATTGAGTTCTTCGCTGAGAGAAGTCAAATCTCCCATCACTCTCCCTCTGTCACACCCTCAAGCTCCTCTTCCGCTGGCTCAGTGGCTATCAAACAAGAGCCCGAGTCCCCTTGCCCTCCTCATCGGAGACAGCTTCCTTCCAGAGCCGCCAAGGAGGCCACCCGTGCCCGGCCCGACGCGTACACGGGATCCTCCCCCCGTAGGCAAGCGCTTACTCCGGCCCGTGAGTGGACTCCAAAAGTCAGTACGACACCGATTCCCTTGCCGGTTATTCCTGGCTTCGCGCAGCCACAACCACTCCCGGTGGGCGGTAGTCAACCGGCTCGCCGCGTTGAAAATCCAGTGCCGGCTCCTATCGTCCCGGCGAGCGCGCAAGGACGATTTGGACGTTCACGGGCAGATGGTCGCCGTAGCCCGTTGCGTGCTATCACGACTGCTGATCCCTCTCCGTCTCCCGCTTCTGCTTCTACTCCCTCGGTTTCTGGTCTTGCTGCTTCAGCCGTCTCCTATTCAGGTGCTGAAGTCGGTCGTATCCCATCATATTCTCCTTATTACGCTCCTCGCGCACCTCCCGTTAGTCCTGACCCCGGTCCCTTTATTTCGTTGCCTATCCCTCCTGCTGGCTCTACTTTTGCGGCTATGTCGATCCCCGTTACAAATACCGCTTCTTCCTCTACCAAGAAGAAGATGAAGATAATCCCAGAGAAGAAGAAGATAATCCCAGAGAAGAAGAGGACCGTCAGTGCGGCCACAGCCAGCGCCACCGCCGACCAAGCCAGTCCGGCCGTCGTTCAAGTCGATAACAGCACTACTTCCACCACAACCGCCACCAACACGACCGTGCAACAGGCTGAAACCGACAAATCCAAAGCCAAGAAACGAGAAAGACGCAAGGCAAGACTCATCAAGCAAATGACACGTCTTGAAGAAGACTCTGAGAAGGTGAGACAGACCAAGAAGTATGTCGAGCAGGAGCTGGCGAGGCTGGAGAAGAAGAAGAGCAAGGTCACGAAGAAGATGACCAAGTTCTTGGAGACGGAGAGAGGTGTGTAGGAGGTTGAAGAGGTGAGGCCTGGTGTGGGCCATGTTCGAAGTTCGATTGCTGTACGATTTTGGAGGAGGTTGAGAGTGGTTCGTTGAGGATGTGGACGTGATGGTTGGACGAAGCTGCTGGAAAGGAGTATTGTTGTTCGAGTGATTGGTTCCATGCTATGAGGCTGGGCGGACGGAGATCTAGGGCGATGGCACTGAGTAGCGCTACATGGTGTTCAGTGGCACCGCCGTCATTGAGCCTGATGGCCTCGAGCGAGAACAAGGCCCCTACCAAGCGGAGAATGGGATTGACCACCAGAAGAGAGAGACAGAAGGAGTTTTGCGTTGCCATCCATGTGTAGCTCAAGGATGTATGCACAAACTTAATATTCGTTCATGATCTCGTTTTGCTGCCTGTGAAGTGTCAAGCAACGATGTTGACATGGTTGTTTACACGCCATCATCTTCATGAGAGAAGAAGTTTCGTACCGAAAATCACACAGGAAAACAAAGAGGAGTGTGATCAAGACTTCCTCCCTCCCTCTATCTGTAGTGTTGGAGACGAGTGGCTGATATTATTGGCCCTTCTTGCTCAACATCTGTCACGGTCAGTAATTTTGGCTCGGAAAGAGCTGAAAAGGGCAAAATGAGACCATGGCACCTGGGCTATGACGGCGATGGCGGCTGGATTGGACTTCGGGCATTCGCCACCGGCAGACAAAAAGCCAGGATGTGAGGTGATCCGCTGCCGTAGGCTCCTTCCGTGTTGAAGTCCGCCAGCACGATCCGAAGCCGCTCCTTCCTCGTTAGACTCTTGGTGTCGTTGGATCCATTCACTCTTCACTGTATCACCTGGAGGAACTCGCAAGTGAATGAAATTTTGGCACACGAGCCCCTTTTCCCTTCCACCTTGCTTGGTTCTCCTCTTCAGACACTTCTTCCCTCCGCCGTCCCGAGCTCGTGTTGGCCAGGCGTCCCTTGGCACCCATTCACTGGCATTCATTCCTTGCACGGGCACTCCCGTCGAGTATTTCTAGACTTGTCTATCCTCCTCTTCTTCTCTTCGTCTACTACTACAAAATCAAGTCCCTTTCTGTCGTCGTCTTTCCACCTCCAACTTCTTTTCGCCACCTCATCCACGACCACGAACAGAAACACGACTATACCACTACCACAAACGTACACTGATCTTCCTTCTGGATCTCTTGCAATATCCGCGCGCATCTCAAAGTCACAACCTTTCTGGGGTCACCGAACAAAGTCAGGCCCACGGAAAATTTCCATTTGATTGCAGTTGCAAATCGAGCATCAACGACGCCAAGCAACAACTTTGAGTCAGGAACCAATTGGTATATCAGTCTGCTGTGCTCCCAAGTGTGAGTAACTCCCTCCTTGACTCTTGGAACGTCCCTGCGTATCAATCGTCGCTTGTCTGCGGCTGTTTTGCGCTGAACTGAACGCTGACTTCTCTTGACAGGGTCTCTCTCTTTCTGTGACCAACAGACACTCTCCTCGTGTATACGGTTGTTGAGGTCCGTTATCTATCGAGCAACGGACGCCGAAACAAGCCGCTTCGTATATATAAGAACTGTTTTCAACCTCGATCCTGTTATACCATCATCGCCCTCTTCATATTCCCATTTTCGCCCTTCAGCCTACATCCATGCCTGCCGAGCGCAGTCTCGAAAACTACTTTCCTGACGATACCGCATGGTCCAAGCAGACCGTTGAAGTTCTCAAAGCCCAGTGCATCAGGCGTGACGTGCCTTTTACCACTGGCCATCGGAAGGAGCTGGAGTCACTCCTCAAAACATACCGGTACACCCACAACCCGCCCGGGAAGGCCTCTCGCTTCGGGGGTTGGCGCTCTGACGGCAACGATTCAGTCTACCTCTCGGCTTTGGCGGAAGCTGAAGCTTCTACCCCTCACCTAATCCAGATCAAAGACTACAGTGATCTGGAAGCTGGGCTCTGGACAAAGAAGTTCACGCTGACGCCGGGCGGTGAAGAGAGAATTACCGTTGTTGTTGGCGAAGAGATCAACTGTAGCTGCGGGGGAAGGGGCTATGGGAAACACCCATCATCAGGGGCTACACCCGCCCACACAGAATTTGTCCGTCCCCTTCCTTTCCACTCTCGAAATATTGTCTTTGGACGATGCTAACCATTTTTATACAGATGTCCTCCGTTACCTTCTAAATTGCCCCGAGCCCTTACGATGGCAGTCATCCTTTCTACCATCCGAGCTTGGCGAGATTTTCCGCCTGAGCCACCTTTACCATCACTTTAACTCCGACGGATATCTAGATTCCTTCTGCGCAATCTGCTTTAAGCCAATGGGGAGCTTCACCAACCGACAGCTGTGTGGCATTGGCAGGCATCTTGTACACCAAAAGTGCATGGAAATCTTCACAAAGGCGAGAGGGCTCCCTGCCAGCGGATCCGAACATGGCTGCGTGCTGTGCGAGGACGCTGAAGAGCTAGTTTGGGAGTCCATCATGCAGCGGTCTGCTGCCCGGAAGTCTGGCGCGGCCACACATTTGGAAGAACACAAGTTATCTTCTCCTTTGCCGTTTTCCTCCTCGGGCGGACTCAACCTCTCTACCAGCACTCAAATTGCCGACTCGTCTCTGAAGCGGAAAGTCCCCGTCATCTCCACCGGCAACCTCGATCAAATACGACGAACGATGTCTTCCCAACGCTCACTCCTTCATTTGCCGGTAGAGGTGCAGTACAATATCTACCGCTTCGTATGGGCCGGACCAGATGAAGAAGAGCAACCGTTAAGCGAAGAAGCGAAACAGCTTCAAGTGAGCAGAAAAGTCAAAAAAGAACTTTCGACAACCGGGAGGTTGCGCGCTGTTTCCCGTAGTCTAAGGGACGTCGTGCACAAAGAATACTTCCGCTATACCCAAGCCATTCTTCAGCACTACGTGGCGGTAATTCAGCCTAGCAACCTCATCTTTCCGAACACCATCAACTCAGAAGTGGCGAGAATCATCGGAACATCGCCATTAGTCACCAGGTACATACGCCATGCATGTATCGTTATTAGCGACATGCACTGGTCGTTCACCTATGACTAATAAGATTATCGATGGAAGTGGCTCTTGAGCCTAAAAAGCTTGGAAACACTCGAGGTAGTGTTTGAAGAATCCCAACAAGAAGAGGTGGATCAATTAGAATTCACGCCTGAGGGTTTCGTCTTGCAAGCAGCTAGCGTTTGGAAACAGCACGATCCCGGCTTTGAATTGGTGAGCTTGTTGATCCAAGCTCTACCACCCCTCAAGAGACTAGCCGCCTATGTTACCGCCCAAAACATCATATTCCATGGTCGGCAGAGCTAATTACATAGACTAGAGCCTTGCCTTTCTTGTAGGGCTACACTTGGCGCACCCCAAAATCTCACCAGTCCGCCCTCCCTTGACCCAGAGATTGAGCAGGAGGTGATCAACAATATGGCTCTGCCTGATCCTGATGACACGGATGAGCAGTCTGAGAGCTGCCGACAGACGATCAATCAGCTCCTTGTGTTGAGTGTTCCGTCCATCCAAGGAGTGTTCAACAATATTCGGTTTCCCTTGTCCTTGTTGAGGAAGAGTTTGAAGAGGTTGGAAACGCTTGAAATTGTATTCGAAGAACCCGAAAGGGAAGAAGTTTATCAACTGGATTTTACGGCAGATGGCTACCTCTTGCAATAGGAGAGGGGGAGGTTACTCGCGTCTCCATCACTTACAAAGACCGCTCCGAAACTCGACCAAGACTACGTCAACAAGCAGCACCAACTAGTAGGTACACTCTTCACTCTCATAGCACCGCAAACTCCAGCCTAACAAGATGACCTCCAGGAAAAATGTCGCCTACCAACTTGACGTGTACACAGGTACCCACACCTACGAACTTCACCGGATGTCTTTGTACCTCCCAAGCAACATTTGCAGGGCAACCGTTACAATATCAACTCTATCCGACACTTCGGCTATGTCCAACATTCCGGCCCTATCCTCATCTCATCTTCAGCCAACAAACGGACGATGGAGAGACAACATACTGCCTGGATTACGCCTTCCAGAAGAAGGCAGTTTACTAGACCTGGTTTTCCGGCAATTGGCTAGTACTTGGAGGTTTCAAAAGAAGTATGGCCGCTACCAGCTATACCTTTTCTTTTCACATCTTCGGCAACAAATAATCGCCTACTTAAGTAGGTGGAAAAGACCGAGCGGGGTAACCATAAACGACCTCAAGATAATTCTTCTACTACCACCAGGCCAATACGAGGCCTACTTACACCCTTCTTCTTGGAACGATGATTTCTACCGGCTTGACCTTTCCTTTTCGATCAATACTTCTCTCTCTTTTTCCCAATTGGCCGATGTTCTCTTCCCTCCCGAACCCTCCGCTACAAAAACTGCTACCGCCGCCTCTCTCAAAACCGCCGAACTTAAAAGTGATGCGGGAAAGCCCGCACAAGCCAGAGGGTGCACTGTGCCGTTGACGCTTGCTTGCGTCGAGCACAGGGCAGGCGCCCGTCTGCTCGCTGCAGATATATAAGGGTGCCTTGGTTGACTTCGTCAACCAGCAGCAGGATGAGATTGACAAGAAGCTGGGTGAGGCTCTGCAGAGGATCGCGGAGTTGGAGGAGCGAGAGGCCAAGAGACAGAAGGTCGAGGACATTGAGGAGAAGAAGCTTGAGGACATGAGGAAGAAGCGTAAGGAAGAGAAGCTTGAGGACATAAAGAAGAGGATTGAGGAGAAGAAGCTTGAGGATGAGAAAGCTGGCAGGGACCCCAATGTCTTCATCACTGAGGACATCGCGAAGCGCATGGAGGGCAATGAGAAGAAGATCGAGGTTGACATGGGACACTTTGTGAAGTTGAAGCACAACGGTCTGTACTCCTTCTTCTACAATGACGGAGTCATTGTGGTCTGGCCTTGGAAACCGCTTGACGTGCGCAAGGGTGTTTGGCGCCTGGCAAGGAGGGCCTGAGGACCGTCAATTGCGCATCATGGAGAGTTTTATTTCCCCCGCGATGGACGGGCAATGTATGATCCTTAGACGACGAGGACGACGATTCTCTCCGCCATGTTTTCGTCGTTCTCGTCTAGTTCACGTTGAGAGATAGAGGCATACAAGATTGTATGGGCTGGTCGACCAGCGCCGTGATTGAGGAAAGCGGAGTAGAGCAACCAAAATTCATCGAACAAGAATGTAAATCAGGTTAAATTTATGGAAGCGGATGTGTTTTGTCTGGCTTTATTCACCTATGTCGTCGTAGTGACCCTCCCCTCGCGTCGCTCATGTTCAGACGAAGATTTCTGCAGTCTGTCTGTCCATGTCAGTTCTGCATATGCAAATGTCCAGATATGTTTCTCTGGTTGACATCAAGGGTAGAGGGCAGCCCGTGTTCTGATGTGAAAAAAGCAGAATAAATGTATCAGATGCGCCATCTCATTCAGCCGTGAAAACGGTTACCAACTACCGAACAAGAAGATTTTGTTATCGACGCCATGCCCACAAGACCTCACATCGGTGCTACCAACTCGTGCACTGATGCTGATTATGGAAACCGCCCTCACCTACGGACTTTCCGCCTATGCAGATGCGAACACCGTCCACGCAAGTCTATTAAATGGCCAATGGAGCAGCTCGTCGATGTCCTACAAGGGCTTATGCAGCCATCTTGCTTGGCAGGAAGGCATGCGGAAGGACCGGGAACACGCCCTGCCACGTTCACTTCGAAATTTCTTTTGATGCTTTGCCTACAAAATCGAATCACCCACCAATAGCGCAGACACCACGCTTGGAAATCAGCAATCATGCCCTCCAAATCGAGGAAGAAGGAGAAACAGAAGGCAAAGAAGGCCCGAAAACAGGAGGAAAAGGTGCCCATGCCGGGCGGCGCTGATACCAACAAAGATCAGCCTCCCCCAGCCAGGTTCTTCAACTCCCATCAGTAATCCTTCGCAGCCCTCCCATCCCATTCCTTCGTCATCTGGCCTCGACTTCTCTGCCGCATCATCCGCCGGCCCCAGTTTCTCCGGCCCGTTGGTTGACAGAACTGCTCGTTACGCGCAGCCCTAGCTGCCCGTAAAAACCTCCAACCACAAGAAGGCAACTCCATCACAGCCTGGCACTCACAGTGGCTAAGATACTAGCCACTCGAAGGGAAATGGAGGTTCGAGAGAGGAGGGTATAGCCCGAAGTATTTACTGAATAGTTCTTTCTGAAAGGTGTGCCACGAGTTTGGGTGAAGGACTTCGGGGCTTTTTTTTTTTTTTTTGGGGGG